>LPNX010777739.1:274301-404324 GCA_001517045.1 Pseudotsuga menziesii | reverse complement strand
ATCATAAAGTCCAAAATAATAAAGTCCACAAATAACACAGTCTACAAATCACCCCTATGCCATTGATCGTGAGATCGACCATCATGGCCATTATCGTCAGTTGCACTATGCCCCTAGTCTTCCTCATGCACATCATGAGGAAAACAACCCAAGTTTGAGAACTGTAGAAGTTAAAACCATGAACTCTGCAAGTCAGTTACATACCACATATTTAAATTACATGTACAAGGTGACAAAAAATTGAATATATATGAAACACAGATCTATGAACTCACCTTGCTCAAGTTGAGTGTCAGGTTTGGGAGGCTGCCACCTATCTTCCTAGACGATCCTTCACTAGAAACCGACTGATGAGCGCCAACCCACTCATATGTAAACATCACAACGACTTCAACACCTTCATTTGCAGCTGCATGTATCTGCGTTTGTTTCCATGACATGAAAATTGTTATATTAATGAATTACAATTTGAACATGTAAATTATAATCTGAACATAAATAACTAGTACCTTATCGACTTGCGTGTCGTGAGTAGGACTCGGGCAGGGCTGTGTAGAATCCTGTGCAATACCCTTGCCTCTATCCTATACAATCTGAACAAGATAATTGACGAAAGTTATAACAAACCAAAGTATTATGTGTACAACAATTTATTCATTTAGAAATTCAAATTTCGGATGACAGTTAACACATACCTCATCGACGTGGGTAGACAGAACTGTAGCGGGACCTCGAACAGATGCATCACTGCCAAAAAGGACTGTGACATTCCCAAAAAACACAAAAAATTAAAAATTTTCTATGTGATATTGAATGCTAAATCATAACCAGAAATGCAAGTTTAAAGATTAACTTTAATCTAGTTAACGGATAGATTACAAATACCAAAATAGAAAGAGAAAACTTAGGAGTTAATATTCTTTGGTGAACTATAACTAAAAGGCTACAGATTTTTGCTTACTAACTTGTAAGTCGCAAGTCACTAACCGTTCTCATTCTATATTGATTTTCAGTCTTTAATGAAAATGTTTATCAAAGTTAATGAGTTAAAAATTATTGAATTCAGTTCATTGATTTATTTGTAAGAATGTGTATGATTTTGATGGTTATTTTGTTTTCTTACTGAAGGGGGCCTGAGGTTAGCCCGAGGCTTACTTAGCTTTTCTTAAATCTAATCTAGATCCGATGCTTGTACATGATTCACAACTAAAAACTTACTTCCAGGTTTACGATGTAAGAATTTAAGGCTTGGACGACTTAAACGAGTAAGTTAGGAAAGATCCTTAAATTTTATTCTTTAGACTTAAGCTTCAACTACCACGGTGACTCTATTTATTGTCTAGATTATCGAAGTGTAAGAACTCCTAGGCCTATAGCAAGGACTATTCTTTCTAGGTAGCACATTAGAGTTGGTAGTGTGATTATTTGTTCTAACAAATAAATTATATGATTAATGGCATATAATAATCCAACATGTTTTTAGTTGTTTGTAGTATTAGGAGCCTAAATACATTCTCAAAGTTTTATAACTATGAATTTTAACCTTGTTAATCCTAGAGCTTACCTAAGCCTAAAAATTAACATTATTTATTTAGCAGCTAGATAATAACTACAAATATAACAAACCTAACCTAGGCATGTAGTCGATGTATTAAATAACACTTTAACCTAGCTAAAACCTCGACATGTGCAACATAATAACTAGCTCAAAGCTTAAACATACCAACTCTTAGCACTATATTTGAAATTGTGGATTGTTTAATTGAAGGGTTTGGAAATGATCATATTTGAAATTCTTGTGAAAGCGCCCTTTAGATTAATGGGTTAGCATGATCTTTCATCATGGGTCATTGGATGAAGAAAGAGATTTGATCTACGGTGGTGGATCGTTCCGCTGTTTCAAAAAATGGGGGAGAAATTAAAATGTTCTCATCAGCGAAATGGAGGTAAGGGGTGTCAAATATCGACGACTCAGTTTAAAGAGGATGTAGATCAATGGTGGAAAGAAATTTTGCAGATTGGATATGCAAGGTATAAACTAAGTTTTCAGATTTGTGGAATCTGTTAAATAGGTGCAACTTTTAAGGGCTGAGATTGATACAAGGTAATATCAATGACGCTGGAGAATTCTGTAGATTAGACATGCTCAGACGAAAGAAGTTTTTAGATTTGTGGAATTGGTTAACTGGTGGAAAGATCGGATAGACGAGATGTGAGCGAAGATAGGTCTACGATTGGAAACAATTCCATAGATTGAACTAACGTAGAGAAATTCCAAATTGAAATCCGCCGAAAGTGACAGGGGCCACGTTGATCAACGATTGCGGTAGTGGTCAGGTTTTGATTGACAAATAAGGTGCATTCTGCAAACAGAAGTTGCTCGATTGATTAGGTTTGAAATGATTAGCAGAATGTTAAAGCTTTTCACAGTTGGACAGTTATGATGAAGGAAGATTGCAGATCAATGGTTGGTATTGATTCTGCCAAATCAAGTTGAGTCTCGGTATTGAGATCTTGCGCATGAACGACTTAGATTTCAAAGAAAAACAAATCTATGGTATAAATTACAGGAGATGCGTAATGGTTATGAAACATAGAAAAAATATAAAAACATCTACGTGGAGTTTAGAAGTTTGTTTTTTCTGAGCATTGGAAATTGACGATAACCCTGGCTATGCGCAATCTGCCAACGTGGACGAGTCAAAACATTGTGCTAATTAACAAGGTAGGCATCCTAAAACTTTCCAAGTACTTCTAAAAATGGATGAAATGGAAGTGGTAGAAGTGGCAAATAGTGAAGAGTTAGGGGTTTCCTGTTAGAAGGTTGAGAAAATCTTCGAAGACAAAAATGCTGAAGTTTATGATACCATTTTACCAAATGAAACAATTGAGATGGCTAAAAATAAATTGAAAATTCTTAAGGACCAGGGTAGTGACACCCATGGTGTTTTTAGGTCTTTCTTTTATTTTGTCTCTATTGACCAGACCCCCAATTGCCCTGAATTTGTCGAGTGGTGTGCGAATAATTATTCCACACTTGAAGAAGTCATCATGAATAAACCTAAGTCTAGGATGCTTTTCCCTATTCATGTCTCTGTTATCCGCAAAACCCTATCTATCCCAGATGATTTTGTTCATTTATCCTAAGAGTACAAAGAAGAAAACATCATACATTTCTTCCAAAAGTCTGCAGCCAAGAGTAAAGAAACCTTTTTGAAGTCATGTTCAAATCCTAATAGTGAGGTTATAAGTTTATCTTAGTCATGTTCATGTATGCAAAATAAATTTTGGATTAATGAATGTAGGAGCCACTTTCCAGCGTGTTATGGGCATCTCTTTTGCAGATGAAAGAGACAGGTTTGTAGTAATTTATATGGATGATATTATTGTATATTCTAGGTCTGACAGGGAACATATCAAACATTTGGAAAAGGTCTTCCTTAAATGTAGAAAATATGGCATTTCATTAAATCCAAGGAAATCAAATTTTGCTCTTGAAGAAGGAAAACTTTTGGGCCATATTATTTCCAAAGAAGGTATAAGGATTGATCTAGATATGGTGAGTGCAATTTTGAAGGTGGAGGAACCAAGAAGTGAGAAAGAAGTACAGTCATTCATTGGGCAGGTAAATTTCTTGCAGAGATTCAGTCCTAGCTTTGCTGAAATATTGATGACCATTACTAATATGCTAAAAAAGGATCATGAAATAAAATGGATAGTGGAGGCTAAGAAGTCTTTCAAGAATATAAAGCAAGCTATTTCAGAAGCTCATGTGCTAGTAAGTCCAAATTTTGATAAATATTTTTTAGTATTCTCATATGCTTCACAAGATATTGTTGCAGTTGTTCTATTACAAAATAATGATCAAGGTGAAGAGCGGCCTATAGAATTTTTTAGTAAGATGTTAAGATATGGAGAGTTAAAATATGATATCATGGAAAAACAAGCATATGCTTTGATTAAGGCCCTAAAATATTTCAGAATTTACATTCTCCATTCACATGTAGTCGCATATGTTCCCAACAATGTGGTAAAGAGCATACTTACACAACTAGATCCAGAGGGGAGAAGAGCGAAATGGATTGTAGTGCTTTTGGAATACGACATTGAAATTAAGCCTACAAAGTTGATTAAGGGACAAGGATTGGATAAAATGATGACAGACTCCAATTGTGATTCTATGTAACTAAATTTTCTGACAACTCAATTAAATCAGTTGCACACAGAAGTACAGGTGATGCTTGATTTTTCTATTTCTGCACGGTATGCTGATATTGTTTGTGTTGCAAAATTTACAACCTCCTGCATGGTTAAGTGAAACTAGAGCAAGGTCTTTGAATCTGAAGGCTGCAAAATTCTATATTTTAAATCAGTATCTTTATTGGAAGGATCTTGGTGGAGTGTTACTGAATTGTCTTTTGGAGAATGAAGCTCAACAAATAGCAAAAGATTTCCATGAAGGATATTGTTGGGGACATCATTCGTGGAAGGAAACTGCAAATAAAATTTTGAGAGCAGGATTCTATTGGCCTTCATTATCTTCAGATGTGTATAAAGAAACCACCAAATGTCATCAGTGTCAGATTTTTTATGGAAAGAGGAAAGTGGTTCCACTCCCTCTTAATCTCATATCAGTAGAAGCACATTTTCAACAATGGGGGTTAGATTTCATTGGGGAAATAAATCCAAAATCCTCAGGACAACATAAGTGAATCTTAACAACAACTAATTATTTTACAAAGTGGATTGAAGCCATACCTACTAGAAGAGCTACGTATGCAATGATAATATATTTAATGGAGAATAATATTTTGGCAATAATTGGCTGTCGTGAGAGGATTGTGACAAATAATACAACTTCTTTTAAGTCGAGGAAGATGATAAATTTATGTCATAAGTATCATATAAGTTTGAATCATTCTACTGCATATTATCCACAGGGTAATGGACCGACATAATCCTCTAACAAAATCTTGGTGAGGATAATTAAGAAGTTGTTGGAAGATAATAAAAGAGCATGGCATACAAAGTTGAAATATGCTTTGTGGGTTGACAGAATCAACACAAAGAGAGCTATTGGAATGTCACCATTCCAATTGGTGTATGGAGTTGAAGTGGTTTTTCCAGTATCTCTAGGAGTACCAGTTATGAAATTGTTGCAGGAGCAGCAGGATGAACCTAATCATATGCAAAGGATAATAAACTAAATTATTGAGCTAAGTGAACTAAGGGATAACACATATGGTAAGGTACAGATACATCAAGAGAAAATGAAGAATACCTTTGACGGAAAGGTAAAACAGGACACTTTCCAGATTGATGATTTGGTGTTAAAATGGGATGTTCCACATGAAGACAAAGGAAAGCATGGTATATTTGATCATTTGTGGGTAGGTCCATACATTATTGCAGCACACAGGTATAATAATGCTTTTATTCTACAGTATCAGGATGGGTCTCAGTATGAAGAAGGTGCAGTTAATGGGAGATTTTTGAAGCATTATTTGAAATAAGGGGGAAGGAAATTTCATGTATTATAGTGTAAATACTTATTTTAATTTCAATCAGTACAGATGGTGAGCTAGAAGATTTGAAATTATGGATTGTTTAATTGAAGGGTTTGGAAATGATCGTATTTGAAAATTTTATGGAAGCACCCTTTAGATTAATGGGTTAGCATGATCTTTCATCATGGGTCGTTAGATGAAGAAAGGGATTTGATCTACGGTGGTGGATTGTTTCTTTGTTTGAAACATGGGGGAGAAATTAAAATGTTCTCATAAGTGGAATGGACGTAAAGGGTGTCAAATATCGACGTCTCATATTAAAGAGGCTGTAGATCAATGGTGGAAAGAAATTCCGCAGATCAGAGATGCAAGGAATAAACTAAGTTTTCGGATTTGTGGAATCCGTTAAAAAGGTGAAACTTTTAAGGGTTGAGATTGATTCAAGGTAAGATCAACGGTGTTGGAGCATTTTGTAGATTAGACATGCTCGGATGAAAGAAGTTTTCAGATTTACGAAATTGGTTAACATGTGGAAATATTGGATAGACGAGATGTGAGCAGAGATAGATCTATGGCCGGAAACAATTCTGCGGATTGAACTAACGTGAAGAAATCCCAAATTGAAATCCGTGAAAAGTTATAGGGGTCGCGTTGATCAATGGTTGTGATACTGGTCAGGTTTTGATCGACGGATAATGTGCATTCCTCAAATGGAAATTTCTCGATTGATCAGGTTTGAAATGATTAGCGCAATGTTAAAGCTTTTCACAGTTGGACGATTCTGATGAAGGAAGATTGCAGATCGATGGTTGATATTGATTCTGCCAAATCAAGTTGTGCAGGGTGATCATGTTGAGTCTTGGTATTGAGATCTTGTGCATGGACGGATTAGATTTCAAAGAAAAAAAAATCTACGATATAAATTAAAGGAGGTGCACAATGTTTATGAAACATAAAAAAATATAAAAACATCTACGCAGAGTTTAGAAGTTTTTTTTAGCATTGGAAATTGACGATAACCCTGAATTTGCGCAAAGTGCCAATGTGGATGAGTCGGAACGCTGTGCTAATTAACAAGGTAGGCATCCTAAAACTTTCCAAGTACTTCTAAAAATGGATTAAATAGAAGTGGTAGAAGTGACAGATAGTGAAGAGTTAGGGGATTCCTGTCAGAAGGTTGAGAAAAGCTTCGAAGACAAAAATGTTGAAGTTTTTGATACCATTTTACTAAATGAAACAACTAAGACGGCTAAAAATAAATTGAAAATTCTTAAGGAACAGGGTAGTGACACCCATGGCGTTTTTAGGTCTTTCTTTTATTTTTTCTCTATTGACTAGACCCCCAATTGCCCTGAATTTGTCGAGTGGTGTGCGAATAATTATTCTGTAGCTAAAGGAGTCGTCATGAATAAACCTAAGTCTAGGATCCTTTTCCCTATTCATGCCTCTTTTATCCACAAAACCCTATCTGTCCCAGATGATTTTGTTCATTTATCCTAGGAGTACAAAGAAGAAAACATCCTACGTTTCTTCCAGAAGTCTACAGCCGAGAGTAAGGAAACCTTTTTGAAGTAGTGTTCAAAGCCTGATAGTGAGGTTATAATTTTATCTTACCCTATTAACCTAGTTTTTTTAATGAAGAAAATCGGTCGTGTATAACTTTATCCAGTCAATTTTTGGGGTTAGACACTAATGGTTATGTTACAGAGTCATTGTTGAGTCTATTGTTTATCTTAAGTACTTTCCCAATTGAGTCCGAACTTCTACGTCAGTCTTTCCAGTCTTGTTGCCTTAAGTTTGATTAGTTCCTAGCTGAGAACATTCGTTCTCAGTTAGTCAACTTCCACAATACCAGAGTTTTCAGATTCCATTCCTTTTTGCTGAAGATGTTCTTATCATATACTGAAGATAACCTACAGTTTCCTAAGTTGGTAATCACTGATGAAATGACCCAGATTTATTGCAAGTTCATGAATTGTTTGACGACAGAAATATACAACATTTTCTTTCAAGAAAAATTGCCCAAGGTATTTATAAATTGAGCACATAGATATGTAGACAAACACACAACTCACAAAATAGATCACACAATTTACTCAGCAATTGAAGAATGAAACAGTGCAAAAATGCCCTACAACTGTGAATGCTTTCATTAATAAAAAAAAGTCATTAGATAATAATTACAATGAAGTACAATGGCTAAATAGCCACAATCAATTCAAATCCACATGAGGAGATTCGAATTTATTACACTCTACTTGACTGTAGGTAACTAATATCTTGTCTAAATCATTATCAGAGGACTCAATGGTTAACTGACCTTGTCTAAATCATCACCGGAGTTCATCGAAGTTCTAAAACATAACTCAAGTGTCTAATTCAGTGTTGACTGAGGCTAACTGACTGAGGTAGGTGAGAAATGTGCCTCTCCTGCATCCAGCCATGCAAACCTAGCGCAAACTGAATGTAGAGGACTAGAACTGAATGTAACTGACTCCTAACTTAGCTTGACTAGTCACCAACTCAACTCAACTGACCTTGGTTGGTATCGGCATTCCTAGTGGCTCCTAAATTGTAGGGATTGGTCTAGGAGGCTCCTAAACTGATGCATGCAAGTGCTATCAATGGCAGTAGGCCTCAATTAGTGTTCCCCACACTTTAGTAACTGAAACATGTGCCCCAATTAGGCCAAGTGGACCCAATGGTGCTAGTGACTAAAAATAGACTGGATGGACTTCCGATTTAGACATGATTCCTGAGTTAGACATATGACCAAATTGGACAAGGAAGGATTAATAATCCTAACACCCCCCTGAATGCTAACTTGGACAATCTGTGGGCCCTGGTAACTAAGACCATAGATCACCCATTACATCAAGCAAAGTAAAGTAACTACTCAATACAAGGAGCTGGGGAAAAATTCACATGGGAAAAAAGCCCCCCCTCTAATTAAGTAGGTAGAATCAGGATCAATCTGGTTCTTATGTGCACAGGTATCCTGGGGCCTAGCATGTGAACCTCTCCATCATTATGTCTGGAGGAATCTTCCTCTTTGGAAGAAGAATGATATACTCAACTAAATCAGAAATATAGACAGCTGCTAGATGAAGACTGGACCCATATAGAGCAACTGAAGTCAACTGATAAGTGAGAAAAGGTTCTTGAGGAAGTAAATTATGTGATCTATTTTGTGAGTCGTGTGTTTGTCTACAGATTTGTGTGCTCAATTTATATGCTATCAGAGCAATTGAAGAATGAAATAATGCAAAAATGGCTTGCAACTGTGAATGCTTTCATTAATAAAAAAAGTAATTAGATAATAATTACAATGAAGTACAATGGCTAAATAGCCACAAGCAATTTGAATTGATTACACTCTACTTGACTGTAGGTAACCAAGACCTTGTCTAAATCATTATCGGAGGACTCAATGGTTAACTGACCTTGTCTAAATCATTATCGGAGGACTCAATGGTTAACTGACCTTGTCTAAACCATCACCAGAGTTCATCGGAGTTCTAAAACATAACTCAAGTGTCTAATTCAGTGTTGACTGAGGCTAACTGATCGAGATAGGTGAGAAATGCACCTCTCCTGCATGCAACCATGCAAACCTAGAGCTAACTAAATGTAGAGGACTATAACTAAATGTAACTGACTCCTAACTTAGCTTGACTAGTCACCAACTCAAATCAGTTGACCTTGGTTGGTGTCAGCACTCCCAGTGGCTCCTAAATTGTAGGGATTGGTCTAGGAGGATCCTAAACTGATGCATGTAAGTGCAATCAGTGGCAGTAGGCCTCAATTAGTGTTCCCCACACTTTAGCAACTGAAACATGTGCCACAATTAGGCCAAGTGGACCCAATGGTGCCAGTGACTAAAAATAGACTGGATGGACTCCCGATTTAGACATGACTCCTGATTTAGACATATGACCAAATTGGACAAGGGAGGATTAATAATCCTAATAGTATTGCTAGAGATGAAGGAAATATTGCAACTTTCCTCTAGTAAAAGGATAGGAGACTGGTTCCTTTCGGAGTCTAAAACAATTATAAGGTTGTATGGATTTGTGCACCAGTCATATGTTCTTCCATCCTTTCTGACAACTAAAATCTTTTCTTTGGATTTTTTTAGACAAAGACTTACAATTGAGGAAGCAGACATCTTAAACTTCAGGAAGAGTCTAGATTTTAAATTCCCCAAGGTTCCCCAAGGAGGAAGGGCCATATGTTGTCAAAAGTAGAGTTTCTCTACCAATAATTGATAATATTCTCATAAGTATGGGGTTTTCTTTGGGAGCTGATATCAACTATGGTCCACACCAGGTAATCTCTAAAAGAAGACAGGAAAACAAAAATAATCCTTTGGAACATACTGAAGTAGCTGGACTCAGAGAGGAAGCTAACTGGGAAGATTATCCTAACAAAACCCCAGATAATATCAGCATGGAACAAGACTCTGTCTCATCCATACTTGGAAATAATTCTTCCCCAATGGATCTTTCTAACATAGTTGCAGTTGCTAGTAATATTTCATCATTAATAAGTTTTTTCAGGAAATTCAAAGAAGAGAGAACATCTAGGTTTCATGGACACCGAAGAAGCAAAAATTGCTAGTACATCGAAGAAGCAAAAAATTGAACAAGAGGGACAAATGGTACATGTGAAGAAGAGCAGTGTGAAAGGTAAACATAAGCAAGAAAAATACAAAGTAACTGGTCTGGAGCTTCAGGAATATGTATTTGATGGAGTAACCCTAAATAAGTATACATCAAAAGAGGAGTGGTTGAATACCTACATGGAAGTGGCTGATAAAACCTTTGATGAAACAATAAAATTATATGAGGAAGTGAGACAATTGAAAAAGCCAGATGTAACTTTAAAAACTGTAAGGGATCATGCCAAATATACCCTGATTTTGGCCATGACTGTTGGTAATAAGGTATCATAGGTAAATGTGAACTTAGAGAATATACCTACCACATATATGATACACTTTCACAGAGAAACATGTGATATCATATATACAAGATTGCTTAAATCTACATTATAGGTGTCTAACCTGGAGTCTAATAAAAATAAAGCTCAGGACCTCCTATGGAAAGAAAAGGTTGAGAACAAGGCCCTTCGAATAAAAAATAAAAAGTTGCAGGAGGAATTATTGAAGGTTGATGGGAAATCAGACAAAGGAGCAGTGGCTCAAAAGTTGTTTGATGAAAAAGAGAAATAAGTTTAGGCGCTAAAAAATAAATTGAAAATTCCTTCCTCTCAACTTATACAGACCTCTGAATTGACAGAGTTTGAGAAGGAAAAAGAAGCATTAAACACTGAATTGATATATTGTAAATCCAAGCTATTAAAGCTTGAGCAAAAAGAAAAACATTGGGAAAAAGATGCTAAGCTTATGATAGAAAATGAGAAGGACCTAAAAGTTAAGCTGGAAACAAAAGAAAAATAATTATAGGAAAAATGTGAAGAAGTTAAAAATCAATTTACTGTTCCTTCTGTAGAAATAGATGCAACCTCTCTTTCTAAAGCAATGTCTCAAGTAAACCTGAAAGATGTAGAACTCACAGAGTTAAAGAAACATAACCGGAATCTAGAAGAGACCATTTTGAAAAGAAAACAAGAGAAGAAGGAAGCAGGGGAAAGACATATGAATTAGAATACCAAGTTAACAAAGCAGGTGGTTGGCCAAATGGCCTTGCAAGGGGATAGACATATGATTTGGGATAAGATTATTCTAGAAGCTAATAAGTTTAGACCATATTTAGATTATATTGCAGATCATGAGAATGGTCTGAAAGTATCCAGACATAATATTTTGACAGTAAAACAATTATTAAATAGGAAGCCAATGGAAGTAGCTCAAAATGCTATCAACTTTTTAAGTACCTTATCAGGATATCAAGTTAGAAGGTTTGATCTCCAAGACAGAGTTGTTGTTGTCTCTTGGGCTAGAAAAGGGGTTGGAAAATATAGAATGTTGGATACTGTACAGGCTAAAGTTGATATTATAAGTCATAAATTCAAAGAAGTGATTAATTTTTTTACTCCATTGGTAAAAAGGGCAATTCCTTTCTTTTGGGAGGAAAAAGGACCATTATTATCTCAAAAGGAATATCTGGATAAATTGGTCAAATGCAGGTCAGATCACAGTAAGTTTGAAGATATGCAGCAGGATCTGTCTGGAAGAGTTGTGTTTGATAAATTGGTTGGAGAGTTCGAGTTATTATTTAATTTTAAAGTCGCATGTGCCAAGGTACCTAATTTTTCATATGCAGACAACATGGAACTTAGAGTTCTAGCACATGACATGGTTGTTGCAGATTTGCCTACTCCTGAATATTGGAAATTAGTTCAACAATATGGATCAACTAAATATAAGTTACAACCATGAAGACATCAAGGAAGACAACACAAAAGGATTTTCAGCGAAATGATATACTTTGTGATAAAATGTTATTTTTAAAATCATTAGTTAAGAAGTTTTGTTATCTCAAAACCATTTTGTAGTAGATAAATGCTTTTGACACATGTAGTAAACGATGGAAACCGTTAGACAGTTAGGTTTATTTTTCAGCTCGAGGAGCAATTGTATAAATATTCATATATTTGATGAAGCGAGGGTTGGAACCCGTGAGATTTTGGAAACTTGTGTATTTAAGTATTTCTTTAATTACTATGCTGAAAGTTGGTGTTTTTCAGAGATTCATGTGTTATTTCATGTTGCAGTCTGTACTTTCCTTTCTTATATGAATGTTTTTCTAGTTTTATCTCTCCATTATGTTTTCCTTTATGACTGAAATGAGAGTATAACAGTTTAGAATTCATATTTACTATGCTCTAGCTGTTCTTTTCAGATGTCCACCAAACCTTTCTTCTAAAGTTGATACATAATTCATTTTTACAATGCTCTGTGTTAATGGTTTGTTCATGTTCTTCCTTTTTCACCAGACAATCAAATTTTGACTGTGATTGAGTAGCTACCTTGCCTATGTTTAAAACTTCCATACAAAAGCTATGTTGATTTATATTCATATTTTGACTCCATAGCCTAATGGTCATGTGTTTAGTTTCAACTAATATTAACAATTACAAACATATTTGCTTATACATAACTGGCGTTGTTAATATTTTGTGAGAAATCCCCCTCGAAAGAGAAAAAATCCAGTTTTCTCTTTAAAAGTGGTTTTTGTTGTTACCTGGGAATATCCTTTACAACTTTGGGTAATTTTCTAGTGATAACAAATTGGCGTCCTTTCCAGGGAACGAAAGTGCATATCAGCCTTGGGAAGAACGACAAGGATTTCAAAGTTTCAAGAAAGAAATTTCTGTGAGCAAGCAGAAGCTTCTGCATTCAAAAGAAGGTTATACATTTTCCCTAGCGATTTCATATTCATTTTCAACGGTATTACACAAGACATCTTGGCTTTTAGGAGAGCGAATACAAGAGGTAACCCTAATATTGAAACTTTGCAAAGCATGGAGAATCCAGAGAGATTGCTTAGAAATAAAAATAAAGAAAAAATAAATAGTTCTCAGTTTGGTGCATCATCATCTCAATATTTTCATAGTATACAAGAATCTAAATGGGAAACTAGTGTTGAGAGATTACTGTTAAAATCAAAATATGAATCTGACCTAAAGAGAGTTGAGATTAACCCTAGTAGGTTAGAATCATATCTTCTTAATTCTTTGTGGCAGAACCTTCAAACTGTAGTAAAAATTGAAAAAATTACTTCTATTGTACAAAACTTTCAGTTTCATACTCCCCAACCTGTTCAAAATCCTCCAGCTTTTCAACCTTTACCACTTGTTCAAAATCCACCTAGACCAATGGTTGCAGCTAGGTTTGCTCCATTGGCCTTACCTGCGGTGTTACATGACCTTCCCTTCAATTATGCCCAGAGGATTTCAATGTATGATGGAGAAGGAAATGTTACTACCAAATACCATGTTGGAAAATTTGATGACTTTATAGATTTGGAAGAGGTTGATTATGAGGATGTCAAGATGAGGTTGTTTCCACAGAGTTTGTCTGGGGAAGCCAAAAAGTGGTATAAAGATTTACCTATTGGGTCTATTCAAAACTTTGCAGCCTTCCAAACTGCATTTTTGGATAGATGGGAAGATAAGCAGGGTCCATTATAAGTCCTGTCCTAGTACAATAATCTTAAAATAGGAGGTTTTGAGTCAGTCCGTGAGTTTTCTAGTAGGTTCATTAGAGTCTATAATTCAATACCTGCTAATATTAAGCCTTCAGCTGGTGCTGCTAAAATTCATTATGCAGAAGCCTTTGATAATGACTTTGCATTGTTGTTGAGAGAAAGAAAATCAGCCAGTCTTCCTGTTATGTTTACATATGCCTTGGAAGTAGAAGCCAATATGATGGCATGTGGAAAGATAAACAAAGAGTAGATGTTTATAAGAGTAAAGGTAGAGAAGAAATTATGGCCTCCACCTCTTCTGCTTCTTCATCTAATGATATCGAATTTGAAATGATGTTGAAAACAATGGAAAAGTTAATGGTTAAGCTGACTATGGATACTAGGCCAGCGAATCGAGAAAAAAATGAACCCCGGATCAGAAACCCTAACTTTAGAAGACCTATTCCTCCTCCACTCCCACAAAATAGACAAAGAGACATGAGAAATCCAAGGAACCAAGAAGATTAGCAAATGAGACCACCTTTCCCTTAAAATTATGTTTGCTAATGATGATGGTGCAAAGTCTATTGAAGACCATATTCATCATTTTGGTGATTTAGATTCTGAAATCTATCTGACTGAGGAGGAACACAGTATGTTTGCACAGGAGGATGATAATAAATATTTTGAAGAGGAGTTGGAACAGTATCAGAAGGGGTATATGCATGCTATAGATGATGTAAAAAAGATCAAATGGGGAAGTAGAGATTTTATTATGAATAAAGGAAGGTTAAGTCCAAATCAACCTTCTAGTAGTTAGATGAATACAGGAAAAAAAAGAAATGAAAAACAAAAAGAACCTATTGTACATAAAGAGATTGAAAATAGAATTGAGAAAATAAAGGAGTTAAAACAAACAGCACCCATGGACGTAGATAAAATTTCTTCCATTTTTAATCTACAAAGTGAACTTGCTAAATTGAAGATTTCAATTCCTTTTATTGAACTGCTCAGAAATCAGGAATATAGGGACACAACAACAAAAATGGTCAGAAATCAAGGAGAGGCTCAACCAAATATTTTGGAAGTGACAGATGACAACCCTATCATTGTTTTGGGGTCTAAGATTGATAATGTGGATGATGAGGAAGTACAACGTTTTAATATGAGCTTAGATGTGCATGACATGGTGTTGCATAATGCCATGTTAGATTCAGGTGCTTCACATAATTTGATGCCTAAAGGAGTGCTAGAAAGTTTGGGGTTAGAGATTATAAGGCCTTATAAAGATTTGTATTCTTTTGATTCCAAAAGGGTGAAATGTTTGGGTTTGACATGGTAGTATCCTTGTATAAATTACCATCTAAAACTATGGTCATGGATGTTTTCGTGGCTAATATTGTAATGTCCCGTTTTCAAAATTTTTCCAAAATGCCCAATTTTCCAATTTTTTCACAATTTTGGCTCTTGACTAGTTTTAGTGTCTTGGTCTCCAAATCAGCCCAATTGCTCCCAAATCTTCAGAGAAGGTGTATGAATGATATAACAGCTTAATTATTATTTTCATGGATGTATTATGTCCATCCAATCACTTCTGCAAGTCTGTACTAAATTTTGAACAAGATAGATGATTTTACTGGCAACTTTGGGCTCAAATCCACCTCGGGGTAAAGTGGTTGAAATGGCTTCCCAAATGTGCAGAAACCCACTCGAATTATTAAATTGAATAATGGGATGTTTAGAAGACATTATCATAGGCTCATATGCATAATAAATGGACCTCCCATGGCTATTATCACTTCTTTCAATCAGATATAAAAAAAAACTAGTTTTGGCCCCTTGGGGAAATGAGGTGTAGTTTGCTCCAAATGCTATGAAATTCGACCCAATGGCCACAAATTATAAATTACTGAAAATGAAACCCATAATATACTTTAATTAAAATCCATTCATTCATAAATCATTAATACTTTATACATCCATTCGAATCCATCAAGATTACAAGAGTTTACAACAAAGTAGTGGGGAAATGACACTGTTTCTTCATTATTGAGCAATAATACATGATATTTCTTGGCCTTTCGACCTGAGAGATTTTTTAACTTAAATAGAAGATAATTTAAATCAGAATATAAAATACTGGAGCAAGAGAAGCTTCCTCAAAGAGTTGAATAGCTCACCAAGTGCGCCTCATTCCATAGAGCTGAAATATGGTGAGAAAACTTGAGATGAAATGAAGAACAAGCTAAACTTGATATGTCGATGAGCTATTGTAGCTTGAACCTATAAATTATGACTCCATTGAATCTCCTTGAAATATCTGATTGGCCTCTCTAAACACCAACTAGGATGGGAATCTTTCACCCTCGAAATTGGCTAAGGCATGAACTAGTCATCCACTAGCTCTCTCTCTTCACAATAAGAATTTTCACAAATGATCAAACGGGCCTTCTCATGCCTGATCCCTAAATTTTATAAAAATTATTGGTCTTCTAAGGTTCCAAATCCATCCACAAACCATATCCAAGTCAAATTGGTGTGGTTGCTCATGCTATGCCATGTGGCCTCTCTCTTCACCTTCCCTCTTCTCCCAAATTTGAGTAGGATCCTCTTGGCCTTCTCCAACTCCCATGAGCACCCTCTATGATGCTTTATTCAGGCCTGAAATATCAGATATGTCAGATTTCATCCTTCAGATCTGACTTGTGTCATAACTGTCATATAATCTCCATCATTGGTGTCATAGATGTCATCAATGTAAGGGGAATCTAGCCAAGTGTCCATGAAACTCTCATTTGGCCCTTCCTCTCCCCATGTAAGTTACAATTCATCCCAAATTAGACCTATGAAGTATATGGACAAGTATATTAACCTCACAATCCATCCAAAAACATTGGGCTTCCCATAGGTTCAAGATTGCAAGAGGAGGATGTCATTTAACATATGAATTCTAGCTTGAGTGGGCCCCATAGTCTCCATGTGTCTCCATTATCCATAGCCATTTCATTTTTCACTTGCATTCATTTAATTAAATCCATTAAAAAAATATTTATTCCTTCTAATGTCTAAACACCATTTATTAGGTCCCTTACTAACTTCCCAATGTTTCCAACCAACCTAGGGAACTAGTAGGATTGATGGAATTTTCCTGCTATGCAATTATTTGAATGGGGAAATTATAGTCCTCCCCACCCAATATTGCTTGTCCTCATGCAATTTCAGATTTTGATGCTGCAAAATATTCTCCTCTTCCCATGTGGCATCTTCACTTGGTAGATCCTTCCATTGCACCAAGTATTCTTTGATTGTTTTGCTACTCAATCTTCTCTCCCTCGTCTTCAAAACCTTTTCCGGAATAAGTGTGAGCTGTCCTTCATCATCCAAAGGAGGGAGTGTATATGAAATGACAATTTTCTTACCAATAGCTTTCTTGAGACAAGAAACATGAAATACATTATGAATTTTACTCCCTTCCGGAAGTTCCAACTCATATGCTACTTCTCCAATCTTCCGGATTACCTTGTCGGGCCCATAGTATCTTGGCTTTAGCTTTTCTGCTCCATTCCTTTTGAGAGATGTTTGTTTGTATGGCTGCAACCTAAAATACACTAAATCATCAACCTGAAAGGTCCTTTCTTCTCTATGTTTATCTACATATACGGTTTTTGTTGATTTTGGGCAACCTACAAATTGTCTTTTAAAAGCTTTAAAATTTCTTGGCTTTCTTCCATCCAATATTTAGCTTTTGGAGCTCTAATATCACTAAATATCTTATCAAAAAATTTAAGTGTGTTATAACCATATAATTCTCTAAAAGGAGATATCCCTATTGACATGTGGAAGGTGGTGTCGTAGCAAAACTCACCCAAGTGTAGCCATTTTGTCCAAGCTTTTTGTTGTTCTCCCACATAGTTTCGAAGGTACCCTTCCAAACATTTATTCACCCTCTCTAGTTTTCCATTAGTTTTGGGATGGTATCTTGTACTTGGATTCAACTGAGTGCCCACTAATATGGAAAGTTCTTTACAAAAAGTACTCGTGAATCTATCATCTCTATCACTCACAATGCTCTTGGGGAGCCCATGCTATCTAAAGATTTCTTTGAAAAAAAAGGTCAGCCACTTGTGCAGCACCAAAAGAGGATGCAACAGCAAAGAAATGAGCAACTTAGTCAATCTATCCACTACCACATACATGCAGTCCTTGCCCAAATATTTGGGCAAACCGATGATGAAATCCATCGATATATTGTCCCATTTTTGCTCTAGAATGGGTAATGGTTGTAATAAACTGGCTGGGTATGTGAGTTCCGATTTGTTTTGCTGACATGCATTACATTCATTCACATACTTCTAAACATATTCCTTCTGCCCCTTCCAATAGAACCTTTGCCTTAGTTTCCTATAGGTTTTGAAGATCCCCGGATGGCCTGCTAGTGGGGAATCATGTGCAACCTGCCAAACTTTGTACTTAAGCTCTAAATCTTGAACCAAATAAATTATTCCCTTATATCATATCAGCCCATTCAAAATTCTGTAGTTATCATATCCCATGAGTCCATCTAATACATCACAAGCAAACTTATCTTTGGCATATTCAACTAGTAGCATGTCTTTCCAATTTTTAGCAATGTCCATGAGAGAAAAAGCAGGTCTTCGAGATAATGCATTTGCTACAATGTTATTCTTTCCTTTCACATATTCAATATCAAAATCATAACCTTGGATCTTGCTCACCCACTTTTGTTGCCTCTCATTTAGATCCATTTGGGAAAGGAAGTGTCTTAGACTATTGTGGTTAGTTTTTACCACAAACTTGTTGCCTACCAAGTATTGTCGGAATTTGGAGTAAAGCTTTTCATGAGGCTGCAAATTTCTGCTCTCAAAGGCTATAGGGTGTTTTCCTTACTTTAGGACAACCCCTACTCCATTTATGGTGACTTGCAACTTTGGAACCCATGTGTTGCATTGCATTGTGTTGTGACCTGGAATGACAACTATGAAGCCATTGAATGGTTCACTTGGTATATTTCTTTTCTCCACCATCTCTATATCAATGAAATTATGTGTATCTCCTCCATCTACCAAAATTGAAGCTCTTTGTCCCAATACCACACCCTTGCACCGAATAGTGTGATAGCGAGGCACTGCTAAAAGTACCGCCATTCTTGCTTTGTCCGGTGAAAGATGATTTTTCTTCTTGTTTTTCTTCTTTAGCTGTAGTCTCATATGCCTCATCTTGATCTTAAATGTGCCCTTATTCATCCATGCCCCCTTCATACTCATCATTATCAGAAAATACTTCTATGTATTGAGCTTTTCCTTTAGCACATTTATGCCCCAGTGTCCATGGTTGGAAGCATGTGAAGCACAATTTTTTCCTTTGAAGTTCATCCCTGATTTGTCCTTCTTTCTTATTATTTTCAGACGTATCTCTTTGCAAAAACTTCTTATCAGGTGCATCCTTTTTCCAAGGCTTTCTTTCAAAACTGAAGTTATGCTTAGGAGGAAATCTTGTTCTAGGAAGCACATTTTGAAGATCTCTAGTCAAGCTCATTGCATCATTTAAGTTAATAGGATTGTGGGATTTTACCAAAGATTTTAAGGGCTCTACCAAACCTTCAGTGAACAACAATACTAACCTTCCCATAGATACACTATCCACCTTAACTGATAATATTTGGAATTCCAACATATACTCAATAGGAGTCCCAACTTGCTTTAATTGTGCTAGTTCTTTGAAAGACAATTCTAGATCTTTTTGCTCAACCTTTCTAGTATCCTATCAACAAATTCCTTATATGTTTTAACCTGATCATGACCCAAGGTTTTTAGGACATGGAACCACCATTCATTGGCATCTCCATCCAAGTGCAAAATAGCCATTTTAAAGCATCTTCTTCCACCATTAGATTCAACTAAAAATACACATCCAATATTTGCACCCAAGCATTAACAAAACTTTGAGATGAACCATCAAAAGTAGGAAGTGGGACTTTACCTATGGCACAATTCAATTCTTTGTTTTGGTGTAGAGACTTATTGTCCTCCTTATTTTTGAGTTTGTTTGCCATGGTGAAGTACTACTCAAATGTTATACTTCTCCTACACTCTTCATCCAATTTAGCCCATTCTTTTGTTATTGTATCAATTTCAAATTGAATGTTAGTCTCTTCTTTGGGAATAAGAAATTTAGGCGTAGTAGGTCTTGGTGTGCTCTAAAATCCAAGGGGTCTATTATGAGGTCCTGTTCGTGTGAAAATGTGCTCACCCATTGTATTCTTTTCTGCTAATTGTGAACTACCACTATCTCCTATTATCCCTTTGCTTCCCATTTGACTGGCCATCAATTCAAGTCCTTTTGATATCTGTTGGGTCATGTCTACCATATGTTGGGTCATGTCCTTGGATATCTCTTCAAACAGGGGTTTTATAAGTTTGAGATACTCCATTTTCTCCTTAGTGTAGTCTTCCCCTTCGTGAGCCATATCTTTAGTCAAAGGCACCTTTTTTCTTCTAGTTCTTCTACAAGCCGAGCACCTTCCAATTCAAATTCAAGGGTGGTGGTTTATTGATTTGAATCCTTGTTAACACCATCAGGTTCCAAGACCATGCTTTGATACCACTTGTAATGTCCCTTTTTAAAGTTTTTACCAAAATGCCCAATTTTCCATTTTTTTCACAATTTTGGCTCTAGACTAGTTTTATTGTCTTCGTCTCCAAATTAGACCAATTGCTCCCAAATATTCAGAGAAGGTGTATGAATGATATAATAACTTAAATTATTCTCAGGGATGTATTATGTCCCTCCAATCAATTCTGCAAGTCTGTACTAAATTCTGAACGAGATAGATGATTTTACTGGCAATTTTGGGCTCAAATCCCCCCCGGGGTAAGTGATAGAAATGGATTCCCAAATGTGCAGAAACCCACTAGAATTATTGAATTGAAGAAAATGATGTGTATAATACATTATAAGAGACTCATATGTATAACCAATTGACCTCCCATGGCTGTTATCACTTCTTTCAATCAGATATAAAAAACTAGTTTTGGACTCTTGGGGAAATGAGGTGTAGTTTGCTCCAATTGCTATGAAATTCGACCCAACGGCCACAAATTCTCAGTTACTAAAAATGAAACCCATAATATACTTTAATTACATTCAATTCATTCATAAATCATCAATATTTTATACATAAATTCGAATAGATCAAGATTACAAGAGTTTACAACAAGGTAGTGGGGAAATGGCACTGTTTCTTCATTCTTGAGCAATAATACGTGAGATTTCTTGGCCTTTTGACCTGAAAGATTTATGAAATTAAAGATTAGAGAATTTACATTAGAATACAAAATACTGGAGCAAGAGAAGCTCCCTCAAAGAGATGAATAGCTCACCAACTGGGCCTCACTCCATAGAGCTGAAATATGGTGAGAAAACTTGAGATGAAATGAAGAACAAGATGAACTCGATATGTACACGAGATCATATATATTGCACCTGTAACTTATGAATCCATTAAATCTCCTTGAAAGACCTGAGTGGACTCTCCAAACACCGACTAGGATGGGAATCTTTCACCCTCGAAATTGTCTAAGGCATGAACTAGTCATCCGCTAGCTCTCTCTCTTCACAATAACAATTTTCACAAATGATCAAAAGGGTCTTCTCATGGATGATCCCTGAATTTTATAAACATTATTGGTCTTCTAAGGTTATAATTCCATCCGTAAACCAAATCCAAGTCGAATTGGTGTGGTTGCTCATTCTATGCCATGTGGCCTCTCTCTTCACCTTCCCTCTTCTCCCAAAATCGAGTAGGAGCCTCTTGGCCTTCTCCAAATCCCATGAGCACCCTATAAGATGCTCTATTCAGGCCTGAAATGTTATATATTTCATATTTCAGCCTTTATATTTGACTTGTGTCATAACTGTCATAGAATCTCCATCATTGGTGTCATAGATGTCATAAATGTAAGGGGAATTTGGCCAAGTGTCCATGAAACTCTCATTTGGCTCTTCCTCCTCCCCATGTAAGTTACAATTCATCCCAAAATTGACCTATGAAGTATATGGACAAGTATATTAACCTTATAATCCATCCAAAAACATTAGGCTTCTCATAGATTCAAGATTGCAAGTGGAGGATGCCATTTAACACAAGAATTCTAGCTTGAGTGGGCCCCACAGTCTCCATGTGTCTCCATTCTCCATAGCCATTTCAATTTTCACTTGCATTCATTTAATTAAATCCATTAAATAAATATTTATTCCTTCTAATGTCTAAACACCATTTATTAGCTCCCTTACTATTTCCCAATGTTTCCACCCAACCTAGGGAACTAGTAGGATTGATGGAATTTTCTTGCTGTGCAATTATTTGAATAGGGACATTACAGATATCCGTCCTAAATTTGGTGTTTTGTTGTCAAGATCTTGGACTTCAAATTTAAAAGGAAGTTTTCAAATGGATATGTCTTATGCTACAATTCATGTTGTTAATGAAAACAAGACACTGTACAGTGAAAAAAGATCACCTTATGTTTTTAGCAGTTGAGATCAACCAAGAGTTCATCATATTTATGTTGTTGATACATACTTAGGGTCATCTATTTTATTCAATGATGTCTCTCCTTGTGATTCAAAATTTGGTGTACCAAGTAAATGTAAAAAGGATAAAAAGTGATAAATGAACAGGAAACATTGGAAAGAAAGCAAAATGAAGAAAGGTTGTGGATTATGTATTTTGATGGGTCAGTGGCTAAAGTGGGTGTTAGTGCAGGTGTATACATAATTTCCCCTATTAGAGATTTTAAAGATTTTTCTTACAAGTTGACCTTTGAATGTACTAATAATGTAGTAGAATATGAAGCTTTGTTGTTGGGTTTGCATGCACTAAAGGTTTTGGGAGCTAAATGAGTCCAAGTTTTTGGAGATTTAGAACTTGTGATAAATGAGGTGAATGATAGTTATCAAACTAAGCATCCCAGAATGAGAGCTTACAGGAATAAAGTGTGGGATATGTTTGGAAACTATTTCAGAGAACACTATGTCAAAGTGATTTCTAGATATGATAATACAGTGGCAAATTCTTTGGAAATTGCTGCCGAAAAATTTAAGACTCCTACTACAGGTAAAAGAAAATACAAGGTTGACATTGTGAACAGGCCTTCCATACCAGAAAATACCAAGTACTGGCAAGTTTTTGAAGATGATATGCAAATCAAAAGGTTTTTGGAATTGTCTGGTGAATTTGTAAATATGCAAATAGAAAATGAAAGTGTTGATTCCAAAAAATTTCAAGATGTTGATGAAGATGAAGAAGGAGTTGTTAAAACATAGAAGTTGAAAGGCTCACTATGAGGAAAAGATATAGTCCAATTGAAGAGTAACCATATTCCCATAGGTTTAATTCCCTTAGAGAATCTTTTTGAACAAAATGATGTTGTGAGAGATCCTAAAGTCAAACCTACTGAAAAAATCGTTGAAGATAAAAATAATGGTTCCGAGAAGAATCCTAGAATTGTGAAGTTGGCCAAGAAGTCGCCTGCTAAAGAAAAAGATGAGTATTTGAACATGATGAAAAAATACACTGATGTATTTGCATGGAGTTACGATGACCTCAAAGAGTATGACACCTCCATTATACTGCATACTATTGCAATTAAGCCTGGAGAAAAACCATTCAGGAAGAAACTTAGAAGGATTAATCCAATGCTATTGCCTATCATTGAAAAGGAGATCAAAAAATTATTTGATTCAAAAATAATTGTAACCGTGAGACTCTTAAAATGGGTGGCTAATTTGGTTCATGTTAGAAAGAAGAATGGTGAAATAAGACTGTGTGTGGATTTCAGAAATTTGAATAAAATCTCTTTGAAGGACAATTACCCTTTACCAAAGATGGACCAGATTTTGCAGAAAGTGGTAGGTTCAGATAGAATTTATATCATGGATGGGTTTTTAGGTTATAATCAAATAAAGGTGTTGCCCAAAGATCAGGAGAAAACTGCTTTCACTACACCATGGGGTACATTCACGTACGTAAAGATGCGTTTTGGATTAATGAATGTAGGAGCCACTTTCCAACGTGCTATGGACATCGCTTTTGCAGATGAAAGAGACATGTTTGTACTAATTTATATGGATGATATTACTGTATATTCCAGGTATGATAGAGAACATATCAAACATTTGGAAAAGGTATTCCTTAAATGTAGAAAATATGGCATTTCATTAAATCCAAGGAAATCAAAGTTTGCTCTGGAAGAAGGAAAACTTTTGGGCCATATTATTTCCAAAGAAGGTATAAGGATTGATCCAGACATGGTGAGTGCAATTTTGAAGGTGGAGGAACTAAGAAGTAAGAAAAAAGTACAATCATTCATTGGGTAGGAAAATTTGTTGAGGAGATTCATTCCTAGCTTTGCTGAAGTATTGATGAACATTACTAATATGCTGAAAAAGGATCATGAAATAAAATGGACAGTGGAGGCTAAGAAGTCTTTCAAGAATATAAAGCAAGCTATTTTAGAAGCTCCAGTGCTGGTAAGTCTAGATTTTGATAAATATTTTTTAGTTCTCATATGCTTCAGAGCATACTCTTGCAGTTGTTCTATTACAAAAGAATGATCAAGGTTAAGAACAACCTATAGCATTTTTTAGCAAGATGTTAAGAGATGGAGAGTTAGAATATGATATCATGGAAAAACAAGCATATGCTTTGATTAAGGCCCCGAAAGATTTCATAATTTACATTCTCCATTCACATGTAGTCACATATGTTCCCAGCAATGTGGTAAAGAGCATACTTACACAACCAGATACGGAGGGGAGAAGAGCGAAATGGATTGCAGTGCTTTTGGAATATGACATTGAAATTAAGCCTATAAAGTTGATTAAGGGACAAGGATTGGCTAAAATGATTACATACTCCAATTGTGATTCTCTACAGCTAAATTTTCTGACAGATCAATTAAATCAGTTGGACACAGAAGTACAAGTGATGCTTGACTTTTCTATTTCTCCATGGTATGCTGGTATTGTTTATGTGTTGAAAAATTTACAACCTCCTGCAGGGTTAAGTAAAACAAGAGCAAGGTCTATGAAGCTGAAGGCTGCAAAATTATGTGTTTTAAATCAATATCTTTATTGGAAGGATCCTGGTGGAGTGTTACTGAATTGTCTTCTGGAGAATGAAGCTCAGCAAATAGCAAAGTTTTCCATGAAGGATATTGTGGGGGACATCATTCATGGAAGGGTACTACAAGTAAAATTTTGAGAGCGGGATTCTATTGGCCTTCATTATTTTTAGATGTGTATAAAGAAACCACCAAATGTCATCAGTGCCATATTTTTTATGGAAATAGGAAAGTGGTTCCACTCCCTCTTAATCTCATATCAGTAGAAGCACCCTTTCAATAATGGGGGTTAGATTTCATTGGGGAATTAAATCAGAACTCCCTAGGACAGCATAAGTGGATCTTAATAGCAACTGATTATTTTACAAAGTGGATTTAATCAATACCTACTAGAAGAGCTACAAATGCAGTGATAATAGATTTCCTGGAGAATAATATTTTGGCAAGATTTGGTTATCCTAAGAGGATTGTGACAGATAATGCAGCTGCTTTTAAGTTAGGAAGATGATAAATTTATGTCATAAGTATCATATAAGTTTGAATCATTCTACTGCATATTATCCACAGGATAATGGACTGGCATAATCTTCTAACAAAAGCTTGGTGAGGATAATTAAGAAGTTGTTGGAAGATAATAAAAGAGCATGGAATACAAAGCTGAAATATGCTTTGTGGGATGATAAAAATAGCACAAAGAGAGCTATTGGAATGTCATCGTTCCAATTGGTGTATGGAGCTGAAGTGGTTTTTCCAGCATCTCTAGGAGTACCGGTTATGAAGTTGTTGCAGGAGCAACAGGATGAACCTAATAATATGCAAAGGAGAATAAACCAAAATATTGAGCTAAGTGAATTGAGGGATCAAACATATGGTAAGGTACAGATACATCAAGAGAAAATGAAGAATACCTTTGACAAAAAGGTAAAAGAGGACAGTTTCCAGATTGATGATTTGGAGTTAAAAGAGGATGCTCCACGTGAAGACAAAGGAAAGCATGGTAAATTTGATCATTTGTGGGTAGTCCATACATTATTGTAGCACATAGGGGTAATAATGATTTTATTCTACAGTATCAGGATGGGTCTCAGTATGAAGGAGGTCCAGTTAATGGGAGATTTCTGAAGCATTATTTGAATTAAGGGGGAAGGAAATTTCATGTATTATAGTGTAAATACTTATTTTACTTTCAATCAGTACAGATGGTGAGCTAGAATATTTGAAACCCGCAGAGAAGGCCCTAAGATCGGAAGAGGTAGCCATATTTTAGTTTTTATATTTCTTTCAAAAAGACAAAAAAAAATAGATTGATAATGGATTTGGAAACTGGTCTACGGGGTTCTTTGCTACCTTGCAGGGAGGATAACATCCCTAGTGGAGCCAGCTGTTAGCACTATATTTGAAATTGTGGATTGTTTAATTGAAGGGTTTGGAAATTATCATATTTGAAAATTTTGTGGAAGCACCCTTTAGATTAATGGGTTAGCATGATCTTTCATCATGGATTGTTGGATGAAGAAAGGGATTTGATCTACGTGGATCGTTACGTTGTTTGAAACATGGGGGAGAAATTAAAATGTTCTCATCAGCGGAATGGAGGTAAAGGGTGTAAAATATCGATGCCTAAGATTAAAGAGGTTGTAGATCAATGGTGGAAAGAAATTCCACAGATCAGAGATGCAAGGAATAAACTAAGTTTTCTTATTTTTGGAATCCATTAAAAAGGTGCAAATTTTAAGGGTTGAGATTGATACAAGGTAAGATCAACGAAACTGGAGCATTTCGCAGATTAGACATGCTCGAACAAATATCAAATAGACAAGATGTGAGCAGAGATAGATCTACGGCCGGAAACAATTCCACAGATTGAACTAATCTGGAGAAATTTCAAATTGAAATCCACGAAAAGTAATAGGGGCCACATTGATCAACTATTACGATAGTGGTTAAGTTTTTGATGGATGAATAAGGTTCATTCTGCAAATGGAAGTTGCTCGATTTATGAGGTTTGAAATGATTAGTGGAATGTTAAAGCTTTTCACAGTTGGACGGTTCTGATGAAGGAAGATTGCAGATCAATGGTTGATATTGATTCCACCGAATCAATTTGTGCAGGGTGATAATGTTGAGTCTCGGTATTGAGATCTTACACATGAACGGCTTAGATTTCAAAGAAAAACAAATCGACTGTATAAATTACAAGAGATGTGCAATGGTTATGAAACATAAAAAAAATATAAAAACATCTACGTGGAGTTTAGAAGTTTGTTTTTTCTGAGCATTGGAAATTGACGATAACCCTGACTGTGCGCAAAGTGCCAAAATGGGCAAGCCGAAACACTGTGATAATTAACAAGGTAGGCATCCAGAAAATTTCCAAGTACTTATAAAAATGGATGAAATAGAAGAGGTAGAAGTCGCATATAGTGAAGAGTTAGGGGTTTCCTGTTTGAAGATTGAGAAAAGATTCGAAGAAAAAATTGTTGAAGTTTTTGATACCATTTTACTGAATGAAACAATTGAGACGGCTAAAAATAAATTGAAAATTATTAAGGACCAAGGTAGTGACACCCATGGTGTTTTCAGGTCTTTCTTTTATTTTTTCTCTGTTGACCAGACCCCAATTGCCTTGAATTTGTCGAGTGGTGTGCAAATAATTATTCCGTAGCTGAAGGAGTCGTCATGAATAAACCTAAGTCTATGATCCTTTGCCCTATTCATGCCTTTGTTATCCACAAAACCCTATTTGTCCCAGATGATTTTGTTCATTTATCCCAGGAGTGCAAAGAAGAAAACATCATACATTTCTTCTGAAAGTATGTAGCCGAGAGTAAGGAAACCTTTTTGAAGTCATGTTGAAAGCTTGATAGTGAGGTTATAAATTTATCTTACCCTATTGACCTGGTTTTGTTTAATGAAGAAACCCAGTCATGTGTAACTTTATCCGGTCAATTTTTGGGGCTAGACACTGATGGTTATGTTACAGAGTCACGGTTGAGTCTGTTTTTTATCTTAAGTACTTACCCAATTGAGTCTGAACTTCCAGGTCAGTATTTCCAGTCTTGTTGCCTTAAGTTTGATGAGTTCCTAGTTGAGAACATCCATTCTCAGTTAGTCAACTTCCACGATACCAGAGTTTTCAGATTCCAGTCCTTTTTGCTGAAGATGTTCTTATCATATAATGAAGATAACCTACAGTTTCCTAAGTTGGTAATCACTGATGAAATGACCCAGAATTATTGCAAGTTCATGAATTGTTTGATGGCAAATATATACAGCATTTTATTTCAGGAAAGATTGCACAAGGTATTTCTGGAGATGAAGGAAACATTCCAAATTTCCCCTAGTATAAGGATAGGAGTCTAGTTCCTTTCATAGTCTAAAACAATTATAAGGTTGTATGGATTTGTGCACCAGCCGTATATTCTTCGAGCCTTTCTGACAACTAGAATCTTTTCTTTGGAATTTTTTAGACAAAGGCTTACAGTTGAGGAAGAACACATCTTAAACTTCAAGAAGAGTCCAGATATTAAATTTCCCTGGGAGGATGGCCATATGTTGTCAAAAGTACAGATTCTCTACCAATAATTGATAATTGCTCAAAAGCATGGGGTTTTCTTTGGGAGCTATTATCAACTATGATCCACACCATATAATCTCTAAAAGAAGACACGAAAACAACAACAATCCTTTTGAATATACTAAATTAGCTGGACTCAGAGAGGCAGCTAATTGGGAAGATTATCCTAACAAAACCCTAGATAATATCAGCATGGAACAAGACTCTATCTCATCCATACCTGGAAATAATTCTTCCCCAATGGATATTTCTAACATAGTTGCAGTTACTGGTAATATTTCATCGTTAATAAGCTTTTTAGGAAATTCAAAGAAGAGAGAACATCCAGGTTTCATGGACACTGCTAGTACACAGAAGAAGCAAAAAATTGGACAAGAGGGACAAATGGTACATGTGAAGAAGAACAGTGTGAAACAGAAGCAAGAAAAATCCAAAGTAACTAGTTTGGAGCTTCAAGAATATGTATTTGATGGAGTAACCCAAAATAATTATACATCAAAAGAGGAGTGGTTGAATACCTATAGGGAAGTGGCTGATAAAACCTTTGATGAAACAGTAAAATTATATCGAGGAAGTGAGACAATTGCCAAAGCCAGATGTAACTTTTAAAACTGTAAGGGATCATGCCAATTAAAGATACCCTAAGTTTGGCCATGACTATTGGTAATAAGGTATCAGAGGTGAAATGAACTTAGAGAATATCCCTACCACATATATGATACACTTTCACAAAGAAACAGGTGATATCATATATACAAGATTGCTTAAATCTACATTATAGGTGTCTAAACTGTAGTCTAATAAAAAGAAAGCTCAGGACCTCCTACGGAAAGAAAAGGTTGAGAACAAATCCCTTCGAATCAAAATTAAAAAGTTGAGGAGGAATTATTAAAGGTTGATGGGCAATCAGACAAAGAAGCAGTGGCTCAAAATTTGTTTGATGAAAAAGAGAAAGAAGTTCAGGTGATAAAAAAAGAAATTGAAAAATCCTTCCACTCAGCTTATTCAGACCTCTGAATTGACAGAGTTTAAGAAGGAAAACGATGCATTAAACACTAAATTGATAGATTGTAAAGCCAAGCTGTTAAATCTTGAAGAAAAAGAAAAACATTGGGAAAAAGATGCTAAGCTTTTGATAGAAAATGAGAAGGACCTAAAAGCTAAGCTGGCAGCAAAAGAAAAAGAATTACAGGAAAAATGTGATGAAGTTAAAAATCAATTTACCGTTCCTTCTGTGGAAATAGATGCAACCTCTCTTTCTAAAGCAATGTCTCAAGTAAACCTGAAAGATGTAGAACTCATAGAGTTAAAGCAACAGAACCAGAATCTACAATATACAATTTTGAAACGAGAACATGAGAAGAAGGAAGTAGAGGAAAATTTTCAAGAACTAATGAATCAAAATACCCAAAGCAGGTGGTTGGCCAAATGGCCTTGCAAGGGGCCAGACATATGGTTTGGGATAATATTATTCTAGAAGCTAATAAGTTTATACCATATTTAGATTATATCGCAGATCAGGAGAGTCCTCTGAAAGTAGCCAGACATCATATTTTGACGGTAAAACAAGGATTAAATAAGAATCCAATGGAAGTAGCTCAAAATTCTATCAACTTTTTAAGTACCTTATCAGAAGATCAAGTTAGAAGGTTTAATATCCAAGACAGAGTTGTTGTTATCTCTTGGGCTAGAAAAGTGGTTGGAAAGTACAGAATGTTGGATTCTGTACAGGCTAAAGTTGATATTATAAGTCATAAAGTCAAAGAAGTGATTAATTTATTTACTCCATTAGTAAGCAGGGGAATTCTTTTCTTCTGGGAGGAAAAATTACCATTATTGTCTCAAAAGGAATATCTGGATAAATTGGTCAATTGCAGGTTAGATCACAATAAGTTTGAAGATATGCAGCAGGCTCTATCTGGAAGAGTTGTGTTTGATAAATTTCCTAGAGAGTTCGAGTTATTATTTGTTTTTAAAGTCACCTGTGCCAAGGTGCCTAATTTTTCATATGTTGACAACATGGAACTCAGACTTATGGCACATGACATGGTTGTTGCATATTTGCATAATCCTAAACATTGGAGATCAGTTCAACAATATGGATCAACTAAATATAAGTTACAACCATGAAGACATCAAGGAAGACAGTGCAAGAGTTTTAGCGAAAGGATATATTTTGTGATAAAATGTTATTTTTAAAATCATTAGTTAAGAAGTTTTGTTACCTCAGAACTATTTTGTAGTAGATAAATGCTTTGACACATGTAGTAAACGGTCGAAACCGTTAGACCGTTAGGTTTATTGTTCAGCTTGAGGAGCAATTGTATAAATATTCATACATTTGATGAAGCGAGGGTTGGAACCCGTGAGATTTTGGAAACTTGTGTATTTAAGTATTTCTTTAATTACAGTGCTGAAAGTTGGAATTTTTCAAAGATTCATGTGTTATTTCATGTTGTACTATGTACTTTCCCTTCTTATGTGAATGTTTTTCCCAGATTTATCTCTCCATTATGTTTTTCTTCATGTCTGAAATGAGAGTATAACAGTTTAGAATTCATATTTACTATGCTCTAGTTGTTATTTTCAAATGTCTACCAAACCTTTCTTCTAAAGTTAATACAAAATTCATTTTTACAATGCTCTGTGTTAATGGTTTATTCATGTTCTTCCTTTTTCACCAGACAATCAAATTTTGACTGTGACTGAGTAGCTACCTTGCCTCTGTTTAAAACTTCCATACAAAAGCTCTATTTATCTATATTCATATTTTGACTCCATATCCCAATGGTCATGTGTTTAGTTTCAACCAATCTTACCAATTACAAATAGTTTTGCTCATACATATCTCGCCTTGTTCATATTTTGTAAGAGATCCCTCTCGGAAGAGAAAAAAGCTAGTTTTCTCTTTAAAACTAGTTTTTGTTGTTACATGGGAACATGCTTTACAACCTTGGGTAATTTTCCAGTGATAACACCAACAATGACTTGTTTAATTTTAAAAGAAAAGTAATAGTATTACTTTGCATAAATTGTAGGGTTAATCATGCAGGTTCAATACTATATCAAACTAAAGAATTTCGAAAGTAGTGGGATCCACGTCGTGGATGCTCACAAGGTGGAGGGTTTTGGCGTTAAACCCAAGCAACAACATTCACGTTGCCCTAAAACATATTTTGGCTTAATCAATTGGTTTTTTTGGAAAGATGGAGTAGGTCGACAAGCCCTAGGCCTCCTTAGATCTCTACAATGGTTGTTGTGCTTGTGTTGGTCGTGGAGTTATCGAGTTTGTTACTCTAGTTCTTCACCAATATTGTTTTCTTCGAGCTCGACCGGGGCGTTAGTAGGCTTAATGCTCTGGTTCTTCACCATTATTGTTTTCTTCGAGCTCCATGTTAGAACTGGTAAGTCATACCAATCTTTCTTCTCTTTTCTTTATTTAAACCAAGGTATTTACTAAAACAGTTCTAAACAGCTGTTGTTTTGATGGTAGGTGAAGATACTTGGCAAAGCACAGTCGAATGTTGAAGGCGTTTGCTTGAGTTGAATGGTGCAAGCGAGAAAAGGCTCGGTAAGCCTCGGTCCCAACCTTGGGTACCCTACATCATGATTGTGTCTGCAGTGTCTCCAATTGTGATATAGTCGGTTAATACGGTATTCATATTACTTATAGTAGAATGTTGTTTTGTTTTGGATAGTGGTGGAGGCCGTAAGGTCATCCTCAGTGAAAAACCCTTAGGGTTTCACTAATGAGCTACGACTCTTGTAATAATGATTGAGGGTAAATATAATATTGTTCCAAGGTTTTTAAAATAGTTTTTTTAATACTGTAAATACATTATGTGAAGCTTCCTCAACATCTTGCTCGGCCACTGAAATACTTTTGAGGATACGAATCCGTTAAGGCATTTTGGTTTTATGAGTTGAACTATGTGGCGACTGTATTGGTTAACTTCTTGATAAAATGAAGACTGTGATTAAAGTTCTTTTATTTTTAAAAGGCAGAGCTTATGGGCCATAGTGTAAATACCTGTTAGTATTTGTTTTCCTTTGGCAATTTTGGTCGCATAGCATTAACCTTGGTAATTAGTTTTCTGTTATGATACAAATGGTTGTATTTCTTCTACGGATGTGAACTGGTTTAAACCATTAGCAATTTTTAGTTGTTTGAAATTTTTTAATTGTGCAAACGGTACCGTGAGGATTAACCTAGGTCTTGGTTTTTAATAAACAGTTTCTATATTAGGTTATCTTCAGATCTTCGATTATGAAAATTTTCCTTTTAATATGGAAAAGATGGAATCTATTCTTTAACTTACTTAGTTGATGGATATAGATATAAGACATAAGATTTGTTCCTTATCTGAAGTATACAGTTGTTTATTTCTTATTATTCACTAGTTGTGGTAATCTTCTTTTTTCAAAACTAGGTTTTGTAAATGGTTATGAAGGATTATATTAATAGAGTAGGGTTTAGAAAAACAGTTTACAAATAATAGTAATAGAGTTATATTGATTATCTACAACTGGGTTTACTAAGTACTTAATTTATGTACTATAATACAATAGGTGTTATAATTTTAACCATTTTCAGTCTATTGACTGAACATCATGTACTAACTAAACTAGATGTTTAAGAAGAAACAGTTTGAGGTTAGAGTACATAAGTTAAATACTAAAGTTTAGGATAGCTAGTAAAACAGTTATGTGAGCATTATTTATTATAATATAACTAGAGTAATATGTTTGTAGTGTAGGTTTTAAATTATTAAAATAATAAATGGTTTTTCTTTACTAAGTGTAATAAATATATTTTATTACAGTAATTGTTAAAGTAGTATACTACACACAGTTTAATGATTGTGTGACAAAAACTTATTATAATGGACTCTACTTAAATGTTCTTAGAGGTTGTTTTTATAAAGGGTTAAAGATTATTATGATAATTAACTAGAAATAACAGTAAAAAGCTTCCAATTACTTGAATATTTTGCTGGTAACTTTTCAAAAAGAAAAAAGAAAAAAAAAAGATTGTTGATTCATTTCTATGGAAACTCTATAATTTGATAACAATTCAGATCATTCTATCCATACATAATCATTCCTATATACAACTAAACAATCCTTATGTACTAGAGTACGTCATCGTAAGATGAGTGGAAAAATGCAGAAAGGAATTTTACTCATTAATCAATCATTTCTAATTCTAGACTCATTTATTCTGATAATCATATACAAGTGAACTTTCCTTAATAAATTGCAAACTTAAGCATTCTACTAGCAGATTCAAAGTATCTAAGTAATAATAGAAAAACTAAACATGTTCCAGTAATTGGATTGCATAGAAATAAATAAGATAACACGACAGAACCTGGTAATTTGTAGAAGAGACAAATAACCCAAGGAGCCTGTTCCACCCAACCTTTTCCTAAAGATAACTCAAATGCTTGTCTTAGGACCCCCGAGCCTGTCCATTGATCCACCAGGATGAATGTACTATGTGGAGAAATGGGATTAAATACCCCTGAAACTCAATAGTAGTACTTAATAGCAGTACCTATGTCCTCAGCAGTATAGAACTCAGCTATGTGGCTGCACTAGTTCAGAATGTAGTTTGAATCACTCAATCCACTTCTGACTTTCCCCTCATCAAATCTCTTGTGCTCCTTTCTCAACTTCAGAAATTTCACAAGGTAAAGAAAAATGAACAACCTCCTGTTGAATTCGATGCATAGATATATGCATGCCTAGGCCTTCTGGTCAGTTTTTCAATTAATGAGCCACCTGCTCTGTTCCACTTTCTTGGGGAACATGACCAAAAAATTAGGGAAGTTACCCCCCTGCAACAGTTAGAAGTGATTGAGGATGCTTCCATGTGTCAGTTTTCTCTCACCCGAGTCTATTCCTCCTAGTGGGTTAGTGGACACTCATTCAACACCCTCCTTAGGATATTTGTCTCATCTTTTATTTATTTAATAAAATATTCAACATAATTAATTACATCCATCCTTGACCCCACTTGGTCAATAGTCATTAAATTTACAATAAAAGTAAAATATAATGTTTTCTTAAACATAAAATGTTATTGAAATTGGGGTATGTGACAAGGAACTCCATGAAACTGGGCTCCTGCATGGAGGTCTAACACAAAGCAAAGTATTAGTTTAAAAAATGATTCATTTGAGGATACATTATAATCAAGACAATAAAATGATGACATATAATTTGATAAAACATTCAAAAGAATACGTAATTGTATAAAGATATACATGTCCCATCGGTCGAGGCCTGCATCTCTCATGTAGTCAAAAATATGAATCGCGGGCTGTGATAGCATACTGCACTAGTGTGTTGTGATCAAGAATGCGGATAATATCATCGTTCTCCCACAGTAACTTAGGCTCTGTAGGTGTAGTGGGTGCTCTGCTTCTCTCTTCCTGCACAACCATCATGGTACCATGCATTGTCATGCATGCCGCCTATACTAGTGCACTCCGCTCCTCAATCGCTAGCTGAGATAACTTGAATACATCCTGTGTCCTAAGAAAGGTATTGTTAGGGCGACCTACCAATGGATCTGCCTCTGGCTGAGCTCCAGGGTCTCTCCTAGCCCCAAGACGCACATGATTGCGTCCCACACCATCACAATAGAAGCTTGAGGGTGTGCTGGTGTAATATGGGTGCATCCCCAGGAACAAATCTGCATATATATGCTTTTCAAAGTACAGTGGGACCTGGTCATGGTGGGGAAACATGCCCCACACTCCAATAAACCTAGCATAGACATAAGGCACTGCAGCCTCTAGCTTAAACTCCATGAGTCTAAGCAGTTGACCAGCGGAGAGGTCAGGAGGGATATCAAATAATGTTCCCTTCACATCATGGCCAGTTGTTGCATCTCTCACTGCGGGTCATTTATTAGGACCCATCATTGTGGCCCTTCTTCTCTGAAATGCAATGACCCAAAGAGAACTCAATGGGTCGATGGACCTGTAGATCTCCAGTAGATTATCTATTGCCTCTAACATCATCCACATCGAACGTGATGCGGGAGAGTGGTCTGAAATGGAGCGGGCGTTAGACCGCAAATAGTCACGCTGATTGGTAATGTCTTGCAGCATGATGCGTGTCATCTCATCCTCCCACGATGCTTTCTCACGAGGATTGGGGCCCTATTGTGCAGCTCCAACACCTAAAAATTAGATGAAAACATAAATGTGAGTCAAAATACATACATAAACTGTAGGTGAATTTGAAATCAATATAAATTAAAGGTACTGATAACTGAAAGAATATATATATGTGTGTGTGTGTGTGTGTGTGTGTGTGTGTGTGTGTGTGTGTGCGCGCATTTAATGTACCTATCTCAAGGGGAACCTCCCCACCGACACCAGCAATATCCTCCTCGTCTCTCGCATGCACAGAGCGGCTGTCGCTCGGCTCCCCAGCAGGAGCATGTGTCTGCGTAGGATGCCTGGGCAAACATGTGAAAATAGAGATATACAAGTTGATGATTAAATATACACATGTGAAACAATTTAATTTTATGTAACTAACAACAGAGAGTACATCATGCGCAATTGTATACTTACGAGTCCTCTTTCGACCTCCGGGGTGAGGAATGGCCGCAGATCCGTCAATGCTCTGCCTTCGGCAAACCAAAGAGCCCCGCTATGGAGATGCATCTGCATGAAATAAGGCATAATAAATGCAGTCAACATACAATATAAGGTAAATGGTAAATATGTCAATATTAAAGATGTATAAAAGATAATTATAATTTTATTAACAAAGTATCAATAATTTGATACTATTTCATACTGTTTGGGGTTTCCCAAATTTCTCAATAACTTGATACTTAATAGTTTGATACTTCAGACCCTTGAAGATAAATTAATGTTGTTCTAAATACAAATTCATTTTAAGCTATGGTCTAAAAATGATTTCTTTGGTCTAGTGGTGAGCTATGGTCTAAAACGACTTTCTTTGGTCTAATGGTGATAATGAAAGGGTTGAGAGTTTGATAAAGCATAATTGATTCATCGAATTGATGAGAGAGATTCATTAAGAATTTGTTTAAGCACTCACTTTTGGATTTGGTTGTTGTCTTTGATATGCATGTTAGTATAAAGGTATTGGTGCCCGATGCACATTACAGTGGTGAATATTTGGCACAAATTAAACTTGGGAAGTAATGTTGTGGTATAAACACACTAGTATTCTTTGTCACAGAGTTGTGGTGTTGTGACCTAGTTACATAGGCATAAATTTCAATAATATGATATGCATTACACAACATAGTGCACTCCAGTGACCCTTGTTGTGGGCATAACATATTGATGTAGTTGAGGAGCTCAATAATTTGCATGGAAAGCTAATAGTTAAGACAAATAATCTTCTAGAAGACTTTGAAATGTTTGTGTCCCGATGATAAATGACATATCATGAGATTGTGAATACTTGACTAGTTGGTTACTTGGATATTTTGTTCAACCTCAAGTTTTCCATACCTTGTAACACATTGTCACAAACTTAATGAGCATTTGGAGTTGCTTAGTTGTCAATATAAACATGCTAATGTTTTTGTGAATGAATATAATATATTTTTTATCAGTTCACTAATTTATCTGAACGAGACAGTGAATAAGAAATATATTTATTGGTGTATGTCATGATCCCTACTCATTTGATGGCTCAACAAGAACAAATATTTGTGTCTTAGGAAAGTGCAACATGGAGTTGTATAGGACCTTATTGGCAAAATTAATCGAAGACCCACCCTTCTAAAAGGATCCTTATGAGTTGTGTTGATAGATGAAGGATCAACCCTGGAAAGAGTTAGCCAAGGGCTTTAGTGGGTGGTACCATAAACTTATATTATCTACACACAATTTTCTCTCATTTTTGCAACATATCGAAGTTCTCTTCGGTGTTTCATTACCCCCACTTTGGGGGTATCCTAGTTATGATGTTTTTTCTAAGTTCACCCAAATTCGTCATATTAATACATAAATATTAACTAATCATGTTAATATAATATAATATAATTTTACATAAAAAATTTAAATATTAAAAAATGTATAAATATATATATATATATATATATATATATATATATATATAATTTAAAATTGTAATATATATCAAAACATTTAAATTAAAATATATGGGTTGTTTAGATAAATGCCTCCACTGGTTTAAGGTTCATGATTGTCTTGTGTCTAGGGTTTGGATTTTTTCCCAATCCTCCGTGTATTCTTGGAGGATTGAAAAAAATTGGGCAGCATTTCTCCTTGTTCGGCAAACATTTCAAAATTAAACCGACAACACAAACACTGTTGGTTGATAGAAATATTTTAAAAATTATAAATTTAATGTTTAAATTTAACAAATTTAAATTAAAATTAAAAAAAAAATGATTTGTCTCAGGTCTAGGGTTGAATAATTGTCTCTATGGCTTATATAGGTTCTGTTTATGGATTTTTTTCAATCCTTCGTGTATTCTCGGAGGATTGAAAAAATTTGGGCAGCATTTTTGCTTGCCAGGCACACATTGCCATCTCTCAAAGATAATTTGTTGAATACTAACACATATTTTGCCTTAGATTACGAAGGTTATCACTAGTCATTATTTGTTGTAATTTCCTTGAATGTTTCAACATTTGACTCCATTTTCCAATGTTATTGTCTGTTTTTTTGTCTTACACCCTTTAAAACCCAAACAACCCTTCCCCTCAAAAATCTATCCTTCTGAATGCTTGTTTAAAATGAAATGTGTATGTGAATGTTCCTGTGACAAAGAGAGAGCCCTCTCTGACTATATAGGCTAGAATTCAGTCTAAAGGTTGGTTTGAAATGGTTACCCCAGTGATTTCCTACCACAACAATAGGAAAATTATTGGGTGATAATGGGATCCACCAGCTCTCCCTCATAATCATGAAGCTTCTTCTGGTTGGTGACCATAGGTGTAGACATCGTCCTACAATCCTCCATCTAAAATATCCATAGAATATCTACTATATACTTTCCCTGCCCCAGGAAAATATTACCAGGCTCCTGCGAAACCTCCAATCCCAAAAAATAATGCATCAACCCAAGGTGAGTCAACTCATACTCTAAACCAAGATCTCTCTTGCAAAATACAATAGGTTTCTCCTCTCCTGTGATAAACAAATCATCCTCATATAACAGAAGAATGAATAGATCATCTCCAACCATTATGAAGTAGAGATTTGAATCAACCTCACTCTTCTAAAACCCCATTGACAACAGGTAAGAGTCTATCATGGAATACCAAGCTCGAGGAGCTTGCTTCATCCTATATAAGGATTTATTCAACCTACAAACATGATACCCTCTCCCATGAATCTCAAATCCCTATGGCTTCCCCACATAAACCTCCTCCCGTATGATTCCATTGAGAAATGTAGTCTTCACATCCATCTGATGGATCTTCCAGCCCATTTCCATAACAATAGAAATCAACGATTTGATTGAAATGTAATGAGAAACCGATGCAAAGGTCTCATCATAATCAAATCCCTTTACCTGTGAAAACCCCTTTGTCACAAACTGAGGTTTGTATTTCTCCACATTTCCATCTGCAGCATGCTTTACCTTGTAAATCCATCGAGAAGTCGCCATTGACTTTTTGTCAGGTCCACGAACAATATCCCAAACATCATTCTTCATGATGGAATGGTACTCTTCCATCATGGCATCTCTCCAAACAGGATACTGATAGGCCTCCTCAAAAGTAGATGGATCTGAACACGAAGACTATTAACCAAGGCCATCCACAACCTATCTGGCATCAATATAGTCCTCATTGGTTCCTTAGGCACTCCAAAATCCTTTGCTTCCTTCAAGATCTCATGAATCCATTTAGGATTCCTCTACCCTAAAGGTTGCTCCCAAACTGGTGTGTCATCACCTGAAGAACTCTCATAAGTAGAAGGCCCAGAAACCTATCTACCGAGATTTGGTGAACCAAGCACTCGTGAAATTTGTGATCCAATAGCAATGTATCGTGAACTTGTGACCTAAGAACCAAAACCTCTGCCCAAAGTACTTGTTGGGTAAACCATTGAACCCATCGATACTGTGCCTATAACCTGTGTTTTAGTAACTCCAAAAACCTGTGAACCTTTACTTTGAACTGAGGGTACCCATGAAGCTTCCTAAGGTGGGGGAATCTATTGCTCCTCCTCCACTAACTCTCTGGACTTCCTAAAGGCCCGCTCCTCCTCAAATCTCACTTCCCACCTCACAACAACCTTCCTTTGGGCAGGAATATAAATGTGAAAGGCCTTTCAAATCTCATCATACTCCACAAAGATGCCTCTCTCAGCAGTGGCCTCGAGCTTTTTCCTCTTCTTAGAAGGGACATGTGAAAAATTTAGGAAACCAAATATGTGAAAATGACTAACCTCATGCTTCTTGCCTATGAACGTCTCCTTGGGATTCTTGATCCCCAAGGCATGATGGGGACTCCTGTTCTAAAGGTATACAACTGTACTACATGCCTCATCCCAATGAAAGAAAGGAAGTGACTGATCATGTAACATGGTTCTCATTGCTCCAACAATAGATCAGTTCTTCCTTTCCACCACTCCATTATGCTCGGGAGTGTATGGTACCATCAACTGTCTCTGTATGCCCTCCTGTCTACAATACTCATCGAACTCCTTAGAGGTATACTCACCCCCATTATCTAATCTGGGTGCCCAAATCCTCCTCTTAGTCTAGTTCTCCACAAGAGCTTTGAACTATTGGAACATCTGCAAGAATTCCTCATATTTCTTGATCCTTAGGAAGTAGATCCGGGACTGCCTAGAATGATCATCAATGAATGTCACATAATACTCAAAATCCCTCAGAGAAACAAATGACATAGGACCACACAAATCGAAATGTGTCAAACCAAGCACTCATGTTGACCTGTTATCACTGCTCGTAAAAGAAGTTTTGGTCTACTTTCCCAAAGAACACCCTCTGTATACATCAATATGCTAAGTGTTGAACTCTGAAAATCCTATAACCATGTACCTCAACTTCCTTAAGGTTGGATGATGCAAATGCATCATCCTCCTGTGCCATAGCTCACAAAGCTCATTATTGTTGCTATGTGAGAAAGCATGCTAAGGCTGAAATAAGAGTTTGTATAACTTCCCACATCTGACTCAAATGGTGTAAGAGGCATATGGTCCTATAGTCTTGGGGAATACACACACATGTCCATCTAGGATAGACACCCCAAGTCCCATGTCCTCAATCATGGAAACTGATATCAAATTCTTTTTCATCCAATGTACAAACAACACGTCCCTCATAGTCATGGGACTCATGGACTCTCTATGAAATGTAATGGTCCGATGCCCAACAACTCTGAAAAGTGTGTCATCCCCCAATACTACCTCGACATATATACCTACCTGTGAAATCTCATAGAATATATCTCGAGGACCTTTCATGTGGGTTGAAGCTCCATTGTCAATATACCACGTGTTGGTCGTGGATGCACTAAAATAATGGTCACTCGACAAGGAATGCTCCCTCTCAATATCAATGTCTGTATTGGTGATGATGGACGCTCTCTCTCTCTCTCTCAACATGCCTAGCACAGAGAGAAAAACCTTCGTTGAAGTTGTTGTCTGCTTCTTCTTCTTCTGTGGGCACTGTCCAACATAGTGCCCAAACTTCTGACAAGAAAAGCACTATATAGTGCTCAAACCCTTCTTCTATCCACCCTATTTCTTAACCCCACCCATATTGAACTTCTTCTTTCCTTGACACTCAAAGCCACATTCTCCTCATCCTCCCTACTAGTAGAAGAGATCCCCTACAGAATACCTCTTTGGGTCTCCTCCTGAACAAAGTCATCCCAAAGTTTGTCCCAAGAAGGTAAGTTATCGTGGCTACTATAGCCTCCACAAAAACAACCCAAGGTTTTGCAACCCCATTCACAGTTGTTCGCACTAGATCTAAGCCCAAAACATCTCCAATTGCTGCAAGCTCATCTCTCACCTGATATATCCTAGAAAGGTAGGAAGTCACTCCCTCAGCCTTGGCCATCTTGATACTCTTCAATTTTTCCCTCAACAACATTTTTTTCTTATCGTTTGAGATTTGAAAACACCTGGTCAAAGCATCCCACATATGATATGCATGGGTATTGCTAGAGATGTGTGGGATAACATGATCTTTAACTGTATCTAGAATAATCCTTCTAGCTTTTATGTCCTTCTTGTTGAAGGTTGCAAGTTCTTGTGGATCGGTGGAAGCGGGAACTATGCCAGGGTTTGCTTGTGTGTTATGAACCACTTCATCCCAAAGTTCATTTTCCTCCAATATAAGCACCAATCTGGATTTCCATGGAAGAAAATTCCCAGGCCCATCTAGCCTATCCTCCAACCTAAGTGTTGTCGCCATTTCACTGCTAATTCAAGTCTCAACAAGGTGTTTCCCACTAACAAAAGAACTCATTTAGAGTGTGAAAAATTTCATTGTATTAATTATGCTCCTTCTTTAACTCAACTCTGATACCATGTAAATTTATATCTCATTCCCCGACCGGCTTTCAAGCCACCATTTTCATGATTTTTTAATGCCCAACCCAATTTACTTTCAGATGCAACTTAGTTCATTTTTCTCATAAACAATTTTGACTAAAATACATGAAGAATTTTACAACTTTAATGAGGAGTAATGAAAAACACAGTCACACATGAAAATTCAGACTTCAATTTTTTTAGTCAATTGTCCTAGACAAAACGCCAACCTTCGGGGAAAAATTGTGAGAGAGTATTTCTTTATTTGTTCAGTCAACAATACAACATAAATAAAATTTTCAATCACAACTTATCTCAACTGAAAGAGAAAAATTTCTGCCTCGAAATTCGTGACACTTCATAAATTAATTCTCATAAATTCCAGCCTGCTAACCACCTTGAAATTCGTGCTACTACAAGATTGTACAGAGATTGTACGGACGCTATACAAAATGACAATATGATTTGAACCTCGAAACTTGGGCCCATCGAAACAACAATTTTTTACCTCGAAATTCATGCCCCTGTTTAAAATTCGTGCCCTTTATCTGACTGAAAAAGCACACTGTACTGACAGGTATAGTATGGGTGCAATTAATGCTCTAATTGCTGCCTCAAAATTCATGCCAATTGTTATCACTCAAAATATACCTCACGTTCCAGGAAGCAATCTCGAGGTAACGACAGATTTAGTAAAGAAAGCTAGCTTCTTTCTCTCCAGAGAGGGATCTCTCAATGGTTGTTTAACAAGGCCATATATATAAATAAAATAAAGAATCAAATTGTATTGCTGGTTAAAACATGGCAAGTAGACATTGGGCCATGGAATCAAAATATATATTTATCAATCACAATGTTGTTTGCATGGAAATTTCAACAAAGGCAAGATAGTTATTTAGTTACAGTCAAAATGCTTTAGTCTGGTGTAAAATAAGAGATAAAGAAGAATCCATTAACATGTGCATCTATCAAAGATGAATCCAATGCTAACTTCAGAGGAAAAGCTTGGTGAATATATGAAAATAACAGTCAGAGCATATACATATGAATTATGAGCCATTAAACAGTCATTTTAGACATGAAGGAATACATAATGAAAGGCAATAACAGGAAAACATTCACAATAAGAAGGGAAAAACATACTGTAATCATGAACAACACATGAATCTTTGAAGAAAAGTCCAGCTTTGGCTCTGTGATTTATTAAAATAAGTCTCAAATTACACAACTCAGATCTCACGGGTCCCAACCCCTTTTTCATGACATTCAGAGGTTCTTATACAATTGCTCCATGAGCTGAAATAAAACAAACTTCTAAAAATAGGCATAATTGCCTTTACATGTGTCATTCGACACTTATTAACTACTAACTAATTCTAGAAATCAAACTAAATGCCTAATAACTATTCTTCAGTAGCAAATTCTCCACGATCTTCCATGTCTTCATCCATGCAACATGTACTTAGTCCTTTCGAATTTTTCTACGGTCTTCCATTGGTCTGTAGATGGCGATTCCAATGTGGACATCTCCTTTGATAACACGCACAATTCCACATGATACCTGTAAGATGTCCACATGCTTCCTTGAAAGCAAAAAACATCTCAAATTCGTCTACCAGCTTGTCCAGAATCGTTTTGCCATATCCCGATTGGTTCATATTAGCAAAATTTGTGTGATCCAATCTGCATTGAATCAACTTGTCTTGATACTCCTTCTGATTCACCATAGTGCCCTTTTCTTGCCAAAAGAATGGGAGTCCTTTCTTGAATAAAGGATCAAACATATCTCTAAAAAGCTTTAATTGGTGTGCCATGATGTCAATTTTGGCCTCGACTGTGTCCAAATGCTGATACTTATTCACCACCTTTCTCACCCAGGTTATGATTGATATTCTATCCTTAATATTTGCATTCTTCAAATCATTCTCTGTTAATCCATTGAAAAAGTTTATGGAATTATTGGCATAGTTAATTGGCCTTTTATTTAATTTCTCCTTTGATGTTGTCACAATTTGTCTGTATGACTGAATCACAACCTCTTTATCTAACACATAGTCAAGGTAAGGTCTCAATTTGCTTACTTCTACTATGATGGCATCCCAAATGATATGCTTTTTCCCTTGCACTGATGATTGACTTGTAACCTGCTTCATTATTTAGTCATTATGGGTTTGTAATTCTTGGCATTTGGCTTCCCAAGCCTTTCTCTCTTGTTCCCTCTTCAATGCCAAGCTTTCCAGTTTTTTATTTTGATTTTTCAACCCAATCAACTCTGATTCCTTGAGGCTAACCTGTGACATAGCCTGGACAATAGTTTGTTCACTAGATTCAGTTGAAGGAGGAATAATTATGCATTCAAGCTCTTTCTCCTTCTCTTGTAGCTCCTTTTCTTTCTCTTGTAGTTTCTTTTCCAATTCATCAAAATTTACTTTGAGAGTCTTCTCACTCTCAACTACAAGAGTCATGTCTTGTTTCCATTATTTCTCTTTTTCTGCAAACTTTAATAATTTGTCCTTGCAATCAGTCAATTCACCACTCAAGCCCTCTTTTTCCTTCCATAGCTAAGCCAATTCATATTCTAGTATTAACCGTGTAGAAGGTATCTTCAGCTTCTTTTTCAAAAGTTGAATAACATTCTCCTTTTCATTCAACATTTTTTGTATTCCTGCTCCTTTATCTGCTTGGATCTTGGCAAATAACAAATTTGTCTGCAAATTCTTTATCTGTGCCTGGTGGGCTCTGTTCTCCACCTTCTCCTGTCTCAGTTGATTCTTAATTTTACTCTTACTGGTCTGCAGTTTTGACAATTTCAATGTAGCTTTTAACATATCAGTAAAAAGAATGTCCCATGTTTGCTTATGCAGATTTATCATGTCATGGATGTAGATGTTTTCTAAATTCATTTTCATTTCGGCAACCCTGTTCTTGGTTGTTACGGCCAAATTTAGAGTGTTTTGACAATAATCTCTAACAGTAACAAGAGATGCATCTTGACTATAATTTTTTCTCACTTTTGCATATAACTTGAACGCTTCCTATGAAGCTATATCTTTATTCTCCTTATACTTCTCCAACAATCCTCTCCTAGTTTTGAACTGAGAGGTAGAATTAGTTAGTGTATCAGCAAATGCAGATTCCTTTACTTCAACGGCAGGCCCTATCACTTTTATCTGTTTCTTTTTCTTTCCTTTGTCTTTCGCTAGTTGGACAAGTTGTCCTTCTTCCACTTTCTGCTTCTTCGAAGTCCTAGCTATATCCCCCTCTTCTATATCCATAGAATCTGAGAAATCCCTTTTTTTAGTCCTTACAGAGCAACTGGATAAGGGTGTGATTTTCTCAACTACTAGGACCAAGATGGAGGTTCTAAGCTATGGTGAAGTGATTTCCCTTATAAAGGAAATTGAGTCTCCATGCATATCAATATCCCTTCGAGTCTCATGGGGATAATCTGACCAATTTGAAGCCTCTGGTAATCCTGCACCTTCAAAATGTTCAAAGGGATTCCTTTTCTGAACCTGTCTTCTGATTGAGAGGATGTGATGGGGGTCACAGTTTATAACAGCTTCTGTCAAAAACCCCATCTCTTTCAGCAAACTTTCGATCTTTGGGAGGGAATCTTTGTTTTTTATGATAAATGGTCCTACAACCCATCGAAATATGATCTCGGAGGACTTCTTAAAATTGAAAAAGTGTTCAGTCTCCACTATTAATCTCTTTCTAATCAATTCCATAGCAAACACTCTAGGAGTAAAAAACATAGGCAATAAATAAGGTTGATGAACAAATCAATACAACCTAATCATTGTTCCTTGTTCAAAAAGAAACCAATCACCAATTCTTTTATCTGGAGAAAACTAAAATATGTCATTCATTTCTGGCAATACCCTAGGTAACTTCTTCTGAAAAATGGCATTGTAGACTTCAGTCATGAGGACATTCATAAACTTATTGTAGTCCCTATTCATTTTCTCTGTAAGCACCATATCAGGGAGATCTAGGTTCTCCTCATTTAACGACATAAACATTTTCAATAAATAGGATTGAAATATGAAACTTTTGGTCTTGTGGAAATCCATTAGCTGAGAATGAATATTCTCAGCCAAGAATTCATCAAATTTAAGGCATGAATATTGTACCATCTGACAAGACTCTTCAAACTCAATTGGACAAGTACTCAGAGTAAACAATAGACTCATAAGGGGTTCAGTGACATACTTGTCTGTATCTGACCCTAAAAACTGATTCATCAAGGTTATAATACACTGAGTTTCTTCATTAAAAATATTGGCATTGACAGAAAATGGTTGGATTTGTAACTAAAGATTAGGTTTGAAACAAATTTTGAAGAAATTTTGTTTCTTTTCTATTATAGACTCCCTAAAATACTAAACTATGGACTCTTCATTGTATTCCATGGACTTTATGGTGAACTCAACAGGAACTGATAGGGTATTTCTAACAACCATACGATTGAATAGACAAAGGATTTATGAGCTAGTGGTATCCATTATTACTCTTTCAGAGGAGGAGTAATTAATGGCACACCACTCAATGAATTCGAGGCAGATTAGGGTTTGGTCAGTAGTGATATAATGCAAATAAGACGGGTAGACATTGTGAATATCTGTTGCTTGATCTTTAAGAATTTTTAACTTTTGTTTGACAACATCAATAGGTCCATTAAGCAAAATAGTATCAAATACTTCTGCATCTTTGTCTTCAAACAACTCCTTAATTTTCTGGTATTTTAAGTTCAGGGCTTCTACTTCTTCAACTTTAGCCATTTAAATACTTCCAATGGAGACAAAAGGCATACTTGGTGTGTTGACAAGTGGCCCAAGGATTCTGTGTGAGTTGGTCTGTTCCGCACAGTCCTTAGCTTTTGTTTTCCAATGCAGAGAATAAACTAATGCCCTAATTCCATGTGTATGGTACTTTTATATTATTTTTATCTTCATATCAGTCTTGCATCTTTGGGAGTGGAAATAGTTCTTAACCATCCATCCTATATGATTCATCATGTGCCGTCGATATTTCTCCCATCTTAAGTCCTTTGTTTCCCTCCATTGCAATGCTGCCTCCCTTAACCTTCATACAGATCACAATTGCAAATTAAATTATAGCCATTGATTTGAATGCAAATCCATCTAAACCATCGAACTTCAGCTGACTTAACCAATTTCACATATTTGCTTTCAAACTCAGAGTGAGCATGTTCTGGTTGCGAAATGATCTTGGACCATAGATCTTCCCTGGATCAAATCTCCACCCTTCATTTCCTAGGCCCTTTAACTCCATTTCACAAATCCATTAGTTTTCCTCTTCCTCACACCTTCAACTCGCGAAATAACTGTCAGCTGTAGATCTGCATATGTTCAAATCTACACCCTTTATCTTACCTTCCCTTTACCTTCATTTCATAGCCTCCACAATTATATTCTTCCTTACACCTTTAAGTTGCGTAAAGATCTTAATCCTACCTTCATCTTGACCATCCAATGGTGTAATCCCTACCAAATTTCACAACCTAGAAAGTTCATTTGTTCGTGCCTCGTCAATCTACAAAATGATTGCTAACCGTAGATCAGGATTGGATTTTAATTTGAGCCGCCTACCCGATTTCACAAATCTCCAACATAACTTACTCCTTGCTAGTTGACATTGTGAAATTAATCTAGACCGTGGATCAAGAACCTGCCCAGATCTCCATCGTTCAAGTTTGTTGGGCCTACCAGATTTCACAGATTCAGAAAGTTTGTTTATTCGTGCATGTTGAATTTGCGAAATCAATATTCGTCATAGATCCTTTCTTTCCAGATCGTCACCATTGAAAAATGTGGGCCCTTAAACAATTTAATAAATTTTAAAACTCAATTTTCCCATGCAAGTTGATATTGCGAAATGATCCTCTATCATTGATTTCTTTCAGCATCTGATCTTGGTTGTTGAAAAATCAAGGGCTTACCCGATTTCGTTGATATGGAAACTTCATTTATTCTTGCATGTTCATTTGGCGAAATGGCTTATAACCGTCGATTTGCTTCCACCTCTTCATCTAACGGTCGATTTTTCCTGCAGGTTAACATTCTTCTGCCCACACCGAAATTTATTTAGATTGAGCATCTTACCTTTGCGAAATCATTTGCAACCTTTGATATTATTTGTTGTACATCTACGCCCTCCATTTCTGTCACACATATAACCCTCAGTAGAATTTGATTTTCAAACTCATTTGCAGGGTTAGAAATTTATGTTTTCAATCATTTGCATTCCAAACCTATGAATAAACCCTTCAGAACATTTCAAAGACCTCAGCACCCTTCAAGGTCATATGATATGAAAAATTGTGCAGACCTTACTCTTCATTCCAGTGGTCTGACCCCTTCAAACCTATGAATAAACCCTTCAGAACATTTCAAAGACCTCAACACCCTTCAAGGTCATATGATATGAAAAATTGTTTAGACCTTACTCTTCATTCCACTGGTCTGACCCCTTCCAACCACTTATCCCAAAATAGTGCTAACACCAATGATGTTGTACATATGCTTTGGCATTTGTGCCAGTTCAAGTTGTATGGTTTCTTGGGAATCGTGCCTCTTCTCAACCTGCTCACCCTCTCTCAAATTCAACTCTCTCTCTCTCCCCCTCTCTCTCTCCCTCTTTTCTTCAATGCTCATGGAAAACTGAATGAGACTCTCATGCCTTCCCTTGCCTTTTTAGTGTCTAATAAGGAAGCTAAATGGTCATCTAATCTAAGGGCCCAAAATGATTTAGATGGGTGGATGAGATTGAATGCACATTTAATTCTCACCAAAATTAATTTCACTCACTGTTACGGAGAGAAATTCCTATGGCTTGGGGTACCACAACAGATAGCTTGACTCCAGAAATCAATCCTTTCCAATATGCAATAGAAATCAAATATCTAACACTAAAGGATCAGACCTCGTACATTATTCCCGACGGTTGAAGTAGATCCCCGTTGAGCTTTCCAACTTCAGCTTGAATTGATAAATCACTTCCTCAACAACAAGTAAACAAGACAAGCATACTATATATATTGGTGTCAGATCTATTCTAGCATATATAATCAACAATGTATAAGCATTTGAAATCATCAATGGATAAAATATTCATTCAAACATACATTATTGGACAGGAAAAGATATTTCTATTAATATAAAATCAGAGATTACAATGGATACAACCTCCATCGGCACGTCTGCGAATCAGAGAAACTGAATCCCCCACTTGGGCCTCCACCACCTCAATCCTCCATCTCTCGATAGCAAGCTCACAAGCAAAAGGAAAGCTTGGGAAGAACACAAAAGTGCTCCAACAGATAAAGGGATGCAGACTCAAGCACAAGTTCCGGCAACAATGGACTATAGTTTCTTTGCTCTCAATTCTCTCATATCTCTTCAATGTACCAAAGAGTTCCTTATATAGCTTTTCAAAGGGGTAATGAAAGGTCGAATCCAAACGGTCTCAAGGCATATGGAAGGCCAGGAGTCAAGTGAGTCGGATCCATGTCAAGGAAAACTCCAAAAGGATTTGGATTTTGCACACATCCCGATGTACGTGGTTTTAGAGGTCAAACCCACGTATATATGTGATTAGGGGTTTAAAAATCACGTGTATTAATTTTCACATGTTTATAGGGATGGTCAATGAAACATCAAAGGACAAAAAATGGTCCAAGGGGTCTAAGAAGTCTGCAGGGGTGTGGGGGAAGGCCATACAAGTGTGATTCACCTGGAGTGGTAAAATCAGCTATAACAGATGCCCCCTAATGTGTGAGGTCAGAGGGGTCATACGATGGCCGAAATACATTATAAGTCCATCCCAGAAGTGGAGTGATGAAGGATCCCAAATGGAAGACCAGCCACCCAATCAACATAGTACAATGATACAACTCTGCACATAACTACAAATACATATAGCAGTCCCGAATACATAAGAGTACAATGGCCATGAATAGGCATGATACAAAATATCACATAAGTGGTCATTTCCATGTACAATATACATAGATCAGAATCTCCATGATGAAGATATACAAAGGATCATGATCTCCATAATGGATGAAGATATACAATGGATCAAGATCTCCATAATAGCTAGAAATGTCTAACATATACTGGAATCAAGTCACGAGAGTTGAAATCTCATGAACACTGGCACGATCAAGGAGGTAGCATATAAGAGATGCCACCAATCTAGAAGCTCTTCTACACAAACCGCTATGAGTACATGTCCTACTATGTGAATAGAGGTGTCGAGGTCGAACATAGTAGTCCATCGTCTGATTACCGGTCATTGATGTATACCGTTAACAGACGCGAGATCACCCACCGATAATGATAATGGGAATCAAGGTACTAGAGTGCAAACTAACAAGTGCGAATAGATGTGTTGAGGTCGAACACTTGAGAGGATCCATCGATAAGGGGACATTAGTGTATTTCCAAAAACTGTTAATGGCGAGAGAACCTGCCACTCATGACTGCAAGTCTCAAGGCACTCAAAAATGACTCTAGATTCCAATCCTAGAATAAATGATCTGAAGTCGATGGGATGAAATCCGCTGGAAGGAGGGCATTAAGGCATCCCCCATCATCCAACACAAGGTACTCAGCAAAGATGTATAATGTGGAAGGACTCGATCATAAGGTGCATGGACCAGTAACTTTATCAAGAATGACTGACATGCAAAGTCAAGATAACCGCGGAATGGCCGACTCAGGTTTCAACTTCCTTTGAACAAGAGCATAACGACGAATGGTGACTGAATAAAAGCAACATAGACTTGATATACAAAACTGGGACATCTCTGCGACGCAGGAGGCATCGACAGAGGCTCCATGGGGACTGGAAGCTTAACCAATCGGTGGAAATAAAATCAGATAAACGACTACAGCTCCTAAAGTCAAACTATAAACCCAACCAACGGATGTGATATACAGTGCTATGTTCGAAGGCGACACGACTCGATAGCTGCCAAAGATAACATCTTTCCTTGTCCGGCCTTTTGGTTTTTTAAATTTGTTTGGGCTTTTTCAAATATTTAAAAAGATTGAAAAAGAATAAAATGGCTTTATAGTTACAGACTAGGAGGAGATGAGTGTCATAATGGGCAAACAAACTAGTTCCAAGCAATGGAACATACCTATGCTCAATGCAAGGATACATGTGTAGGATAGCGACACTCGGGGGAAAGTCCCCTCCCAATAAAAATAGGGAATCAAGTTGCAAAGGATATATGAAATAGCTCTGCATGGCTAGACATGAGACAAACTCGGGCTATATGGCTGATACTCAACGTCAGGGAAGCCGGCATAAGGCTCAATGAGGCAGGAAAATCTCATGATAATGCAATTACAACTTGATATCAGGGAGTCCCAGGGGAATGGCGAGCATAAATTCCAAGAGGAGTATGAAGCTCTTGCTCAAGGACGTGGCGGGACTAAAAGAGACTCCCGGACCTAAGAGAGGACTCACAGCATGGGTACCAAATGCAAAAGGGAGCTAACTGGGACACCCATGTATAGGAAAGCTCTACCATTCACATAATATCACTTCTAACAACAACATGAAGGTTTTGTGATACCATGGAATGGGTTCGTACCTAAGGTTAAAATGAAACAGTCATAAGGTCATGCAAAATGCAAGCGGATGTGAAATCCTAACCTATATGCCTGTTTAGACATGATACCTGTGATAGGAACGAACGGGTCAAAACCTCGGAGAGAGTGTACAAAAACTGGACCCTACATGACAACCATATTAGTCCAAAACAACCTGAAATAGTTAATACAGAATCCAAACTGTAGGAAATAAGGAGGAATGATCATTATAAATAAATTCAAATGAAACAATGCGGTGGACGATGGGCCATAAAAAGGAATGTAAAGTGTAGACCCAACATTCACACATCCACTACCACCCCCGTGAGGGTGACCACTGGTGTAAAGGCCGAGCGAAGGGAATAAAAATCCTCCACAAATGGAGTAGAGGATGGAATATGACCATTCCCAAATCTATGAGCACGGTAAGGGGCTGTGATGCCCCCAAGTCTAACACCAGGGTCCGTACTAGGACCAAGGACAGGTGATAGGATACCGAGCATGCCAAAAATAAAAGGACCCAAACTCAAGAGAGCATAAATATACTCAAGTAACCACGATCCCAAAGGCCAACTAGCGCACAAAGAGCACACTCCTAAGAAAATCTACAGCCAAAATACAAGCAAACCAAGGGGAGGATATGTGAGCTCCCGAATGCAGCAGGTATGTCTCGCGTAGGAGAGGCTTGAAACTCCCATACACTACAAGCGGAGGTACGTAACCAATTATAGTGGCCCTCAGCTTCAACGCATAAAGCGACTGTGATGTCCGACCTCTACCTGGCCGAGACACCCGCAGAATAACCCCTGTAAAGTACCCCCTTGATAACCTAGGTAAGGCAACTAAGGTCACCTCAATATAGTCAATGCTCAGGCGGACAGTCGTAGGAGGGATTGACCATATGGGCAGGGTAGCAAAGCCCGAAACTCTCGAAAGAGCCCCTAAATACGAATACAATCCTAGAAATATCTCCGGTGCTACTCAGTTATGACTAGGAGTCATCCCAATCAATAACCGCTCACACTGCCTCGTGCTTAACTCCCTTTTGAGAGGAGGATCCTGAGAAACACTGGTTATACCAAGGAATTTCACACACTCACCTGGACAGAAACATACATGTTGTTGTTTAGTGGTCTTGGAGAATTTACTTACAATGAACTATTCCAAGACCCTAAAACCTAATCTTGTTAGTGAACCCTATCAAATGAAATAGTGTAGTTCATTTTAATTTAAGCGTTGATTTTAATTGGATTTATTACTCAAAAGAGGTATATGGCCGTGCAACTAATGGCGTTATGACACAACATGAAGCAAAATGCACACCTAACAATCAATGCAAATGCATTGTGTCCATGAAAAATAGGGTATGCTACTACGTGAAATGCACAATTTTCTTCAAATGATAGATGCAAGCTTTCCTATATGAAATCCTGACTAATACTCCAAAGCAAATCTAGTGCAAGTACTATGCAAAATGCAAAATGCAATGCATAATGATAAGCAAATATTTTTGGATTTTTTGAAATAAAAATGAGATATTAAAGCAAAAGAATGGCTCTACAACCCCCAGACTTTGCAAGCACACTCGAGCAGCACTCAAACAAAGTACTAAGGTAAAATAAATCTAATGCACTAATCCCAAAACAAAAAATCGAAAATGCAATGACAAGAACATTCTTAAAAAAGAAATTTTACCCTAAAAAAAAAACCCGTCTCTGGTCAGAAATAGAGGTGTATACAGACTCTAACAGTATCAAAGGAGACTCAACAATCATCAAAATTCACCCAACAACCATCTAACTTCCTCTAGAAGGCAAAACCAAGGGCATACGCGATTGTTCGCAGTAAACCCGCTTGTGTACGCGGAAATAGCAGCGAAACCCGCGTATATATGCGACTGTGAGTTTAAAACTCACGTACAAGAAGAAATGTGCATAAAAATAAAGGCAAACAGACAAGCTGAGACAAACTTCACACCAATCAGACACTACCAGGTAAACATGCCCCCAGACCCAACACATAAACAAGAGAAAAAGAGCAATTCAAAGTCATTGAATGCCGATAGAAAACCCCCAAAGGACAACTACTAGGAACTCCCCAGCAGAGTCGCCAATTCTGTTATGGAGAGAAATTCCTATGGCCTGGGATACCACAACAGATAGCTTGACTCCAGAAATCAATCCTTTCCAATATGCAATAGAAATTAAATATCTAACACCAAAGGATCAGACCTCGTACCTTATTCCGGACTGTTGAAGTAGATCCCCGTTGAGCTTTCCAAATTCGGCTTGAATTGATAAATCACTTCCTCAACAACAAGTAAACAAGACAAGCATACTATATATATTGGTGTTGGATCTATTCTAGCATAGATAGTCAACAATGTATAAGCATTTGAAATCATCCATGGATAAAATATTCATTCAAACATACATTATTGGACAGGAAAAGGTATTTCTATGAATATAAAATTAGAGATTACAATGGATACAACCTCTATCGGCACGTCTGCGAATCAAAGAAATTGAATCCCCCACTTGGGCCTCCACCACCTCAATCCTCCATCTCTCGATGGCAAGCTCACAAGCAAAAGGCAAGCTTGGGAAGAACACAAAAGTGCTCCAAGGGACAAAGGGATGCAGACTCAAGCACAAGTTCTGGCAACAATGGAATATAGTTTATTTTCTCTCAATTCTCTCATATCTCTTCAATGTACCAGAGAGTTCCTTATATAACTTTTCAAAGGGGTAATGAAAGGTAGAATCCGAGCGATCTCAAGGCATATGGAAGGCCAGGAGTCAAGTGAGTCAGATCCATGTCAAGGAAAACTCCAAAAGGATTTGGATTTTGCACACATCCCGATGTACATGGTTTTAGAGGTCAAACCCATGTATATACGCGATTAGGGGTTTAAAGTCATGTGTATTAATTTTCACGTGTTTATAGGGATGGTCAAGGAAACATCAAAGGACAAAAAATGGTCCAAGGGTTCTAAGGAGTCTGCAGAGGGACAGGGGAAGGCCATACAAGTGTGATTCACCTAGAGTGGTAAAATCAGCTATAACACTCACCTCACTTTAATTTATCAAAAAGTCACTTTAATCTCTAAAGTGAAAATTAAAACTCATCTCAAGTCATTAATTGCAAGGGTCATGTCATTTTCCCCTTTTAAGTGACTTAGGCAAAAAACACTAGGGGAACACTTTCCTAGGTACAAAAATCAACACTTATAAATCATCAACTCATCCATCCAAGCAAGAAATAAAAGGCAAGAGTTGTTGAAGATCGCCTTCCACGTCCTCCATCGAAGGCACGAGGGAAAAATTTAAGAGCAGGCGAACATCATTCATCAAGCCATCAATTTTCAGGTTTACCCTATTTAGTTGAGAGTGAATATCATCAATAACAACTTGATTGTCCATAGATTTTTTGTGGGTGTCATCACCAAATATGCAATATCCATCACGAATAGAGAATTTTCCAAAGCCAATAAATTATTGCTTGGGTAATTCACAATAGAGACACAAATAATAATAGATGAATTACCTTCCCTTTTAAAAGAGACAAACCCATTGAACGAATATATCACACCTTGAATAGCCACAAAAGAATTCCAACTCCAACCCCCATCAACACACCGAAAGTTGCTTATTTGAACAACCTTAGAGATAGTAACATCCCCAAAACCCACTTACCATATACGGGCCAATCCCCCGAGAAGCATGGCATCAAAGAACCCAAATTTTTGAATAGGAATTCTAGGATAGGAACCAAGCATCCACTTCTTGCAACGACAACCCAAATGAAGAGAATAAGAATGAGAATTATGAGTTATACTACAACCTTAGAGGGTCTCAACCTAAGAACAACTTGCTAGAGAAGCAAGCTTGCAATCACACGAGAAATAAATGGCCACCTCCACCTCCAATTCAAAACACACGTATTCAGCCATGCAATTAAACATCTTGACCGTCCTTTGAACATCTTGATTCTCCCAATTGATCCATAAATTAACATGGTTCATAAAGCATGAATTGAAACACATTATGAATGGGATTAAGGTATCCATTGTTGGGAGGCCTCCATTTATTTTTACAAGCTCGCATGGAAGTTGAGAAGCAATATTTGTGAGAAGATATGCATGCTTATTATTGTCACACCGAACATGAAAGAATTGGACTTTGCTAAATTGATGAAGAATACAAGAAATTATCTTTTGTAATCGACCCAAAGAGTTGTTCATAGGAGGAGTGTTATGTCTAGATTGGAAAACAAACAAAAGGGACTCCTAAATTACAACTATAGATTGAATATTGATGTAATATCCCCTGATTTATAAACATTATTTGTAATATTAAATCTCGACTATATTTTTTATGAGTTTGGATGATTGCGGAATCTGTCCAAACTGTCCTTGGAGGACAGTTGTAACCGCTAGATTTTGCCTTTAATGAAATTCAGAAGGAAAGGGACAAGCCATGTTAAAATAGGGGACTATGCATGCAAGAGGGGGAGACTTAGAGCAATAAACCTCAGGGAAGTACATCAGGTGTCAGAATGCCTTAATGGCACCGAAAAGACCCTGGAGAAACCATGACATAGTGGTTGACGGGGATTCCTTGGGAAATGGAACGTAGCTGCAAAGTTAGACCTAGGAAACTAAACTATAAGAAAACATATGCAAGGAGGCAGGACGTTACCGAGTATGTTGGGAAAGAATGAACTCTTGTTGTGTGAGCACTTGGTGTTAGGTAAGAGTTGAGAGAAATACTCGTTGTGTGAGCACTATGTGTTATGCAAGTGATTTCTGCCTGGAAACTGACCTTAGGATAGTTGTCTCTACTCTTGGGACACATAGTTTAGCTTTGGGGTGATTGAGGATAGAGCATATATGTGCCTAATCTACGGTTTGGTGGAACATGGTTGTTCCCTTTTCATTGCGGCTCGCTTTACAAATAGGTTTCATTACTGGGTTTATGATTTTGCAAATATATTGAGCTCAAGGTATATTTGCATATGTGTAAATGTGTGTTTCTATGTTTCTAAAATGATAAATACTAGTTTTAGTTTTATTCATGAAAATGTTGCTTATGAGCTAGTGTATACTCATACTATGTTTTGAATGACTCTAACTTGCATTTTGTCATATTGGTTGATCAAATGGTGTAATATTGTTTCTATAAAGAGTTAGTAGGATGATGTATGATTCTTTGTTAAAGCCAGTCTAAGGGACCCCTGGTAGGAATCCAATGTGCTCTCCTGGTTTTAGCCCTTTTCCTGTTAGTGAAGCCCCTGTATAATACCTTAAATTCCTAAGGAAGGGTAAAATTGTGAAGGACATCTTGGCTACTGAAGTTCTTAGGAACTAACCAATGTACACCACCAAAAATACCTAATCTTGATTTTGTCTAAGTAACTCAATCGACTTAAATCCGTGAGTCCATTGAGGGTTGGTAACTCCTTAGTATTGCCAAGAAACACAACGAAGATAGGTGAAAAACCTTGGGTCATAAGGTCTGCAGAAGCCTAAAAATGCATAAAGAATTCAAGTGCTTCTGCAACCCATAACCCACAATCTGCATTGCGGAAGCGGGAAACCGAATAAAATTTATAAGGAATTGAATTGTTTCTGCTATTCGAAATCCGCATTGTGGAAGCAGAAACATAGTAAAAATTCATAAGAAAGTGGGGTGGTTCTGCAATCCGCATTGCGGAAGCGAAAAGTGGAGTAATTTTTTAAAAGAATGGGAGCGTTTCCGCAACCCGCATTGCGGAAGCAGAAAACATGGTTAAAATGTCATGAATATAAGGAATTTTTGCAATCCGCAATCCACATTGTGGAATGCAGAAAGTGGAAGTCAAGACTAAAAAGTATTCACAAGGTTCTGCAATCCGCAATTGCGGAAAGCAGAAAACAAAAGAGAAAATATAAAGAAAAAATGGGGTTTCCGCAATCTGCAATCCGCATTGTGGAAAGCAGAAAATAGAAGGTGAAACTTATAAAATATAAGAGTTTCTACCATCCACAATCTGCATTGCAGAATGCGGAAAGAAAAATCGTAAAAATGTTAAGGGTTCCGTAATCCGCATTGCGGAATGTGGAAAATAGAACAGGAAAATTATTAAATTATAAGAGTTTTCGCAATCTGCATTGCGGAATGCGGAAAGCATAAAGAAAATTAAGAAAAATGAACGGGGTTCCGCGATCCGCAATCCACATTGCGAAAGGTGATGTTTGGGTGTGGAAGGATTGTTGTGGAAAACAATTAAGCTTAAGAATGAATAAAATAAGAAGGTTCATAGCCCATGTTTAATGTGAAAATAAATTTTTTTATATGCATTTTTTGTAGGTTATATGGGTATGTTACATATGCTATCAGAGCTATAGGTTTCAACCCTGTTGCCTTTTGGGAACATCTAGTTTCGCTGAATTATGGAAAACATCGTTCTAATCATAACAATTTGTGTTGGAATGTTTTGTGCACCTACAAAATTGTTCTGTAACAGGGATACAGCAATGGCCTCACAAAGTGAGAATGCGATTGACCCAAAGAAGGTGCACCAACACCATGCTCATCACAACCAGAGTCGGAACACTCTGAAACCAGTCAAGTTCTAGAAACAATGAGAAGCTTGAGCGTAGAAATAGAGAGCTTCAAAGCAAATAATGAGTAGCTGAAGAAGGCTCGGGAAAGGCAGTAGGAGATTAATGAGATACTGTTACAAAGTCTACAAGAGAAGAATAATGGGGGAAAACCCCAAACAATGATTGGGAAGGACCCAAAAGTTCCAGAAAGCGTCGAAAGAAAAGATAGTTCCTCCAATGGAACTCAAAAATTCGCAAACCGAGCCAAGTGAGTCGGTAAAAGAAAAATCAACCACTTGGAATGAGAATTTGAAAAGATCAAGCCAACTAGCTTCGATGGGGAATCCAAGACTGGAGAAGAAGCAGAGGCTTGGCTACTAGACATTAAGAAGTACTTTCGAATTTATAATTACTCTAGCAACATGAAGGTGAGAATGACCATCTACAATCTTAAGGGAAGGGACAACATTTGGTGGCAAGATCAGAAGATTTCCTAGGGAATAAAATAGAAGCACCTGGAGTGGTTAGAGTTCTAGAAGTTATTCGAGAAGCAATATTTGTCAGAGAATGCAAGAAAGACCAAGGAATTCTATGAATTGAAACTCGACCAAATGAATATATAGGACCTCATTAACAAATTTCTTGATCTGTTGTGGTTCGTGCTGTATATTAAAGAAGAAAAAGTGATAGTGCAGAGGTTCTTGAGTTGTTTGTTGCATTCGTATAAGGACCAGATTGAATTCGACAATCCCAAAACCTTGGATGAAGCTTTAAGAAAGGCAAGGTTGTGTTTTGAATAGTTCAAGCAGAGGGATGACCTCTCCAAGGTCTGGAAGGATAACGAACAAGAAAAGTTCAACCAACGGAAGAAGGGCTTCCAGCCCCCACCCTTTAGGAACATGCCAAGGAATCCCCAAGGAAATTCCTACAACAAAAATGAATAGCTTCCACATAAGAACTATAAATCTTTAAACCTGGGACCTAAGGGGACTGTTGGAGCCCCTAAAGAACCCCTGAAGTGTTGGGAATGTGGAGATCCCCACTTGCGAAGGAACTTCCCACACCTAGACTAAACTAATGAGGTTGTTCACAACCTGTAAGAAGCTTCCACTGTTGGGGAATTTGGGAAAAGTTACCACCAGATTAATGCAGTCTTGGAGAATCGACAAGCAGATTATCAATATGCAATTGTGGAGATTGAAGGTACTATCTATAATCGAATACTTTCTATACTAATTGATCCATGGGATACCTTAAGTTACATCACTGACAAGGTGGTGGAGGACTGCCACCTCGCCAAGGTAAAGCATGCAAAACCCTGGTCAGTCCAACTGGCTACTGGATCAAAGAGAAAGGTAACTAAGTTTATTTGTGATTGTGAAGTTAAAGTAATGGATCATGTGACTAGGGTTAATCTGAATGTTTTGCCTTTAGGATCATATGATATTATTATTGGCATGGATTGGTTAGCAAAGTACAAAGTAATATTGAATTGTTTTGATAAAACCTTTACTTATGTAGGTAGAAGGTGTCATTAAACACACCTCCTTAAGGCAAATCTTTGCTATGCAATTAAAGAAATGTATGAGAAAGGGTTGTAAGTTGTATGTAGTACGGGTCACTATCCCGCTCCTTAATGAAGGTCAAGCACAAGTAAAAGACCACCCAGTCTTAAGTAAGTTTATGGATGTGTTCCCATAAGAGATACCAGGACTGCCTCCTCAACGAGAAATAGATTTCTCCCTTGAGATTGTTCCTGGGTCTACACCGGTATTTAAGATACCTTATCGTATGAGCATCCATGAGTTAACCGAATTGAAAATTTAGTTACAAGAACTGCTAGATAAGGGTTACCTCAGACCCAGTGTGTCTCCTTGGGGAGCACCATTTTTATTTGTTAAGAAAAGGGATGGGACTCTAAGACTTTGTATAGATTATAAACAACTGAATAAAGTAACCATTAAGAACAAGTATCCCGTGCTTCAGATTAACGATCCGTTTGATCAAGTGGGGGGAGCTAACATCTTCTCCAAGTTATATTTGCAGTCTGGTTATTACCAAATCAGGATTAAAGAAGAAGATGTAAGTAAAACGACCTTCAGAACCTGATATGGGCACTATGAATTCGTAGTAATTCCTTTCAGCTTAACCAATTCCCCTGCTACATTCATATGCCTGAGGAATAATATTTTCAACAAGTACCTAGATCAGTTTGTGTTGATATTCCTTGATGACATCCTAATATACTCCAAGATAGAGGAAGAACATTGACAACACCTAGAAATTGTGCTACAGGCCTTAATAGAGCGCTAGTTGTATGCTAAGTTCGAGAAGTGTGAATTCTTTAAGGAAGAAATTCAATACCTACGTCATGTAATCTCAGAAGACGGGATCGCAGTAGACCCACAAAACATTAAGGCTATTTTTGAATGGCCCGTGCCTTAGGATGTCGTTGACATTTGGTCCTTCATGGGACTCACCGGTTACTACCGGCGATTCGTTCAAGGATTCTCAAAGATAGCCTATTCCATTAATTCCCTGCAAAAGAAAGGAGTGAAGTTTGTATGTTCCTTGAAGTGTCAGGAGAGCTTTGAAAATCTAAAAATATTGTTATCCATGGCACCAATCTTAAAGGTGGTTGCCCCCTATAAATACTACACAGTCTGTACAGATGCTAGTAAGGAGGGATTGGGGGGAATATTACCTCAAGAAGGGCATGTGGTATGTTATGAATGTCACAAATTGAAAGAGCATGGACGCAATTATGTAGTGCATGATTTAGAATTGACATCAGTAGTGCATGGATTAAAAATGTGGCGCCACTACCAATTAGGGAAAATGTTCCTTTTATTAACAAACAACACCTGTGTAAAGAATATGTTTGCTCAACCGGGGATAAATGTTAGACAAGCAATATGGATGGCCTTCTTAAGTGAATTCGATTGTGAAGTAAAGCATATCAAGGGTAAGGAAAATAGGGTGGTTGATGCACTCAGTTGACGAGCTCACGAAGTATATGAGATTACTATGAGACAACCAAAAAGTGATACGATGAGCAAAATAAAAACAACTAGCTTCCATGATGTTGAATATGAAAATTTACTGAATAAATTGTTGAAAGACGAGGTAAAATTGAATGGGACAAAATTCAAGTTAGACTAGAAAGGGCTAATTTCGTTTAAAGGAAGAATATACATGCCTAACGTTGCAGATTTCAAATTGTTTGTTCTAAATGAAATGCATAGACCTCCTTGTGCAGGGCACCCTGGTTACCACAAGATTATCACAACCTCATAATACAATTATTTTGGCCCAAATTAAAGGCTAATTTAGTTGATTATCTATCTAAATGTTTGGAATGTCAATAGGTGAAGGTTGAACATCAATATCCAACAGGTTTGTTACAACCTTTTCCAATTCCTGAATGGAAATGGGAGGTAATATCTTTGGATTTTATCACATGTTGTCCATTAACTAAAAAACAACATGATTCAAATATGGTTGTAGTAGATAAGTTAAGCAAGTATGCTCATTTTATACCTGTGAAATCGACTTATAAGGCTTTCAGTGTTGCAGAAATATTCCTGAAGGAAATATTTCGACTCCATGGAGTACCAAAGATGGTAATTTCTGACCAGGATTTCAAGTTTACATCAAACTTTTGGAAATCATTGTTTGCAGGGTTAGAAACCAAGATAAGTTTTAGCACTAGCTACCATCCTGAAATAGATGGACAAACATAACAAACAAACCAAGTCATTGAAGACATGTTGAGGATGTATGTCATTGAAAGGCCTACTAAGTGGGAAGACTATTTGCATCTGGTGGAGTTTGCATACAATAATGGTTATCGGGCCTCAGCCAAGAAGAGCCCATTCAAAATCCTATATGGGAAAAAGTGTACTACCCTTGTTAGCTGGGATAGCCCTGTGGATCGTCTGATAGTAGGACCTGAAATGTTACAAGAAATTGAACAGACCGTTCAAAAGGTACAAAAGAACTTGAAGGTGGTGCAATATCGCCAAAAGAGTTATGCTGACTTGAAGAGACACCATAAGGAATTTTCGGTTGGAGATCATGTTTACCTCTGAGTCAAGCCCAAAAAAATCTCCCTGAAATTGGGAAGCTGTACCAAATTAGCACCACGGTTTTGCAGACCCTTTCAAATCTTGGAAATGATTGGACCCGTAGCATAGAAACTTGCTCTTCCCGCACTCTTAAGAATTCATATTTTTTTCATATTTCATTCCTGAAGAAATATATACATGACTCCACTCATATCATTGACTAAAATGTGGTGCAGGTGGAACCGGAAGGCAAATTCCAAGTGGAACCTCTGCGCATTCTGGATAGGAAAGAAACAACACTTCGGAACCAGGTCGTCACTCGAGAATGCGGAAAGTGGAAGTCAAGACTAAAAAGTATTCACAAGGTTCTGCAATCCGCACTCTGTAATTACGAAAAAGTGAAAATCATAAGAGAAAATATAAAGAAAAAAAAGGGTTTTCACAATCCGCAATCCGCATTACGGAAAGCGAAAAACGAAAGGTGAAACTTATAAAATATAAGAGTTTCCGCAATCCTCAATCCGCATTGCGGAATGCATAAAATGGAAAGAAAAATGGTTTAAATGTTAAGGGTTCTGCAATCCACAATCCGCATTGTGGAATGTGGAAAATAGAACGAGAAAACTATTAAATTATAAGAGTTTCTGCAATCCGCATTACGGAATGCAGAAAGTGGAAAGAAAATTGAGAAAAATGAACAGGGTTCCGCGATTCACAATCCGCATTGCGGAAGGTAATGTTTGGGTGTAGACGAACTATTGTGGAAAACAATTAAGCTTAATAATGAATAAAATAAGAAGGTTCATAGTCCATGTTTCACGTGAAATATTTTTTTTATATGCATTTTTAGTAGGTTATATGGGTATGTTACAATCAAGAGAAATAACTTGCTCCAAACTAAAAAAGAGAGTGTGTCTCTCTATGCTGGGTTATTAGTGGCTATACCCAATCCACATGAAAGAGTTGTTACTATATTTCCTCTGGGATCATAGATGATGGATTTTTCCATATGCTGGTACATATATGTCACTATGGATTTGTACGATGGTATGGATTTGTCTATACAAATCCGTATGACAATACAAATTTGTCTTGTACAGACCCAAATGCTATCCTCTACCTGGTTGTTGAATTGGCTCCTCTCTGGTGCTCTAAATTTGCCCGACCAAACTGTCTTCGAGTGAAATAATGAATTTGTCAACTATCTACCTTGAATCCCCTTTATACTTTTGTTAAAACCCTATTCTAACGAAGCCCTAATCTCTTAGTGAGATGTAAAATTATATTAGTCTAAATCATTAATGTATTAAAACTACACTTTACTAGACTCAATAGCTAAATATAAGACTTTCACTTTATTAATAGAGAGAAATACAAAATAGATTTGACTCGAACGACTTCCTAGCTATTTGACATTGATCCTTTGCGGGAGTTCCTATTCGAGCTACAAACATCAACATAAATCAACTCAGTTTGTTCCCAGTATCTCCAAGAGTTGTCATCCCAAAAAATAATAGGTAGGTGAGGTAACCTAACCCACACATGAGTTGGAGTTAATTCCTCCTCTGGATTGAGGCTAAGAGACAATGGAGACAAGCACATTCCCCTAGAACCCATGAAATAGGGTCTTGATTGGACAACTAAGTCGTGTTCCTCTTTATTGTTAAAAAGAAACACCCCAAAAAACCTAGCTAGATGCAAATGATGGTACGTAATATTGAATCTTGGGAGTCTAGTGTGCTGCTCATAAAAGGCCTATAAAATTTCCAACCAATGCATGCTCATACAAGACGAGGTATTTTCTTCTTGGTCATGAGCATGGAAGATACTCTTGAGGGATGCCTTCCATTCATGTTACAAATATGCTTTGTTGAAGCTTGCTTCCTTTAATAGGCTCGAGAATTTCTTTTTAGAGAGCATAATGCCTCTACCTTATACTAGAGGAGTTTCCCATATTTTCAAACTACTAGTCTAGGAGTCCTTTAGCTTGGGCGCCTTCTATAAGAACATGTTGTGCATTGATAATCCCTGCAAACCTTGTGTTGAGGCCTGGAAAATCGCAGGTAACAACAGTTAGGGATTCTCCCCAATAAACATTCCCAACTAGCCCGTTATTGTTTGGTATGGGGAATCCGTCCGGTTTACGGTCCGGCTACCGTAAGTCAAGTAACAAAATAAAGGTTTTACCGATTATGGCCCGGTCCACCGTGTATATTTTTTGTTTTTTGTGTTTAAATATGATGTGCAAGTGCCTATCTAAAATGCATATTGATAGACATAACAATGAGCGTCACAATGTGATGTGCAGGTTCTTACGTCTCATCTTAACTCTCTCGCATCTAAATCACACACAGTAAGAAAATAAATTTAACTTACTAACCTATCCCTAGGGAGTAGAATTAACAGTTGACAATGAGTAATGTATTTCTGCACATGTATTATGAACAATTACAGATAGCTGTTATTTATTTCAAAACACATGAACATTGATTGAANCCATTACTCACAGTGGAAATTTCACAGAATAAACTATAAGACATTCATAACATAAGCAGAAATGCAATGAGTTAGAACGATCTCACAGTTAATGGACATAAGCTAAAAATGAAATAGTTCACATTCAACTGATCCATAGCAAAGCATTTGAAATAATCCACCAAACTTTCTCCAACAGAAGCTTGTAATTCTTTATTGCAAAAGGAAGTAGTTCTTCTTACAATATCTCTCAAAAATTGCTTGGGAAAGAAGTCCTTTCCTACATCTAACTCTCCTATATTTATACAAAAAAGCAAAACCTTTGGGCTGCCCCCAAATGACTTTTGGGATTCCCCAATGTTTCAATCCCAAAATTTTGTCTTGTAGTGACTGCTCATAATTTATACAATATATTACATTTAAAACAAAAATTAATAGAACACTTTTATGAAGAGGGCCCCTCTTGGTCATTAATGAACTTTTTCCACGCCTGGGCCTCTATTGCTATGCTTTCAAAATCTGAGGGTTCAAGAAAATGGATGTTTATCTCATACTTAGCAGCCTGATTCTTAACCACTTCTATTCTTGCCAAACTCAGGCGCAGCTGATCTTCAAGTAAGTGGATGCTTACTGCTGCATGAGCTACTACATTCTTCAGAATTTGTTCATCTAGATCCTTAACTTGTTGGATCTCCTGCTCGTCTTCCTGATACCTGTTCTGTAGTTGTTATATGAACAACTCATGTTCTGGTATCGCATCCAGTATTTTATCTGCAGTAACCTGGCATCTATTGTATGTGACCAACATTCTTCTGTAGTATTCAACACATAATCTTTCATTTTCTTTACAGTCTTCTTGAATTCTTCCCCAGTATTTATTGCAAACTCCAATAAGTCATAATCTTGCTTTAAACTATGTCCATCTTTAGCTGGTAGCTCCGCAGGGGTTTCCTCATTTGTCTGTATCCACACTATCCTTCCAGTCAGGATCTCCAAAATATCTTGGGATCTGTCTACAAAATACGAAGTGGTGTCCAAGATTTCTTCTAATCTGCTATCTATTTGCACAATCTTATACCTTTCTTTCTCAATGCACACCTGTAGTTGGTGGATTTTCTTCCTCTGAGCTACAACATATTCTTTCAAAGGTTGGACATCCATCTTCTGTTCCATAGCATCTTTCAGTGATGCTGTCAATGAAGCATTATGTCCTTCCAAAACTGCTACCTGCATTTGATATTGTTTCTCTCTCTCTTCAGTGGCAGCCTTCTCTGATTCTAACTTAATGACCTTGTTTTGCAGCTGGACCTTCTCTGAACTTAGAGTTTCATAGGATACTTGAAGGTCAGTCTTCTTAGTTTTCGGCACTTGATGCTCTAACTGTAGCTTCTGTAATTCTGCCAAGTTGTTCTGAACATTTTTCTCTGTTTTCTCTAGAGAAACTTCTAAAGTCATCTTATTTTCCTGCAGAGTCTGGAGCTCTGCCTTTGAAGTCCTCACTTCATTTTGCATGTCCTCAAATTTCCTCTTCAACTTGTGACCTTCATCTCTCTCTTTCTTCAGTGTTTCTTTTAACTGAGCTGCGTTCTTTCTTGATTGCTCCAGATCCGTCATCAGTCTATCTACATTATCTTTAGTAGCTTGGGTTAACACCACCCCAACTCTTGCTGTCAATCTCAGATCTGCATCTGTTCCATACACCAAAGTTTTATCAGTTATCATCTTACCTGATTGTCCTCTTGTTTCAACCTTTTTCTCGGTTCTTTTGACAATCCTTTTCTTCTCCTTGTCATAGAAGGTAGTGTTGAAATCAGGGACCTCTTCTCCATCTTTCTGCATGAAAGGTATCAAATTCATTCCAGAAAGCACAACTTGTTCTTGAGTGCTACCAGAAGTTGCTGTGGGCTCATGAGGATTAGGATTATCTTGTCCATGCCCTTGATCTGTATGATCATGTGCCCCCTGTGTATCTATTGGGTCGACAGTCTGCTGATCTGTTTTAGATCCTGTCAATCTCAGACCTTCAATTTCTTCTTGTTTTTTCTTTATCTCTACATCTTCCTTATTATTTCTTTCCTCCTCTTCCTTCTGTGCTGCTTCCTTTGCAGCTCTCTTTCTTTCCTCTTCTTCATTCTTTAGCCAACTCTCTGCCTCTTGTGCTAGCCTTCTAGCATCTTCTTCCCTCTTTTTGGCTTCTTCTTCTTCAGCTTTCTTCTGTGCGGTTTTGCCCTTTCCACTCACAATGGTGATTTTCTGTTTAAATCTCTTCTTTAATGCAGTTATATTCTTTGCATTTCTGAAGGTTTCTTCATCCTTGTCCCAGAAATTTGTGTATTCGAAATGAACATTTGCCTCCTTGCAATACTCTGCAACCTTATTTTGGGAGTCATTCTTGTGAAAGTTCATCTCACCAAAATGGAAGTGCTCCAGCTCCTGCACGAATTCTGCAGTTTGTTTGACCTTTGTAAACTTATAACTCCCTAACCAAAAAGTTATGGCAGCATATGCTGCCTTCTTATGTTTGAACAAGAAACTCCCTACACCATCAAGATATACCTGTCTAACTGCTTCTTTATGTAGCACATAATCAATGGCATATTTAGGGAGTAGAGAAGGTGCCCTAGAGCCACCATACATTCTGATATACATCCCTTCATCAGTCAGATAATAACTTCCATATTCTTCAATGACTTTGAATGCTTCCTTGGACATACAGTTGCATTCTGTTAGGAAAATTAGAGTGTACAAAGGCATGATGAAGTGCTCACATACTTCTCTGTAATTGCTATAGTATTTGTGTGCCCAAAATAATTTGTATGCAGTGTATACAGGGGTTCTGTCCCTATCCCAATTACACCTTAAGGCTGGAAAAGACTAGGTACATAATATACAGTCTACTAAAATAGAGCTCATGTAGAACTCTGACTTCTTCTGTGACACCCCTCCCAAAGCTGAAGATATGCATGCCGAGAGGCTATTGGACACTATGTTTACCTAATTGAATATGGTCCCCTGAGTGGCCACATAGAAAATAATTGGTATTCATCCCAATTTGAAGCTTTTTCCATGAGCTCTCCCAAAAATTCTATTCAGCATCAGTGCTATAAATCTATAAAGGGTCCAGAGAGTGGTTGTATCATATTCTCCTGATGGCCTGGTTCGAAAGTTCTTACCTGGTATCATCATTCTCTTAACTGTTTCAACAAGGTCCAAATTTGTCTCTTTCAACCAACTTTCAGTTAAGTAAATTTGAGCAGGAGGCAGGTGATATGCCATTGAGATATAAGAAGGACTATATGCAACATATCCCTGTTTGGCAGTATTCTCTAAGATCATTGTAGTTACATCTGCCTTAGGCAGGATCCAATCGATCACCTCGGAGCATGGGAACAACTCAGGTCTTGTGGCTACCTTCATAAGAGTAGATTTCTCGATGTTTCCATATATAGTCAGCTCTTCGAATCCTGCATCAGGCACATTTTGATTTACAATCATCTAGTATATTTCACCCCATTTGTAATCTGGCTCTACCCTGGTGGTAGCTTTGGTATCTTCATAAATGTATTCCACCTTGGTGATGATTTCCACATCTGGTTCTCCCTCGGCAACATGAGCCTTCTTCTTTTGTCTTTTAGACATATCTCCTTTGCAATAGTTACCCTGTCACAAACACAGTATGTTCTTAGACCATTGGAGCTTTTAGTTAGTGTTTTAAGAATGACGAAAAACTGTATAAAACTATTTACCTCTTCCATATGCATTTTCACAATAATACTATACAAAATGTTAATGCATAAAATAAAATGACAAGGCAAAAAAGGAACTTCTGCAGCTGGGTCTAAAAATTCTCTAAGTCCATCTTTAACTAAAACATAACCCCGATAGAAAACTCATCATTAAATTCAGACTGCAATCGAAATACTCTAACTCTTCAATAACAAGAACCACACTATCAATGGGGTTAATCCTCAAATTGTGAGACCCTCTACTGTAATTGAAAATGCAGAAATCCCAGCTCGACCAAAATATTGAAAACCTCCTGCAGTTCCCCGAAACTAGGGTAAGCGCCTATGAAAACGGAAAACTCCCCTCGGATGGCCATAAAACAACCCCAAAAAAAGTCGGTGCAGATAGCGTAACGCTTGTCTGCACCAACTACCTAAACCTTCAGACAGGGATAGAGCATACATAACGGCTCAAAACACAGCTCAAGAAACCCCCACCGCCAAAGCTGTCCAACTAACTGATACCTCACATCGCAAGGATAAATACTCATTTTAAACGACTAACTACACAACTCCGGGAAAACCTAACCAGGGGAAGACCCTAGTTCCCAAAGCGACCAATAAACTCAAGAGAAAGGAGAACCATGGTTGGCCTACCTGGCAAGCAAGCTGTGTAGTCGACGGGACGATGCAAGGATTTCCACAAAAGCAAACCAATCAAACGAAATCCGGACATCTAGGCACAGAGGTACAGTTCGATCAGCGACAAGGACGGAGCAGACGTGTTTTTCAACCAGGATAATAATAAACAAATACCCTGCCCCAATATATAGACCTTCCGATGAAAAAGACGGTGGGAAAAACCCCTATCGGCGGTCGAAACCACTAATGTGTCAGCAAGATAGTTTTACAAGACAGCCGCAACAACGGAAAACATACAGACTATAGGTTCCGCGGTCGAATAAAAACTTTCAACGATCGAAGGCTCTAAGCGCTATGGATCGACGACCTTAAAACTAGGCATCTCCACAGTGTCGGCAATATAAAGCACTAAGCGCCGCCGTAGTCACGTATCGGAGATCGGAACCACTATTCAATAATGCGTCAGAACTTGAAAACATTAACTGCGGATAACAAACTGACAATGGGTTCCGTGGATCACAAAACCGTCAGCGATCGGAACAACTAATAACTAACTCATCGGAACCTCAAGACGCAAAATAATCTATAGTGTCGATGAGACAAACAACAAAGCCTCCGAAACGGCGGCGTCGTTAAAGACTAAAACTCCGGCCGCTTGTCAAAAACATTCTGATAGCAAAAACAAAATCATCGAAAAGAAAAAGGTTTGAGCAATAAAACCATGGAATTGGCGAGAATAAGAACTATCCATCGGCACGTTCTTTATTTGCCCTCCGAAACGACGGCAATATAGAATACTAATGCCCCGATTCACACATCAATAGACTTCCAATAGCGATAAGAAAAAATCATCGAAAAAGAAAAAAACATCGAAAAACGTTAAGTGTTTGAAAGACTTTAAGGCTGTGCAACTGTAAAATTAGTTCATTCAACTCTCGAAACAACGGAAAAATAATCAATCAATCATCCGACTTCCCAAGGTAAAAAAAAATCAACAAACTTGCTAGACAAAAACAAAAGGAGGGTCCAATTTTTTTTAGAAATTTGGGAAACAAGTTGCAGCTGCAACACCTTGCAAATAGATCAATCATTTAGAGGGATAGCAAAAGAGATATCTTAAGACATCAAAGTGTTGGAGGGCAATGGCAACAAAGGTAAAACCCAAGCCACACACAAAAAGGGAGATTGACATCTTTATATACTGAATAAATTCAACATGGAAGATTATTTGATAATTATATAATAATATATTTTTAAGGTCACCGCGAAGCGTGAGACCCTCTTGTTTGTGGGACAAGGGACCCCCCTTTTCGCCTTGATTTAACTGCTAAAGTCTATAGAGGTGTACACACCCTACCCCCCTTTGGATTTGAACCTGTGACCTCCTAAGAGGAAACACATGCTCTTAACCTTTAGGTCCACTAAGACTCTCCAAAATGTACTTAACTCAAATTTTTTGATAATTTGATTAATTAAAGTTTAAGCAAAATGGTTAAAAGCTTGATCATGTTAAAATTTTAGTCGAACTTAAAATTTCTACCAATTTCTTTTTATGAAATTTGCACGTAAAGAACATCTATTATCATTGTTTTATCAAATTTGTGATGGTAAGGAACATCCGTTTCCAAAACAATAACCATACTTCTAAGAGAAATTCACATGTCAAAAAAATTACTTGACCCGAAAAAAACAAAAGTCATTATATTCTTACATGGCTTCCACGTGGACAAATACCTCTAAGAGTATTTCCCAAAACTTCACTGGCCCCATCATCCTACTCAACATCAAAATCTCATATAAAAGAACCGAAAAAACAAAAAATGGAAAAGAGGCCTGGTATTATTTATCTCCAATCCCCCGGGAAAGCATAAATGGGGCCGAGCGAGATTGAGACGCGAACCTAGAAGAGTTCTAGCGGCGGTGCTTGGCAGTTGCTGCCAATCCAGGGGATTCAGATTGTCTGGCATGTAACCCTTAAAATATATTAACAAGTAATATTTTGTTATATGCTCCTCCGCACAGAGAAGGGGAAAACACTCACAAGAAGAGGAAAAATATTAACGAAAGAAGCGGAATCCCTGGTTCAATCTGCCATTTTCGAGGGAAAATTCTCCACTCGTGGTTCTGCTGCATTCGCCCTGATAAATTTGGGCGTTTCGGGCCCTAAATGGTCCAGAGTTAGAGGTAGACACAGATACGAAGGCCCCTTGGTGTTTTTCCTGTTTTTTGGGTGCAATTACAAGGAATGACATTCATTATTTATGCTAATGGTTTGTTTTTTCATGTGTTTTGGATGCAATTACAGTGAATGACATTCATTAGTTATCATGGCACAGCAATTGACAATGTGAGAGATTTTCTGTTTTTTCTCCTACAGGTTAAATGTTGAATGCTGAAAGAGGAGGTGCAGCCCCATGCCATTCCATACGGTAATCCTCAAACTATCTCATTTCATTGGCTGCTTGTTACCATGAAGCTTGTAGATTCACTGGGTTTGGATTGCTACGTGTCAATTTCAAATTGGTTGAGTCCGAGTCGGATGCTGAACTGGCACTCATGGATACGCTCTCGTAGCCGAGCAATTTGAGTTATATTCGAAGTACTTTATGAAAATCATAGTTTGGCCTAAAACCCCATTGATTTTATGAAAATTAGTTAATTATATGAGTGGTGTTGCTTTAATTATCAAAGCAATTTTTTATTTTATTTTTGAATTATTTATTAAGTATTTGAAGTGCTGTAACTGTTGTGGTAGATTCTGGTTTGTTTTCAGCACTTTACTGAAAATTGTTATGTGTCCCTTTCATTTGGGTATTAGTTTTACTGTTTTTCTGAGGAGCTAGCCGAGGAGGCTGGCTGTTAGTTCAGAGCGGAAATAGAAAGGAAACAAATGCATTTAAGCATGGGAATTGTCGGGCACGGTCTTCTTGATGTATGAGAGGGTCCTCGGAATCGAACCTGAGACGTATGAAATCAAGAGCAATGCTCCCTTTACTGAAGAATCAGTCTTTAAAGTTGAAAGTTTTGACTAATGGTGCACTTCCTTCAACAAACAAAACTTGTAATTTGCTTCCATATATGAAGGAAAAAGGATCTGTCATCTAAGTAAATACTTCATTATACAGTGGCGGGCAAAAGTATCTGTCGTCTAAGTAAATACTTCATTAGAATAACGTGACCAGGCATCGAAACTCTTTGACTCATCTTATGTTGATTGGAAAAAGGACTCCGAAAGGCCATCGAACTGCAATATTTGATCAGTAATTGTGGCCATTGAACTATATGACTTTGATTAGCAATTGTATCTCTTACACGTTTCTTTTTGAGGTCCGGAGGTGAGCTTTCTTGATTGTGGTATGGATTGGTGCTTTACCTGTTGAGTAGCAGGAAAATTGCTTTTGGATGCTTTTATTCTAAGACATCACTCATCTCCCGGTCCCCATTATAGTATATCTAGCGATCTAGTTCAGAGAGATTACAGAGTTGTCCAACATGTAATCTGGGTCCTGAACTCTGGTACGATCGATAGTGCATTGGTAAGCTTTCCTTCAAAGGTTATCCCTTACCTGAAGAGAACAGTAAGACCTCTCAGCAGCTTTTCTGTCTGAGCAGAACTAACTTACTCAGGGAAGACCTTTCAGGACCTTTCCTTTTCATAGTAAAGGTTATAGTGTAGAGGAAGGGACGGTTATCTCCTATCACAAGTCATCCATGGAAGTAACGCAACTGATATACCACAGAGATTAACACCTCAAGTTTTCCGACGAAGTTGGCATTTGAGTGTCTCTTGTGTTTTCTATAAAAGCTATATACTCAACATTCTTTTAAAAAGATTTATTACTCACTTTCCTCGAACCAATGACCTATACAGCCACCCCCACGAATAACTTACCCGCGTGTGTACTTCTAGTTTTTCGTCTCTTGAAAAATAGATGGCTTTACGTAAAATAGAATGATTAATATAATCATTAAATCTGTGCCTTAATAGTGGTAACTATAACTCTTCCTAATTTGGTAAAAGTTAAAATTAATAAATTTTATCTTAGTGGCAACTATTTTGAACCCAACCTCCAACCATACTTAAAATTGGGCATCCTACACTGTACTTCAGGAAAACGTATCCACACTTAAAATTGGGCATCCTACACTGTACTTCAGGAAAAACGTATATGATGACTAAAGGCTTACACTGTTCTTTGCGTCACAGTCTATAAATAGTTTTTTAGTAATTTAACGTACTCCAGAAAATAAATTACTTGTTGTTTGAATGATAAAAGCTAACATAGACTGCATACGGTATCGGATTTAAAGTTTTCTTTCAACTTGTTGTGTTGATAGGTGAACTTCGCTGCCAAAGATGAAAGGTAATCTTGGAGGAAGTGACAAGTTACAACGTACCTTAAAAAATAATAAATGGATGCGTTGGATGGACACCGAACTTCACTATATTTATTAATTATTGAATCCCAGTGATTCTTTGAGCTCGCTGAGCTTGACCGAAAATTACGGTGGTGGAAATGAATGATAATTGGTCTCATACTGCATATTTTGATTCTGTTATTTCTTTTTAACCCAACTACCTTGCCCTCAAAAGGACCGGAATGAGATAGAGGAGTAGCGTTAATAAGTGAAAAACTGAACCCTCAAGGGTTGGAATACCAAGTGACAATTTGAAGGGAAAGGAAGGTCCGGAGGACTTGTCCTTTTGAGGGCAACAGGAACCTTTGCCTGGAGACCTAACCTGGAGACATTGCCATTGCAGCCAGACCTACAATGAAAAATCATAAGTGACAACGTACGTTAAAAACCAATAAAATTATAAGTGACAACGTACCTTAAAAAATAATAAAATTGTAAAATCGAGAAATTTTATAAATTAATGGATTGTCAATTTGTAAATTGCCAAGCCCACCGGTAGGGGGCAGAATCAAACCTTTGAAACCCAAGCACAAACTGCTTGTGATTTGTCCTCTTCACTTGAGGGAACTCTCTCTCTCTGCGCTTATTACATGCGATATGTCCTCCCCACTTGAGGGAAAACTCTCTCTCTACGCTTATTACATGCAATATTTTATCTGCAACTTACCTTGGATTGAGGTTATCCACACACCCACTAGTTTTATCTACAACTGACCTTATATTGGGGTTATCCACACACCCACTATTGTTTGTATTCATCATTTTTTCCCATAGCCCCTATTTAGCTCAACGGGATGTAGAAAATGGTGTAAGTTTCAATATTGACAACGACTGATCTTATATTGCAATTGTTGACGTTATTATATTTCTAGGTTTGTATAAGGCTTACCTTGTTCATGTAGACTCATAAACACAATTGGGGAATGCACCCTACCTCGAGTTGTGTGTATATATTACACACAATTCTTGTTTTTAATTTATCATCATCTGATTCTTTTTCATTCGATTTGCTTGAGGGAACATATCAAGTGTTGCGCTTTCTTGTGCTTGGGTTTATCTCTCTAGCACACTTGTTCTTGGGTTCTCTCTCTTTAGGGTCTCACTCCTCTGGGTTGATCTCTTTTCAAATGTTGTGTTGTTCTAGTGTTAATTTGTTTTTCTCTTTATTGCAAAATTTGGTTTTGTGTTGATTCCGTTAAATTCTCTCAATATTTTTTGTGAATATCAATATTGTTATTGCAATCTTTAGGCATTTCTGTTTCGTCAAGACTTCAGCAACTCTAGGCATTTTTTGCAACTATTCAATCTAAGCACTTGTTGATGTCTGAATCTACTTTGAATTTGCAAACCCAAATTGGTTTTGTTATAAAAAATAATTTATTGAGTGTTAAATCACCTTACTTTACACTATATGATGTTCAATTCTGCTTTTTACAATCGCCTTGGAATCTTCGATGTCTTCCTTATGTTCCTGATCTTCTTTTGAAATATTTGAATACTCTAGAACATTTAAAATATTTAGCTTCTCTTTATTTTCTAAATAAACAAAATAAAGGTTGGCTTGCCTCCTTTACATGACTTGTTGTTAGGACCCCTTCACACAATTTCTTGTGTTGTCTTGGTCATCCAATCTCTCATCTTGATCACCTCTTCTATCTCCTCCTTTGATCTCCCTCGATCTCTAATCTCACACGTACTGGACCTTACTACTTTGATACCATGTTTTGCAATTAAGTTTGGAAAGCAAGACTTTTTTATTTAAAAAAAAAAATTAAGTTTGGAAAGCAAGACTTATTTATTCTTTAAAAGGAAAGTTATATGTACATGGCAGTGAACATATTTGCATAACTCCTGATTATATGGGAATATGTAATAATTACACTTATCTGTCTTTATTGATTAATCTACGCCACATTATCTTTATTAACTAGTCTAATACAAACTAAATCCTAACTTAAGTGAATGATGGTCTTTAATGTTTATCATTGGCCAAGGTCATCTTTTTTTGGGTTGATAGTGTTTTGTTGTACAACAAGATACTATACAGGTTGAGTTTGGTATTTATTGCAATGAGAGTAGCGAGGTACTTACAACCCAATATAGGGAAGGTGTTGTGATGTTTGTCATGTTATGTAACATAAAGTTTTCATGTCGACTCGTAACTTATTAAAATAAAAAAATTAATTAAAAAAATTCATGTCGACTTGTAAAATAAAAAAATTAAAACCAACATAGATCCATCTTAAACCTGGATCTATTAAACACCGAGAGGGATCCAATTTCTTGAGATGTATTTTTTTTCTTGAAATTTACACCTAAGAAATTGAATCTCTCTAGATGCTTAATATATCTGAATTTAAAATAAATCTATACTGATACACAAACAATTCTACAAAACATCATACAAACTGAGTTTGATGTTTACCCTATTCAGCTTGTAGATGAAACTATTTAAGGTTTGTCTCCTTTATGTACACGATAAGGTCTGCAGGCTACTCATCTTTGGGACGAAAATGGTATAATTTCCTAGCAATTTGTCAGCGTATTATGTTCAACATGGGTTTTGTATTATCTAGCTGTTTAGGTAGGAACTACTTTTATAATTTCACTATGTACTTGCAGTGGCTGCACATTCGAGTCCCATTGACCTATTACTGTTGACCTATTACTATGATCATTTTTTGACATTAATAAAATTATCTTATCTAAATTTCCATTAGTATGATCATTCCTTAACATTAAGAGGATTATGTTATCTAAATTTCTGTTTTTTTGGGATGAATAGCAGTGTTTCGAACATGAAGGAAGAATTAAAGATTTATCCATAAGATCTGGGAAACTACATGTGTATTGCATTAATCGCATGTATGGAATCAACTGCGTCATTTAAAATTGGTCTTTTTTCACTTTAAGGAAAAGAGTAATTTAAAAGACAAAAGGTGGCAAACTGAGGCGTTATAATTTGATGTCTGTTGATTATGTCTTGTGAAGTGGCCCTTACTTTTCTCTAAGTTGTGCCAGTTCGGAAACCTCTTGCTGAGTGACTGCTTTTTATTGGGTTCATTCCAGATTGGTGAGACCCAGTACGTCTTCTAGACCAGTAATTAGCAGAGCGGTTCCCACTAGGGTCTCAAAGAGGCTCCACTCGCAACACAGTTCAGCTACTTGCCTCTCTGCTGTTTGGATTACTCAAAGCTCTATAACCAGATTTCTCATGACGACCTCCAGTGTTAGGAGAGTTGCTGTTGACAGTTGGCTTCCTCCTAGTATCTCCATCCCAGTCCAATCGTTCTAGGTTTTTCTTTGGAAGAGATTATCATACAATGTATCAGCCCCGTCTTTGTGATCGATAGCTCTGCTGGGGAGTCGTCTTCTTCTTCCTCCTTCATTCCGCTTCTAGCCCTAATATGCTTTGAGATGTTCCCTTGTTCCCCTTTGTTTGTTAGGGACGGGTAGCCATTTGTTTTATTTTGATGTCAGCGTATTAGGTTTGACATGGGTTTTGTATCTGTATTAACTTTGTTTACTATTATCTAGCTCTGTTTTGCTTTTTGTAGATTAGCAATAGTAGCTGCTTTTGTACTTTTGTGGCTGCACGTCTAAGTCCCATTGACCTATTACTGTAGTCATTCTTTGACATTAATAAAATTATTAGCTTATATGATGAATAGCAATGCTTTTCACGTGAAGGAAGATTTAAAGGTTTATCTTTAGGATCTGGAAAATTGCCTGTGTATTGCGTTAATCGCATATATGGAATTAGTTGTGTCATTTAAAATTTGTCTTTTTTCACTCGTGTAATTTAACGGTCAAAATGTGGCAAACATAGGAATTATAATTTGATGTCTATAGTTTATGTCTTAATGAAGTGGTCCTTACTATTCTCGTGCGGCCAGTTCAGAAGCATCTTGCTGAGTGGCTGCATTTTATTGGATTCGTTATAGAGGAAGTGCAGCCTGATTGTATCATACTGTCTCTTAAAAATTCACACACATCATGCATTCAATAATGCTGTTGTTGAGAGTAGTGTTATGTGGGATGCAAACAAATTAGCGGTGAGACTTCCAAATATGTGTGCAGATGCCCCTCCTAGAGCACAATTGCTGCATTCCGAGTTGATACATGTCTCACAAGACAGAGAAAAATCTAAAGGATATTGTTAATCATAATAAGGAGTCATTAGTAGAAGATGATGCACTTAATGATTGATCTGGGAAGATATCGCAGAGTTTAAGTGCACAACAGAAGATTCTTCGATCTTGTAATTTGTCATAGAACATCAATCAGTGCCTCATTGCTTCTACTTGTTCTCTTTTCTAGGCCTATACATTGTAGAGGGTTATAACTTATGATGGCCATTCCTGACATTTTTGTGTTTCTGCAAATTAGAATATAAAGTTTATCTGGTTTACATGGGATGGCCGACTAATTTAGAAATCAGGCCCAATCCATGTTGAAATCATGTTTTCTTGACGATAATATGTCGATAACATAATTCTTTTACTCGCCAAAAAAATGTAACAAAGTCAGTTGATTTTCCTAGAAACTTCCTCTCAAATTTTTCTCGAAATAGAATGTTATTTAATTTGTGATTTAACTATTCTGTTAGTATTTTGTGGTAACTATTCTGGCTAGAAGAATTTGATTTCACACATGAAGCTTATTTATTATTATTTCTTTTCTGGTTATTTCTTGCTTTGGAAAAATGATGCCTAACTTGTGAACGGAAAAAATGCTTCAATCTTTTTTAGATCAATTGTTGATAACTTGAAATGTATTCAATTGTTAATGAGAAGTATTGGCATTCTGTAAGCTATCCTCACTGCAGCCCTCACGAGTGTAGACGAAGTGGCCATAGAGTGTACTGTACGGGTTCAAACCTCGTCTAACCCGTGCCGAACCCTCGTCTAACCCGTGCCTCATGTTGGGGGCTGTGTGGGTGCACTTAGAAGTATATTAGTATAGTAGTAGCAGATGGGAATGGACCCCGTATCACTCGAGTACAAACCATGTCTCAGTTGCCGATTCCCTTAAGAAAATAAAGTTATCCTCATTGCAAATTGAAATCTTCTCTTGGTTTCTAATGTGCTCAGAATGCCCCATGATGCCTTGATTCTTTTCGCCTACCAACAACAACATCCGGCTTTCCAAGTTTCTCTCATTTGGAATCTTGTTGTTTCAACCTTGATATGGTTTTGAACATTGAAGACAATGGAAGGGTTGGTGATATGATCAGGTGTGACATATCCACGACCCACGTAGGGGCAGACATTGGGCTAATTCAAATGCAGAAAGCACACAAGAAAAAGTTCTGGTTCTTTAGCTCATACTTACATTGAATCTATTCCTTTAGCCATTGTGTTAAACAACTAAGATTAATATTCTTGCTTGTGTGTATAACTGGGAGTTAAAACTTTCATAACTTTTGCAGCTTAAAGTGATTCATCACTTTTGAGAGCTTAACACAATTGCCTGCTACCCTACAGTGTTTATTTTCAAAGGGTGCAGTATGCACCATGTTGCTGTAATGTGGCACAAGGTTTGTGCTTTATTAATATGGAGACCTTAATTTATTACAGGAAAACAAGCTCTAACATGCACGAGAGGATCAAGGACATAATATTAGAAGATGGGATGAAAGTGCTTAAGTGCAGCAAAGAAGAGATGAATGATGGAGATTATTCAGCGGTTCCATTTAAAAGAAGAAAACAGAGTTTTTCAACTTCAGATATTCTATCTCATGCTGTAGATGCAATTTATCAAACGGAGGTTAACCATGGCACTCTGTTGAGACAGAATGAATGTACAAGTGACTTTAGAAACTGCGCCTATTTGTCTAAGAGAACCGAGATTATTAGTGGGACTTCACCAATTATGCATGTAAAATCTAATGGAGATAGACAAACGTTACCGGTTGTGCATGTAAGTTTGAGTGGAGAGAGACAAACAGACCATGAGGGTATCTCAGCGGTCTCATGGACCACAGAGATTTCCTCTTGTTCATTAATGACAGAAGTTGGAAAGGAAACAGAAAATGGGGCAACAGTGGGTGATGGTCCAGCAAATCAATTTGCAGAGCTGAATACACGGCCCCCAATTGTAAGGACCACTCGTGGGAGAACCCAGATGCTTCCTTCCCGTTTCAATGATTCTATTCTTGAACCATGGAAGAAATGTAAATCAAAAGGTTTGAAAAGCATTGATGAAGGTCGGTCCTGTTCAACAAGCTCCCCTTCACCAGACACAATTTTGAATCCAACCAAACAACCTACAATAAAGATAAAGGGGCTGGGTGTTAACTTGGTTTTTGGAAGGAGTGTAAATGGTTTTAAAAATCAAGTACAACCTCCAGCTTTGAAGGATGGCAATCATACTACTAAATTGAATATGGTTTCAGAACATAGAAATAAAATGTCCATTTCAAAGTCTTTGCAGAGGCCATTCGAATCTACTGATAAAGACAGTGTGCCAAGCCTTATGCCTAAGCAAAGAACAACATCAGGGGTTCCAGTGAAGGGTTTGCATCCTCTAGAAGAGTTTGATTTGGGCGATATTGTCTGGGCTAAGTCTGGAAGGCGCGGTGATCCTGCCTGGCCTGCAAAAGTAATTGATCCAATCCAGGAGGCTCCAGATGCAGTTCTGAGTTTTTGTGTTCCGGGGCGGTTATGCGTTATGTTTTTTGGCCATTCTTCAGGAAAAAGGAAAGAGAGGGTATGCCATTCTCTGATTCCCACTTGTGTGGAGCTTTTTGTTTAAGAATTTTTGGTTCTCTGAGTTGATCTTCTATGAAGTCATGATTTTGGTGATTTCTCGTGTGTTGATTTTGTTTCAAGATTTTACTTTTATTATGGCAACAGGATTATGCATGGGTGAGGCAAGGGATGATTTTTCCGTTTATGGAGTATATGGAAAAGTATGTTCTCAACTTTGGATGTTGGCAAAGATTCGGTTCACATGTTTTAAATTTAATATTCCCGCTTTCTAAAATAGCATGCTATATTGAACAATCGAATGAGAGATGAATATGTTTTACTTTTTTACATATGTGATTTCTTTGTGGTTCTTACAGATATTTTTGCATCCTTTAGATTTCAGGGTCAAACGGAGCTAAATAAGAGTAAGCCTAGCGACTTTAAATTGGCAATCGAAGAGGCACTTTTAGCAGAATATGGCTTTATGGATCTTGAAGAGTGCCCTCGAAATAGTGGCTTGAGTCAGGCAGGAGTACGGAGCTGTTTAATGAACTGTGGAGATATTGCTCAAGTTGCTTATGGAGGCAAAGATGAGCAGGTTGTACTAAAAATACAACAAATAACATGGTCTTCTGATTTTTTAATTTTATGTAAAGTAGAATTGCCCTTAAAAAAATCAGCCAAGTTTACTGTCAATTATTGAAACTCATTACAGTTTAGTATCGATAAGATTGTCATTTTTTCTCTGCATTCTATTTTAAAAATTGTGTTTTTTTTTTATCTGTTTGAAGAAATTAATTTTTAATTTTTGGTCTTTTTAATATATGATATTGTGCATATTATAAGTAAATTGTTTGTCATTACTATATTTATGCAATTACACCTATAGGTCTACACAAATCACTGGAGCTTTGATGTCTGAAAACATTTAAGTGATCTCAGTATTATGAATTAAGTTTGAAGTTCAGGGAGTACTGTTTACCAAGAATATTTTTCCTTTGAACAATATGCTGACTTATTCTACTTCTGTTGCAAGCTTCTGTTTTTCCCCGGAAAAAAACATATATTTGATATTCATTAGAAATCAAAATATACATTGTAAGTGCCAGTTGTAAAAATCAACCTAACATGCCTTCACAGTCTGTCTATTTCTCCTCCAAAACAAGATAATACCTGAAAGATATTATAGACCTTTCAGCCAGTCTATGGCTTTTCCAAAACTAGAGATTAACTAGTTACGAACCACCTAATCCTTAGGATAAGAAAGATCTTTACATCGCTATGAATCCACAAATAAAATGCTTCAAGATGCATACAACCCCGATCATCAAAACAGCCTAGATTCCGCCATTGATAGAATCTTATTTACCCTTTTTTTCCTGGATCTGCAATGTACTTTCTGGGAGGGATAGGGCTTCTTTTGACATTACATCTGGTTGAGTGTTAAATTCCCTGTAAATATGTTTAAAAGAGACGAGATTAAAAACAGTTTGAGCTTCCTTCAACCTGTCTAACAATGGAGCGAGAGCTGAACTTGTTATCACACATTTATTGTTGCACCAATTCAGTACTAGTTTCGAGTCACCAAATATCTCTATCGCAACAATGCCTCTGTCAATAGCAATTTTTAAGAGGATCCATAGTGCCAAGATTTCAGCACTGTTATTGGTGTCTCCATCCGCTCCATATTTAAACCTTATGCAATGAGAAGAATTTACGTAGAGAAGACCTCCTTCCCCATAAACTACTGGGATAGAGCTTGTCACGTGAAATGAAGGTTGAAACAGCCATGAAAGCAAGGGTTTGATAAAGAATGGAACATGAAAGGAGACCTTGAGTATCAAACACTAAAAGCCCTAGAAATGATCCGTGGAACCCAAATGGAAGTGGACAAACTAAGGAGTCTGATATTTAGCAAAAAATTAATAAAAAGGATCTATGAATGTTGTTGAAGTTACTTAAACATGCTATTTAGTGGTCCTCACAGATGAAAATGTTAAGCAAACGTCTAAAAGAAAAGTAGATAAGATAAATATTAATGTTCAACAAATGACCACAAAAGTAGGTGAATGGGACCAAAAGAGTACATCCAGAGTAGCTACAAAGTGGGAGTGCGAAAGCAACTCCTAGAACAACACTGAAAGCATGAATGAAATGTCTAGCTAAAAGCTAAATGTCTAACTAAGAGAGATGCAAAATAAAGTGTATGTGCAAGAAAGATGCTAGAAATCGATGAGTCTTGGTGATGCACAAAGGAGACAAAAGTCAAGGCCTAGTGGATCTAGAACTAGCTGTTGAAGTTTGTAGTGAGGATAGGTGCTTCTACGTTGGCTTGTGTCTAGCATGTGGAAGTATCCTCAAATGGTAACTCTCTTTGTAAAAGTGACTTTAATAATACTTTATGTAAAAGGTCAATTTTCCCATTGTATTGGAGGGCTCATGGTATTGGGTTTCCCATGGTATAGACATAAAGTGAATTTATAAAAGAGTCTATGAAGGGTTGTCATAGGCAATGTGAGATACATTGAGAGTGAGTGATCACAGTTCTTGTAGTGAGCAGTCTAGATCTCAGTTTGAGATTACAACCTTTTTTAGGGAAAAGTTACATCTTTGTTTTGTATTGGATCCAGGGTGGATCTAGGATTTGTCTATCCAGTTTGCAGAAAGGATTTGGAGCATCTTCCTATGTATTTTGGTCCAGATCTGGAGGGTTTATGTGGAGGACTATTGTAGTGCTGTTGTAATCGAATTCTGCACTAAGAAGAAGACAAACATTCGCTGGTTTTTCCCCAGTTGGGGTTTCCAGTGAAAATCCTTGGTCCAGATCTGGAGGGTTTACGTGGAGGACTATTGTAGTGCTGTTGTAATCAAATTCTGCACTAAAAAGAAGACAAACATTCACTGTTTTTTCCCCAGTTGGGGTTTCTAGTGTAAATCCTTGTGTTTATTTTGTGTGGTTGCATTTTGTTGTTTCGCTGTGCATTTATGGTTTCTTATGTAGCTGTATTTTTAATAATTAATGTTCAGTAGTTAACTGAAGAACGCATTAATAGTCGTTGCTAATCAAGAACTGTACAAGGGTATGAAAGTTAACATGGTATCAGAGCTGGTTTCGCTCTGAGGAGTAATTTGGTGGGACAGATTTGGCGAAATGATGGATGAGTTACAAAAGTTTTTCCGTAACATTGGGTTACAGGTTCTGTAGGGATTGCTTAAATTTTTGTTGTTGTCGTCTAACAAGTTGAGGACAGAGGACTAGTTGGATGGGGCGTCCACCAGTGGTAGGGAGGATGCATCGTCACTCGTTGCATGTCTTTCTAGCTCAATGACCACTGGTGCATGGTACATTGACAGTGGTGCTTCATGTCACATGATTGGATTACAAGACTGTTTCTCTAGTCTAAAGGAGCATAGCTCTGACTTCTATGTTGAGCTTGGAGACAACTCTAAGTACAGTGTAGCGAACACATGGACTGAAGTTTTAGGGGGAGTCCAGTAAGTCATTATTGGTGAAAGACGTACTATATGTATTAGGGTTGCAGAAGAATCTGATTTTAGTTTGCGTCTTGGAGGACAAAGGGTTTGAGGTAACTTTTCGGGATAGGAAAGTCTACATCCATTCCAAGGGATCAACTTTCAGCTCGGCGAAGGTAATTGGAGTTGGGAGAAACAAGTTGTACATACTCCAATTCGAACCTGCCAGGGCGTTGGTGAGCAACAACAATCACGGTAATTTATATTATTGTTTTCATAGGTGAGATTCATTTTGAGTCAAATTGATATGTGATTTTAATGTACTCTATGTATGTTTCAAACTTCTAAGCTGAGTCCATCATCAGGATATTGTGAGAAGATGGGAGGCACCATCCTTAATAAAGGAGTAATGACATAAGCGTATGGCACATTTGCATCATGGAGCACTTAGAGTGCTTAGGGAGGTAATGATCGGTTTGTATTCTTTTGGTACAATCCATCATAGTATATGCAAAGGGTGTGCCATGGGAAAGTATGCCAAGACTGCATTCCCTAGAAGTGATAACAGGTCCAAAAGGATCTTGGATAGATCCATTTAGATATTTGTGGGCCCATGTCAGTCGTATCTATTGGAGGGATTCAACTATTATGTGAGCTTCATAGATGGCCATTCTAAGAAGACGTGGATTTATTCTTGAAGAGCAAGGAATTTGGAGAGGTTCTCAGATGGTTCCAAGAGTTCAAAGCTCTTGTGGAGAACCAGACTGGGAAGAAGATCAAGGTGCTCAGAACAAATAATGGTGGCGAGGACACCTCAAATGCCTTAAAGGATTTTTGTGTGGATGTCGGGATCAAGAGGGAGTTGGCAGTCCCATATAACACACAATAAAATGGAGTCTCTGAGAGGAAAAACAGAGTGATCATTATAGTAGCAAAGGCTCTGCCACATGATCAGGATCTACCTATATTTTTATGGGAAAAAGCTTGCAACACTGCAGTTTATCTGCAGAACAGGAGCCTGCACAAAGTATTGGGGAAGATGACTCCTGAAGGGGCATTCATAGGGGAGAAACCAAATATTGGACATATTTGCATTTTTTGATGCTTAGTATACTGCCATGTCTCAGTTGAGAAGAGGATGAAGCTTGAGCCAACCACTGAGAAGGGCATTTTTGTTTGGTACAGTGAAACCTCAAAAGCCTACAGGGTGTACATTCAACATTGAAGAAGATAGTGGTATGGAGGGATGAGAGATTTGAGGAGGACAAGGCTACCAAGAAGTGTTGTGGATCCATGCCAGTTGAAGCATAAACTCAGGAGAAGTGATTCTAAAAGGTATAGGTTAAACCACCATCATAGGTTACAGGTACCTTGATGAGTGTGTATGGTGAGCAGCATGATCATGAGGAGGAGGATGTTCAATTCACCCCGACCGAATTTTCTAGAAAGAAGATGTCAAAGTGGGCAAAGCAAACCTTGAGGGAGGAACAAGAGCTAGTGGATGAGTAGACCACTGCAGAGATTTTATAGTTATGGCACTAGTATGCAACATTATTGATCCTGAGCCTTTCGACTTTGAGGAGGCTGCAGACTAGTAGGTCTGAATGGATGCCATGGTGGAGGAGTATTCTTCCATCATGGAGAATTATGTGTGGGATATAGTACCTAGACTAGAAGGAAAGTCAGTAGTGAGTTCCAAGTGGATCTATAAGATTAAGCATACTGCAGATGGCAGCGTGGAGAAGTTCAAGGCAAGGTTCGTCGCAAGAGGGTTCTCCTAGAAAGAAAGCTGATAATGAAGAGACTTTGCTCCCGTTTGTTGAAATTGTATCTCTGAAGGTCCTCCCATGTTTTTGGTGTGGGTATGATGAGAGGACTTGAGAAATTTTGTCCTTATGTATTTATGTAACAAAGTGACGTTTATGTAAATAAAGTGATTATGTTTTTATACTTTAGAAAAGTGGGTCTCACTTAAAAATGTATTTAATAATTAAAGTGTTTAATTATTAAAAGTGAGATAAGTTGTGGACCCTTGATTTTGTAAAAAAATCTTCAACCCTAGATTAGGTAGTTATTGAAGATAGTTACAAAATCTAAGTATAAAACATTAGAGAGGGCAAATGAAAGAAAACTCACCAGAGAGAGAAAGAGATTGAAGACCAAAGAAGAAAGAGAAGACTCGTGGCACGAATTCCAATGCAAGTGACAACATTAAATGCGGAATTGCAGCAGCATTAATGACAGTCTGAAGCAGTCTGTACAACCACGTGTGGGCACATTTCTTGAGGCAAAAAAGTACAAAAAAGGCTGACAGGCTATACAACATTAATTGCAGGTAGTGGCACGAATTTAGAGGCAGCAGAAAAGTATAGAACATACAGACCGTACCTGCACGTGTGAAGGTACAGCAAGCCGTACTGTATAGTAGGCACGTTTTTTGAGGTATTTTGCTGGAGAAGGTGTTTTTGGAAAAATTGCTAGTAGGGTTCAGAGGAAATTTTTTTTTCTGAGTTTGTCTTCTTTAATGAAATATTTCTTTCTAGGGTTTTCCCCAAGCAGTGGGGTTTTGCTTGCTTTTTAGACCAAAATTTTATTGTGTTCATCTGCTTAAAATGTTTCAGTAAATGGCAGAATTTTGAAGTGCTTTTTCAGAAGTGTGGTTTTACTTTTCATTAAATTCAAGTTAAAGCACTAGTTCCTGAAATTGTTTGACGGAATGTGTGAATGAACTATTTCAACTATTAAGTCAAGATTTTGTTCATGGTATCAAATCTCAGTTTAACAGAGTCATACTGAAAAAGAAGTTTAGCAGGTGTTCTCTGAAGTTTAAGAAAATTGGTAGATATTTTCTTCAGTTAATTTTTGGTTGCAAGTTATTTTCCACGATGAACATTATGGATGAGGATCGGTTGGATGGAGTGTCCAACTACATTCCATGGAAGGTACGAATTACTGCTGTTTTGAAAGAACTTTGGGTTTGGAGTTTTATTAACAGTGTCATGACCAAGCCAACAGATAAAGATGAGCTTGTGGAGTTTGAAGCTCTTGAAGCCAGAGCCCAAAGAATTATCTTGGATGGGGTTAAAGACCATCTCATACCACACCTAGCAGAAAAGAAACTGCTAAAGATATGTGGGACACTTTGACCAAATTATTCGAAGCAAAGAATGAAATTAGGAAGATGGCCATAAAAGACAAGCTACATAGCATTAAAATGAAAAATGATGAGGGTGTAGCCTCTTACTTGACTCGTGTTACACAAGTTAAGGACGAGTTGGCAGCAGTAGAAGAAAACATTCCTGATTCAGAATTGGTGAGGATAGCCCTGAAGGGTTTCACCAAGAAGTGGGAGGTTTTTGTGAAGTGTATTGTGGGCAGAGAAACTCTTCCAAGTTGGTCCAGATTGTGGGATGACTTCACCCAAGAAGAAATCCGAGATGGGGCATAGGTTGGCCAAACTAGTGAGGATGCTGAGCAGAATGTGGCACTTGCAGCAAAGTCCAAGAATAAGAAGAAGAAAGATCTAAGTCAGATCAAATGCTTTCATTGTGGCAAGATGGGACACTATGCCACAAAATGTCCTGAGAAAAATGTTGTGAAGACTAAAAGAGATGTAGCAGTATCTGCAGTTGTAGAAGAGTTTGCTACAAAGTTTGAGCAAGAGTGTTCTCTTGTCTCAATTGATTCCAGCATAGGGAGTTCCATATTTAAGCATGTCTGGGTTGTTGACAGCGGTGCAACCAAACATATGACTGGAGTCTATGACTCTTTTCAGATGATCACAATGCTGGGGCCAAGACACTTCATTCAGACAAACATTGACAGTCCTCAGATTGCTATTCAAGGGGTTGGAACAGTCAGGTTCCAACTAGACCTTAGAGAGGTCCTGGAAGTACACGGAGTTTTATTTGTACCTGGGATGAGAGTGAGCAAACTCTCAGTTTCATCATTCGAGGATGATGGCTTTGGGATGATGATCAGGTTTGGTCATATCTTCCTGTATCGGAGGGATGAACCAGTTGGCACCACCATCTTGTTGGGAGATCGCAGGGATAGAATATATGTCCCAAGAGGACATGTTGTATGAGCAGGAGCAGGAGGATGGCTGTCAGAGTCAGGTGATGAAGATGATGCTGCATTTGATAGAGATGAGGAGAGTGACTCTCTTGAGCACTGGTAGAAGACTCAGCCAGTCAAGTGATGGTGAAGTTGAGCAGGATGATGGGACTTAGGTTGAGTCTCAGATGTTAGAGTTCTAGTTCGAGATTGGGCATTTGTTTTCGAGGATTATTCCAGAGCAGGAGGGAGCTGTTGCAGGAGTCTGAGGTGAAGACAATGTTGTGGACCTTCCTCGTTAGGAGGGAGGGTTGAAATTGTATCTCTGAAGCTCCTCCCATGTTTTTGGTGTGGGTGTGATGAGAGGAAGTGAGAAATTTTGTCCTTATGTATTTATGTAACAAAGCGACGTTTATGTAAATAAAGTGATTATATGTTTTTATACTTTAGAAAAGTGGGTCTCACTTAAAAATGTATTTAATAATTAAAGTGTTTAATTATTAAAAGTGAGATAAGTTGTGGCCCCTTGATTTTGTAAAAAGATCTTCAACCCTAGATTAGGTAGTTATTGAAGATAGTTACAAAATATAAGTATAAAACATTAGAGAGGGCAAATGAAAGAAAACTCACCAGAGAGAGAGAAAGAGATTGAAGACCAAAGAAGAAAGAGAAGACCCTTAGCACGAATTCCAATGCCAGTGACAACATTAAATGCAGAATTGCAATAGCATTAATGACAGTCTGAAGTAGTCTGTACAGCCACGTGTGGGCACATTTCTCGAGGCAAAAAAGTACAAAAAAGATTGACAAGCCATACAACATTAATTGTCGGAAGTGGCATGAATTTCGAGGCAGCAGAAAAGTACAGAATGTACAGACTGTACCTGCATGTGTGAAGCTACAGTAGGTCGTATTGTACATCATACACGTTTTTCGAGGTATTTTGCTGTAGAAGGTGTTTTTGGAAAAAGTTGCCAGTAGGGTTGAGAGGAAATTTTTTTCTGAGTTGTAGAAAAATTTCTGAGTTTGTCTTCTTTAATGAAAAATTTCTTTCTAGGGTTTTCCCCAAGCAGTGGGGTTTTGCCCGGTCTTTAGACCAAAATTCTATTGTGTTCATCTGCTTAAAATGTTTCAGTATATGGCAGAATTTTGAAGTGCTTTTTCAGAAGTGTGGTTTTACTTTTCATTAAATTCAAGTTAAAGCCCTTGTTCCTGAAACTGTTTGACGAAATGTGTGGATGAACTATTTCATTTATTAAGTCAAGATTTTCTTCATCGTTGCCAGACATACTTCCATTAGAGTTGTTGTGTCTATTGCCTCAGAGATGGGGTGGAGGATAAATGAGATGGATGTGAAGACAACGTTCCTCAATGGGGTGATTGAGGAGGAAGTGTATATAGAGAAACCTCAAGGTTTTGAGGTACATGGGAGGGATTCTCATGTTTGTAGGTTAAAGAAGGCTCTGTATGGACTCAAGCATGTACCTAGAGCTTGGTATTCCAAGATCGCCAGTTATCTGGTGAGTATGGGCTTCGTAAAGAGTGAGGTGGATCCTAACATGGACTTTCTGTTGGTTGGTGATGATCCACTCATTCTTGTACTATACGTGGATGCCTTGTTTTTGATAGGATATGAGAAGCTCATAGCAAGATGCAAGAGGGACCTTGCAGAGGAGTTTGAGATGAAGGACTTGGGACTGATGCACTATTTTTTGCGATTCAAGGTGTGGCGACATGAAGGTGAGATTTTCCTTGGTCAAGGAAAATATGCAGTTGAGATCTTGAGGAGATTCGAGATGGAGGAATGCAAGCCTATGACTACGCCCATGACCATCAACTTGAAGAAGTTGAATGCTTTTGAGTTAGAGTTGGTGGATTCCATGATGTACAAAAAGTTGATTGGTTCTTTGATGTATCTGGTGAAACACCCTATCGGATATTTGTTTTGTTGTAAGCACGCTTAGCCGGTACATGGTGGAACCAAGGAGGGTGCACTGGATAACAGTGAAGCATGTGCTTAAGTATCTGAGACATACAGTTGAGTATGGACTCAGGTATGTCCGAGGTGATGGAGTGTAGTTGGTGGGCTATACAAATTCAGATTGGGTAGGAAGTGTAGTGGACAAAAAATGCATCTCAGGGTGTTATTTTAGCTTGGGATTAGGAGTTGTTTCTGGGCTCAGCAGGAAGCAGAAGTTTGTGGCACTTATTTTTGTTGAGGTCGAGTACATGGCAGTCAATTTTGGCAAGTTGTGACATCTACTGTGACAATCAAAGTGGTATCAAGCTCTTTGAAAATCCAGTGTTTCATGATCGGTCCAAGTGTATCGAGATCATGTATCATTTCATCAGGGACATGGTTCAAAGAAGAGTTGTGAAGCTCCAATACATTTCTACATATGAGCAGGTTGTAGACATCCTCACCATAGTATTGCCTAAGGGTTGGGGGCGGTTAAAATCACCTTCCTCACTAAGAGGGAGTATTCAAGTTTGTAGTGAGGATAGGTGCTTCTACGTTGGCATGTGTCTAGCACGTGGAAGTATCCTCAAATTGTAATTCTCTTTATAAAGTGACTTTTATAATACTTTATGTAAAAGGTCAATTTTCCCATGGTATTGGGTGTCCCATGATATTGCCCATGGTATTGACATAATGTGAATGTATAAAAGAGTATATGGAGAGTTGTCATAGGCAATGTGAGATACATTGAGAGTGAGTGATCACAGTTGCAAGAGATGGATTTCCTCTTATAGTAAGCAATCTAGATCTCATTTTGAGATTATACCCTTTTTAAGGGAAGAGTTACTCTTCTTTGTTGTCTATTGGATCCAGGGCGGATCTAGGATTTGTCTATCCAGTTTGCATAAAGGATTTGGAACATCTTCCTATGTATTTTGGTCCAAACCAGGAGGAGTATTGTAGTGTTGTTGTAATCAAATTCTGCAATAAGAAGAAGACAAACACTCGCTAGTTTTTCCCCAGTTGGTGTTTGTAGGGTAAATCCTTGTGTCTGTTTCGTGTGGTTGCATTTTGTTATTCCGCTGTGCATTTATGGTTTCTTATACAATTTTTTTTAGTAATTAATGGTCAGTAGTTAACTGAAGAACACATTAAAAGTTACTGCTAATCAAGAACTGTATAAGGGTGTAAATGTTGACACTAATTGTTTGGGATAGTGAGTGGGCCCCGATATAGGCTCCTCATCATAGTCATTAGTAACTGTGAAAGGGCCAATACATTGGTGGATGAAATCTTGTATGTAGTGTTTGGGACTGAGAGGTTGCTTAGGAGTGGGGATGTTTAACCCTCCTAACATCTAAGGCCGCGGGAAAGAAACTTTGGATAGAGGATTGGATTCTCAAATGAACCTAAGGAATAATGTGTTGGACGAGGGGAGATCGATTTAGAGGTCCCCTAGATCTGATTTGTTTGTTGGTTTGGTGAGGTATGCCCTGTATCTTAGACCATCAACTCCTAATGGGTCTCGAGGAGGTTGGGAAGGTGGGATTGAGAGGAAACCTGAGGGCACACCGTTTTGGAATCTAAAGTATCATGGATTTCTACCCATCATTTGCTGCTATGAGTAGTGGGGACAATTGGTATGCATGAGGTGATCCTCTTGGAGGTCTCCATTTTGGATTGGACATTTAGAGATTGAGTTTTGTGTTCAAATACTTTCATGAATAGAGCAAGGCATCTTTGATCGAGGTAGTGGAAAAAGTGGAAAGGGAGCTTCCCATGTTTTGAAATAGGTAGTGATATCTTCCTCTAATCTCGTAATCGAGGGGGCATTGGAAAATGAGGTGCTCCTTTGGTTCTACTGTTGTAAGTGACATCACTTACAAAACTTGTTGTGTTAATGGATTTTGCCATCTATCTCATTTTGGAGTCAGAGGGATCCCCCTTGAAATTGGCCAAGGGGGGATCCTGAGGGTGTGCATCCAACTTCTGTGAGTGTATGGAGGTTGGATGATGAGGTTGTCTCTCAACTATAAAAAGTGCTAAGAATAGAAGGCCATGTTTAGCCAAGATCCTTTGGATGTGTGATTCAAGGGACTTGGGTGTAATGTTTATACATGTCTTTTTTGATTTATTGGTTCAAGTCTTACGTAGACAATAGGAGGTGACCTAACACATCTAGTGAGTACTTGTAAGGGGAAGATGGTTTGGAGAGATGGACACATGATGAAATAACCAAGAGATGACTGAGAGCCAACATTGGGTGCATCCTAGGTGTTGATTGAGGCAATAGCCTTTGAAGAACAAAGTGCTAAATAGGGATAATGATTCCTCCATAAAGCCAAGTCCTCATTAATCTAGACTTTGTGAAGAAAGGAAACCAATCAAAAGATGGCCTCAAGGAGAAAAGTATGGGCCAAAAACTTTGTTTGTGCAATGGATTGGGGGACAATGTACCTACAATAGATGATCCACTTGAGGAAGAGGGTTTGGGCTTTCTCTGTCTCAACCCAATCAATTAGAAGCAAACTTAGTCTCTAGACCTTAGAACCATAAAATATTGTGGTTTTGATGATCATGTCCAAGAGGTGCATCTTGCACAAGTTATCTTGGAAGTGGTTCTGGAAGCAATGTCTCTCTAGAAAGGAAAGGGAGCCATATCCCTTTTTGAGTTAAGGTTGGAGGGCATGTCGCAAGTTGAAACGTATTACCATGAATTGAAATTCCATTTATGTGTAAGTTGTGTTCTCGATCTCTTCCCTCTAAAGCAAAAATGGTTATCAGAAAGAGCACACCTCAATGTGTTTAAGATCATAATCTTGGTTTTACCCTGGTCAATAGTCAAAGATCACAAAGGTTGGAAATATCATTGAACTATCGGTGTAGGCCCTTAGGTGATGAGGCCAAAGGATCGATTCATCAACAACAAAGTAGAGATATAAACATGTGGTTGAAAGACAACCATAGTCATCCTAAATATGGTATTGGTTAAAGGTCTCCAATCCATTATTGTAATTGTTGAAGAGGGTCAAGGAGATGCGACACTCCTACTAACCCCAATGTTGCTTTGGATGAAGCTAGATAAAGTGTCAATTGTTGAAGATCACAAAAGTTGGACAAAGAATCGAGTTGGATCTCTAGGCCCTTAGGTGATAGGGCCTAAAGGATAACAATCATCAACAAAAGGAACCAAAGATATCGACACATGGTGTAGAAGGCCACCATCCCATCTTGAATATGAACCCATAGAAAAGACTCCAACTCATTTGCGTAAATCTAAAAGAGAGTCTATAAGAAGGGGCACTATTGTTTAACCCCAATGGCGCTTAAGATGAAATCATTAAGGTTGTCAGATGTACAGAGATGTCCAAGAACAAACCCATAGAGTCTTGTAATGGTAGCCAAGAACAAAGACTCTCTCGAGACTATGTCAATTGCTTTCTGACAATCCAGAAAGCAACAAAAGACTTTCAAAGAGCTATGGGGAGCCTCCTCAATAATAGAAAATATGGTCTGTAGTATGGCACTTGAGGTGGAAGCCTGCCTACCCTTTGGGCTTGAGGCACCTCCTATCAAGCTCACTTAAAAGCCATAAATGAAGAATTGTAGAATAGAGCTTGAAGGTGTGTCCAACAATGATGATTCTATAATGATTTAGATATGAGTTGGTACCTTTTTGTAATGAGAACATGAAGGATTATCATCTTCTTTCTTCACTGTGATTGTTCGCTCATTTTCTCCTTTCCTTTGTTCTTTCCTTCAATTGGATGAATTGATTCCTTTGAGATGCTGTCCTTGACATTCCTTCCCCTTGACTCAATATGAGTGGCTTGGACATAAACTTCATCAAGCTTAGTTGGGTTCAACATAAGAATAGTATGCCTCAAATAACTATGCTACCTACCAATATACTTCAATAGAGTTTCTTGTGTATAAAGTAGAATGCCCAATGTCAGTGCCTTTTTTCTAAACTCTTGAGTATAATCTTGCACATTCTGTCCCTTCTTTTACCTTAGATGTTGCCAATCCATTATAGCTTATTGCTATATCTTAAGGGACAAAATTGCTTCTTTTATGCAGGTATGAATTCATACAAGGAAGATATTACTTTACCTTCTTAATACTTACTCTCCCACCAGATCAATTTTGTGTCTCCTAGTTGAAGAGTATCTAGTTGGGCTTTTGCATCTTCGTCTAAGTTTGTTTGAATCCTACAATATACTTCAATTCACTTGATCCAGTTATCCAATTTCTTTGCATTAAGCTCTCCATCATACATTGGCAAATCAATTTTCATTTCTAATTTCAACCAAGGCTTAGTCAAATTAGAATCAACTTTCTTTGGTTGTTTCTTTTGCCAATTTGAAGAGGAACTTGAACTCAAAGAATAGGATAGGGATGGAGGAGTTTTATGAGGGTCGCCACCACCTCCTCCTTTACCTTTATTGTCTTTTCCTTGACTTGGACCTCCTTCATTCTTCTTCCGTTCCTTGTATAATTCTTCCACCATGGTTTTCATCGCCAGAAACGCTTGCTGAAACATCGGTTCAGATTCGGAGGATTTTCCTTTTTTTTTGCAGATTCCATTGCTAGCCTTTGGAATGCACGCCTCGAACCAATCTCAGGATTGTACTCTTCAAGCAAACCTTCTCCCAACTTGAGCTTAGACCTGGTTAGCATTCAATATCGACCCTTGTGCAAATCTAAAGCAATGTAAGAGTTAATCCTTGATCTATTACTCTAATACCAACTTGATTTGAAATTAGTGTTAAAATGTTGTGTTCCTACTAATTCATAATCTCTCTAAATTTTTCGTTTTATTAACAAAATTGGCTTAATTAATTATAAACACGGAATTTAAAGGGTTGAAATTAAAAACATAAATAGAACTTGGAAATTGTTAATAAAGTTCACCCATATGGGCTACGACTCTGGGTTCGCTTCAATTGAGGAACCAATCCATCAGAAAGACTTCAAGTAAATCATTTCACCTTTACATCAGTTAAGGGCCTCAATATGCAAAAAATCTTTGATGTTCTCTAGGAAGATAACAATTGTTTTTTCTGCAACTGAACATGGGCTTTGCTTGTCAATTCTCTTGATGAAGGGCCTTCTTCTCACAATTCTGGACTATGGCAGTGTGGGAAATCACTTTAAGTGAAGCTCTGGGTCTTGGTTAGTTACTTGGCTGATCTATTTAACCACGTAGTGCGTGAAGGATTTCCATCATTTTGGTCTCATCATATCATCCATTCGATTCACAAGTCAGGAGCCACCTCTGATCCTAATAATTACAGAACGATCATGGTTGGGCACACGTTCTCAAAACTTTATGCTACCGTTCTTCACATGAAGCTTTCCAGAGATTTTGAACAAAGAAATCTTAGAGCTCGGGGGCAGGCAGGGTTCAGACCAACATTCTAGACTATCGATCACATCTTTACTCTTCGAGCCGTGATTGAGGAGGCACGCCACCGATCCTCGAAAGTCTATTGTTGCTTTGTAGACTTTCGGAAAGCATTTGACTCAGTTACGAGAGAGGGCTTATTGCAGGGACTCGGAGACATTGGCATCTCGCCGATCCTATTGACAGCCATCATGCATCTATACGAGTCCGTCCGAGGCCGCCTTCGCACGACGCAAGGGTTATCCGAGTTCATCCGCAGCACCATTGGGGTGAAACAGGGTTGCTCGCTTTCTCCCACTCTGTTTGAAATCAATATTGATGAGTTGGAGACCTTCCTCCAGGAGCACACATATGGAATAGATGGATGCCTCCTCCACTAGGTCTTGATCTCTATCCTGCTTTTCGTGGATGACATTGTACTCCTATCTTCCTCCCCGGAAGGCCTGCAAAGACAACTTGATGCTTTAGCCCTGTTCTATGAGCTCTTGAAACTGACAGTAAACCTGGGCAAAACAAAGATTATGATCTTCAATGGGACAAAGAAAACTTCAGACCTTCGCTTCCTATTCAAGGGGGAGGAAGTTGAGATCACCAGTACTTATACTTATTTAGGAGTGCAGTTCTCTGGGCCCCGTTTTAGTCTATGACCAACCCTCCAGCCTCGAATCGACAAGGGGTATGGGTCTCTAGCCCTCCTTGAGAGACAGTGCTTTCGTCACCATTTCCAGGATATCTCATCCAAGATGGATTTGTTAAATACTTTGATCCGTCCCACTGTTCTATATAGGTCAGAGATCTGGGGCCCCTCCCTACTCGAGTCTGATTTGTCGTCGGCTGAAAGAGTACAGATCCTCCTTCTTCGGCGTATCATCAGGTGCAAGCAGACAATACCACATCACATCATCCTCGCTGAATTTGGAGCCCAGACCTTTTGCCTCGAGGCAGTTTTCAGACTTGTCTCCTTCCTACATCGGATCCGAGGCCTAGCCGACTAATCAAAAGGCCGAGATAGGTACCCGTATCTAGCTTATTGCTCTGCCCAGATTGTTGCCAGTGATACTCGGGCAAGCAGGGCCAAGTGTTGACTCACAAGGGTCTTGAGCCTTCTTGCTTCAGTGGGGATCCAGCTAGATCGTCTTCCACCGTTTTAGTACTCTCTAAATGCTTTGGGTCACCTTCTACCTATCCGACAAGAGTTGAATAAGATCATCAGTGGGGATATTTACAAGCAATTCATCCAGGTCACTTGGATCAATCCTACGGGAGGATTACGCCCAAAGATGGCCTTTTATGCTGAGCATTTCTTGGAGATCAGAGACGAGTTCATCGTCCGGCCCCAATATACGCTTCGTCATTGGATGCATGCCCTCCGCATCCCTCTCGGTTAGTTCAGAGTAGGATCACATAGACTCCGGGTAGAATCACATCACTAGATTGATAGATCAGATAGGATCTGCCAGCTTTGTCACCTAATGGAAGTTGAAACCGAGTTACATTTCATCTTCAGATGCCCCGTCTATTATGAGATCAGAGGACGCTTCTATTGCTTGTTCAAAGAGGCCCAAACTCTAGCTGCTTTCTTCAGATACACCGACCAGAGATGTCTAGCACTTTATATTCAGGAGTCCCTCAGGTTTCGAGTCCAGATCCTCTAGCCTCCTACCAGACCAGACACCACACTGCAGATCACAACGTTCTTCAACATGCTACCGACATCCAGAGGCACCAAGAAACTTACTGATCTGGATATCGACACAACTCCCAAACCAAGAAAGGCTGAGGGTCTTCGACCCACAAGACCTCAGCGGAAGCTCCGTACCAGACCTCCCTCCAGGAGCTGTTCAGGACCATCCAGACCCCACCGACGTTAGACGAGAGGGCGATCCGCACCTATTGGCCCCGACTTGGGACAACAGACACTTTTACAATTCTCTCAGTTTTCTTCGTTCAGCCTCGGATGTTAGGAGTATCGGATCCACCCTGATCTTTTCGGCTCCTGGATCCTGCCCACCTAAGCTCCTTCGCCCCTGCGCAGGACCACATGACTGGAACTAGAGCAGGAACTCTTCCATGCTTTAGCCTAGCTCGACCTGTTATCTCTACTTCTATATACTTCACTGCTTATATTGTGTTTCCTTTTGCTTTATAGGGAGATCGTTTGATCCTCCCACATGCATAAACTATCATTGTAACCGACAGTCCCGTTGACCTACTTTGTGGTCATTAGTGGAAATTAATAAAATTATCTTATCTTATCTTATCTCACCCTTTTTATTAGATTAGTTTGGCATTGTTGCCTCTTTTCACGCACCTCGAGTTAACGTGTAGAAATCTTCAAGCCACTAGGTGCATCCTTGGAAGCAAGTCTCGATTAAAGTGCTATAGCGTGAAACTTGACTCCTCTATTTAGGCAAACTCCTAACGGAGCCAAGGGGGAAAGTCCTTAAAAGTTACTAAAGCTGTTAAGCTTTAAGTTATGAACATGATAGTTATTTAGGAGTTTTGGAATGAATACTGAAAATAAGACTTTGCAAAAAAGAAATTAACTCAACAGCATGCAACACAAATTAATCCATCCATAAGATTCAATTTAAGCATATAGAGTGTATGATATATCAATGCCAAATAGAGTCTGAAAATTGGAGTGTTGTTGTGATGAGAGTTTTGTTAGTTTTAATTATTAAAAGATGAGTTGCTTAAAGGGAGGGGAATTCCCAATATACCAAGAAGGTGTGGGGAATGTGTTCATATTCACGAGGTGTGGCTCTACATGAAAAAATGTGGGTTAGATCAGAGTCGCGAGGGTGTGCCCAACACTACACCAAACGAGGGTGTAGTCTGATAGGGCCCTGCGATCACTATCTAGTTGTTCCTACTTTCTCTGTAAAACTTGCTCACACAAGGTAAAATAGACATGCCGGATTTCTATCCTTAAGGGAGATTAGCTTTTAATTAAATGTGAATTGTTTTAATTACATGTGAAAACTTATTGAATGCGACAAACCTTGTTTTTGGATATTCCAAAGCAGCAGGCAAGCTTGCGATGGATAGAGCATATGCGGAGATTTGTGCAAAATATTTATTCCGGTTTAAAAGAAAAGCATCTTGCAAAGAAAACAAATGTTCTGCTAATTACTAAAGGCCAAGAATCTCTTTTTCCTTTCGGTACTTTGGGAAAGCAAGGCCGAGGCCCGAGTTTGCTACTTTGCAAAGTACAAATAAAACTTTGAAAGAGAGCTAAACTAATTAAAAGTAAAAATTAAACTAATCTAAAGTTAGCAGCAAAAATAATGATATAGGAAATAAAATCAAACCATGAAAAAAGGCGACACAAATCCCCCTAAGGGGGATGGGGTGTGGGAGCTTTATAGCCCATTTGCTTTTCCTTTATTAATTTTACAAATTAAAGGTGGATGCCTTTGGTCCTTATAGATCTGGATCCAAAGGCTTCACAAGTTTTAGAAATGAGGCAAGATGGAGAAAAACTGCTTCGGAAAGCCTTGGATGGCTTAGATATTCGATTTTTCTGTAGCACCTCCTCTTGTCCTGGCGAGAAAAGACAAAAATAAGCCACCTGTTATGCACCAAATGTGCTGTTAAAACGTTAGAAACATAAATCCTTTTTAGTACTAAATGATTGGAAAATATGCACAAGCACTTAACGATACTAGATCTATTCTAGGAATAATGCTTTACAATTTTAGATCTAGAAACATGCTTAAATAGATCAGCTTTTAAATATTCTTTTGAAAGAGAAACTAAATTACTTAAGCATGTGAGTAACCATAACCAAAGCAGAAAATGTTTTGAAAGTGAAGGAGAGAGAGAAGGAGAAAGCTCAAGCTTGGGAATGCTTGGGAAAATGGAGTCTGTTGGTGGAGAGTGGAGGAACTATGCTCTTCAAAAATGCTTGAAAGTTGGAAGAGTCAAACAAGATCAACCATCCCTTCAAGCTAGATACCTGCATCCACCAATAAATTCTTGCATACAAATGGTTAAAACAAGCATTGGTGCTACCTACAACGGAAACTTAGAAAGCATGGAAATCAAACAAGAATGCACATGCCCATCTAAGAGATCTAATGCAGGTAAGCAAAGAGAATAATCAAACTAGAAATTCTCCTACCTACTGGGAGATAACTCAATTTCAAATGCCAACACTCAACCAACGATATACAAAATAAATAAATAAATACAAGTTACCTCATAAGCTATGCAATAATCATCCACACACTTGAGCCATACACCACATGAGACCTCCAAAGCCTTTTTATGATTCCAAATGATATTACAAATACAATACAAAGCTAGGCAACCCATCGGTCCTTAAACCATGAGAAATAATGAGCAAAAGGCTTGCTTAAATAAGAAATGAGAGAGGGGGGGGGGGGTGCAATCTTCAACTGGAGATGAAGGTTGAGTTACAAAGAGAATCATGGGATAGTGCTGGAGTTCAACTCAAGAGGATGGCGCCCCTCCTTTAGTATTACCTCCCATCCACTTGGGAGATGCCACTTAAGAATGTGCCCCCTCTTCTTGGACAAATTCGGATTCACTCCAGACATGTTTTCGATAGGTTTCCATTATTTTAGGAATTTGTCTTTTTTGTCCACTTATTTGGACTTTTTGTCCTTTTTTCGAGAGAAAGTAATTTAAATGAAAAAATAATCACTTGAATACTTTGGAAAGTGGGTGCTTTGAGTTAGAAAATGAGCACCTCCATCCTAACAACACTTTTATGACATCTTGAATTTTTATAATTAACTTATTAAAAAATTGACCCATTTTATGGGAAATTTTTTTCTTCTTGGAAATCAAGAAAAATCTACGGGGACATAGTGCATGTTCATATGACTCAAAAATAATGACTAGCGTGGTAATATACATAGACAGTTAGACTTTAATAACCTCCTAAGGCCTAACCACCAAGGAAAATACTTCAGCTTTGGAGGTTTGAGTGAAAAAGTTGGAAATTATATGTTGTTGACGAGCAACACATAATTAACAAGGAAAAAAGTAAAACACTTTAGAGTACCACATTGATAGCTAAGTCTAAGTTGGGAAAGTCTTTCTGTTGGCCCTAGGGAAAGATAAGCAGAATTCAGTTAAAATTCTGCCCAAGTAGATAAAGAGTCCGGATGCAGGGAGAAGAAGCTGCGACAGAAGCAACCATGGAAGGAAGAACAAAGTAGAAGAAGTAACTATAGAGGAAGTTGCGACAGAGGAAGATAGAAGCAGATAAGAGAGAAAGAGCTAAGACAAAAGTAGTTGTAGAGGAAGCTGCGATAGGAGAAGAGTTAGTGAAAGAAGAGAAGTCGTGACAGAAGGAAAGGATACGACGAGACCAGCCGTGACAGAAGGAACCATGTTAGAGAAGGCATGCAGTGATGCAACGACTGGAAAGGACAGATTGAGAGATTGTAGGTACGAAGTCGGCTAGAGTCACACATGTCGTAAAGAATAAAAGCATCTTTGTATTTTGGGCCGATAGTGCCTATTGACAAGTGTAACTAGAATAAGAATGACAACCTATTGGCTAATAGAACAAAGTCGGCTGAATGTGAAAAGAGTCTATAAAAGGAAGAACCCAAGTTGTATGTGGGTTACTTCCTCAGTGACTTCCTGAATTCCCGTTTTCCTGTTACTTGTTGTTTAGTTGCTTAATTCCTAGATAGACAGTTGTGTCTGAAAGAAGAGTAGTCGATCTAAGTTGTGTGCGGATCGACATTAGATTCTAAGAGAAGAGTAGTCGATCTAGGCTATGTGTGGATAGACAGTAGAGTTGAAGAGAAGAGTAGCCGATCCAGGCTGTGTGCAGATCAACAATAGAGTAAAGTAGGAGTAGATTGAACGACAAAAGAATAGAGAGCATGAGAGGAGAGAGAAGTCTGTATAGATAAGAGAAGAAGATCTAGAACAGAGTTTGCAGCTCAATGTGCAGACAAAAGGTGCCATATATTTCTCATGCCAGATGGAGAGCGCCTTTTTGGTTTTTCCCAGATGGGTTTCCACGTTAAATGTTGTTTCATTGAGTAGATGATGAATGCGTTTATGTCGCATGAATGTATATGATGAATGTGCTTAAGTCGCAGGAATGTATATTGGGAATAACTGTTTATGTATTAGCTTGTGAATGAGTTCTCTTATGCATAAGTCGCACTATTGATAGATAACTTGTGTGTTAAAGCTTATATTGTTATTATAATCTCTGTGACGGATAAGTTAAGTAGTGTCTTATTTCCTCACAGTAAGGATAAGCAATACACCCACCGACTTCGGTCGAGTGAGTTGGTAAAGTGCCAAGGGAGAAGAAATCTCCACCCAACTGCGGAAACTTGGTTTTGGCAGTTACCCATAAGACATATCTCGGGTGAGACTGCATCTGCTTTGTAGGTGCTGCCGACTGAGCCTTGCTCTGTCGGGCCGATATTTTTGGCTTTGTTGCGCGCAATAGAAGGTCTGAACCTGGGTCGAAGGGAGAAACGCCAACACTCTTACAAAAAGTCATCATGCTACGTCAATTTATTACAATTTCCCCGCATGGTATGTACATGCAAAAAGTTAAAAAGGAGTTGAAATTGGCCCTGAAAGGTCTTCTGAACCTCTGAGTGCTGATAATGGACAAGAGACTTGTACACAACTTCGGCGGCTCACTGGAAACCCAACTAAGTGCAACTTAGTAGATAACAATTGACGTTGCTTCCAACCTTGGGCTTCTATCTTGGCTGAAGAGTCGAAGACTCATGACAGCCTTCTTCAATACTCGTTTCTCCTTAGCACGAATCTGTAGTCATGGCTAATGCATGCATGAGTATATATGCATAGGCGTGCTAGCAGATGGCGTTAATTGACAACAACTTCCCCTTTCTTCTCTCCGACTGCTAGGAGTGGACTATATTTGAGATCAACGATCTGAGATCGTTTTTCCTTGAAGATCGATGTCGTTTAGAGAAGAATATCCCTTAGATTGTGGTGATAAGAACAAAGGCAATATGTGCATTTTGGTTGACCCATCTTGCAATGTTTGGTTATGTATCGGTTAAAAGATAGTTTTAATTTGTTTGTGAAATCGATCTTCACTATATTACCGAGGATTTGAGTGTTTCCCAAAAACTGGAGACAATGAACCGTTTGCCATGTTTTGATTGCGTGGGAAACTCTCGACTTACTTTGCTCAGATTTGTTCTTATCCTTCCGTGAATTTCTCTAATTGTGTTTTATTGTGTTGATGTTAACCCTGCTACGGAGCTTGAAACCACTGATTTCTCTCAAGTGTCAATATAGCCATCGTTGGTGATCCATGGTATTACAGCTCTTTCAATGTAATTCTTTGTGTCTTCACAGTCAAGGCTAATGAACACATATTGCAGGACAACCATGCTTTCTTACCTGCGTTACATGTATTTGCAACCTCTGTGCCTTTAATGGAACCTCTACTTCTGTCTAGAAACAGAATGAAACACTGTGAATGGTAAGAGAATCAATAACTGGTGAAGCACAATATTGCTAACTGAGACCAACTGGATTGGGGAGCTTCCGGGATCGCAAGGTGTTATGTTGGCTGTTATTCTAATAAAAAGGACTATTCTGCTATACCATTTTGGTTATGATTGCACAATATAACAATCGATTCTGAGTTAAGTATGGAAGTGTCATTTATGAACATTTCATGTTGTTTGGCATTGAAATCTGGTTGATATCTGCTGAAAGGGTTTGCTGTAGCAGTTTAACACCCTATCAAAAGAAGCAAGCAAGTGGACGAGGTTTCAGAGTGACATGTGGCAGCTATTTGAGGAGTGTTTATTTTGTGAAACCTTGCCAAAACCTTAGTTTGAAAGTGGCCCAAAACCTAATTCGAATTCGCTGATTTTTTTGGATTCCCACTCAAAATCCTAAATTCGAATTTGCTAAGATTATCCACTCAAAACACTAGTTCGACCTGTTGTTATAATTGGTAGTTATGATAAGTTTGGCTAGCTTTAAACCCTAAATCGTATTTGTCATCCAAATCTTCTCATTCTGGCCAAGTTTGTTATTATCAGGGCTTGATATTATTGAGACTTCAGTTCGCATGGCTAGTTGTCTTACCCAAAACTCTACTTTAATTTATTACTAGCTTGTTAAATTGATCAAAGTGAATCTGTTTTGACCTCACAGCAGAATTGATATATTAGGAAGTTCGTGGGGTTTTTTGGAGGTCGATTGTGATACAAATCGGCCTATTCAACAGTCCTATAAATTTTAACAGGGTATTAAACTGCAGATCTCAGTACCTTCAGCATAATCTTAGGGTTTTTCAGTATACAGCAGCTACTAAAGGGTAATTTCACTTGATTTCTGGCAGTCTGCCACAGGAAAATGGTGCCTAGAACAACAGATTTTTACCCTCCAATACAGCATGCAGATTTCAGACTTAAGAATCAGTTAGCATGCATGCAGAGGCACATACATATTTACGGTTTCTCCAGAAGTTCTATAAGAACAGGGCTGAGATCATTGAGCAGGGATAGAGCAGATTTTTGGAGGAGCTTTGCAGCAGTGAAGGATCACCTTTCTTCCACCTTCCGGGAATCGTCACTGCTTCCACCATTGCTATTCCACGAAGCCTATTGAAGGCTGCTATATCTTGTTTATTGTGATGCTATATCTTGTTTATTGTGATGCAAACAAAGTATGATTTGGTTGATTTGTTTGAGATTTAGTTCTCTGGTTCTCTTGGTTATATTTGTCTAAGTAGAATTGTAGTGTATGGTTGTTCGTTACTAATGCACTTGTTTTGATCTATTTTTCACTCGAGGTGCATATTCACCAATATTTCCTTTCATCTTTCACTGTTGTAACTTTCTTTTACAATCTGATCTCAACCATAATTACTTGTATTAAGTTCTTTCTTCACTTTGGATTGCTCATTGGCAGCCAAATGTGAGTTTTCTGTACGCTAATAAGTTGGGTTTCTTCTGCAGAAGTATAAGTTTGAGACATATGTTAGGTACTTAAACTCAATACCTTTTGATGAATTTTGGTGGGCAGGTAAAGGAAGGTGTCCTCTATAACCCCTGCAAATTTCAGACTTCGACTCCAAAAGATGAGAGCTGGTTGATCAAAATATTATGACCTTGTTACCATAGAAATTAGGAAATTTCTGTGCACCAGTTCTGATCATATGTGCAGTACTTAATATCTTTTGATGAAATTTGGTGGGCAGGTAGAGGAAGGTGTACTCTATAACATATCCAAATTTCAAATCTAGACTCCACGAGATGAGAGTGCACTGATCAAACAGTGTTAAATTTTCAGCATTAGCATAAACTTTATAAATTTGCAGATAAACATAAATAGATCAGCAGTGTAGTAGAAACACATTAGCACACATGGACACAATATTTTTCACTGGGGAAACCTTCAAAGGACAAAAACCCCAAAAGCATTAATAGCTCATCTTATAAATGAGATGGCTTAAGAAATTCTTCAAAAAGTTCCTCAAATCCAGATCTGGATTTTGACCACAGTAACTGTAAAATTCATCAGTAAAAATAAACTGATAATTTTACCCACAATTTCCAGAATTACTGAAAATTACCAATTTAGGGCTTTCTCAGAAAAATTGAGATTTTCTGTCTCCTACCTGAAAATATCAGATTGCTGGAAACTGCCTGAAAATATCAGACTGCTGAAAACTGCCTGAAAATATCAGCCTGTCTGAAAACTGCCCAAAAATATCAGTGTGCTGAAAACTGCCCGAAAATATCAGACTGCTGAAAACTGCCTAAAAATATCAGACTGCTGAAAACTGCCCAAAAATATCAGCGTGCTAAAAACTGCCCGAAAATATCAGACTGCTGAAAACTGCTTGAAAATATCAGACTGTCTGAAAACTGCCCAAAAATATCAGCGTGCTGAAAACTGTCCGAAAAAATGGAATGCTGAAGATAGCTGTGCAAAAATGCTGAAGATGGACTTTGCTGATAAAACCCTAGCTGAGGGTAAGAACATAAGATAGTCTTCTTCTCCTGTGAGAGCAAAAGTGTGTGTAACAAATGAGAAGACTTGATCTTCTTTTATAGCCTTTGTTCATCTCTAAGTGGACAAGATTAGGAAAAATAAAAATAATAATATTTTTATTCTTTCCCTAATTTCACTTTCACTTTTACCAAAAAAAATGTACTTTTATTTTTCCTTTGACTTTTATTAGAAGTCCTTCTTTAATTAAGAAAAATAAAAATAATAATATTTTTTTTGTTTTCCTAATTTCACTTTCACTTTTACCAAAAATGTACTTTTATTTTTTTCTTTGACTTTTATAAGAAGTCCTTTTAGGTGGACAAGATTAGGAAAGATAAAAATAATAATATTTTTATTCTTTTCCTAATTTCACTTTCACTATTACCAAAAAGGTACTTTTATTTTTATCCTTTGACTTTTGACTTTGGCCTTTTACCAAGTGCCCCTGTGGTCATTACCTGTGGTACCTTTTTTATTTTATTTCAAAAGTACATCATCATAAACCAAGAGAGTTATTAATGCTTTTATCTCACACATTGTGTGACACTTAAATCTGGTACCAGGGTAACTTAACCAAGGGTAGCTAATCCTTGGAGAAGCACACCAAGCCCATAGATCAAGGGTCAAAGTGCTACACACATGCCCAGACCCAGTCTAGGGCTTACAGTGTCTTCATTCTCCCAGAGAATGGCTACTCAGAACTAAGCTGAGTCTACCAGTCCCAGACTGGTCTACATCGTGGTCGCGGACTAGATGTCTACTCAACACAAGGTTGAGTCTACCCAGGGCAGATCTGGGTTTATATCATGGTCCTAGACCATATATCTACCATTCAACAGAATGGTCACTCAACACTGGGTTGAGTCTTCACCGTGGTCCCGAACCAGGTGGTCCCATTCTTCGAAGAGAAGGGCTCTCGATGCTGCTCAGAAAATCAACACTCCCTCTCAGCGAGAAAGGCATTCTCTGCCATACCAAGCTTGTCACGAAAGTACACGAACTTTGATGCTGTTAGAGGCTTGGTCAAGATATCTGCAATCTGTTCATCTGTACGAATGTACTGCAACTTCAGAGCACCTCTCTGCACTAGGTCTCTGATGAAATGATACCTCATTTCAATGTGTTTCGATCTGTCATGAAACACTAGATTCTCTGAAAGCTTTATGCAACTCTGATTATCGCAATGGATGATCGTTGAGTCAAGCTTTCCCTCGAACAGATCAGATAACAACTTTCTGAGCCAAACTGCTTCCTTGTAGGCATCGCTTGCAGCAATATACTCTGCCTCAGCTGTACTTTGAGTTATGGAACCCTCCTTCTTGCTGGACCAAGAGATCATTGCTGATCCCATATTGAAGCATAACCAGAGGTACTTTTTTGGTCGACTGCACTGCCAGCCCAATCTGAATCTGAATATCTAGATAACAATACTCCACTGTTGGAAGTATACCTGAGCCCATAAGTGATAGTCCCTAACACATATCTGAGTACATGTTTGGTGGCTGCTAAGTGTATGTGCTTTGGATCTGACATGAATTGACTCAGTGCATTCACTATGTAGCAGATGTCTGGTCTCGTATGCACGAGATACATCAGGGAACCAATGAGCTGTCTATATAGAGTAGAGTCCACATTCTGTGAACTAGAGGCTGAGTCCCGCAACTTTGTCAATTTGGTAGTCATTGGTACGCTCATGGACTTGCAGTCCTGCATCCCAAATCTCTACAAGATATCCATTGCATACTTTCCTTGTGTCAGGAAGATCTCACTTGGCTTTTGCTAGACTTCTAAGCCAAGAAAGTAATGCATCATTCCGAGGTCTTTCATCTCGAATTCAGAGGTCTTTCAACTGTTCATCACCTGTAAGAAACAAGTCATCTACATATAGAACAAGTATCAAGACATGATTATGAACAACTTTAAAGTACAAGTTAGAATCAACTGTACTTTTGGAGAACCCCAAGCTACGGAGAAATCCATCCATCCTGGCATACCAGACTCTCAGAGCCTGTTTTAGTCCATACAAGGCTTTCCTCAGTTTACATACATGGGTCTTCTTTCCATGAGTAACAAAGCCTTCAGGTTGTTCAATATAAACCTATTCTTCAGTCTTACCATTGAGAAATGCTGTCTTTACATCCATTTAATGTAACTTCCATCCGAATACTGCAGCAAGTGAGATGATAGTTTTGATGGTAGTGTACCTGGCAACAGGTGCAAATGTCTCGTCATAGTCAATGCCTTCTTTTTGAGTGAAGCCACGAGCTACGAATCTAGCTTTATACTTCTCCGCACTACCATCTGCAGCATGCTTGATCTTATAAAGCCATCTGGAAGTCACTACTGACTTTCCTATAGGTCTGGGAACAACTTTCCAAACATCATTCTTCATGATTGACTTATACTCTTCAATCATGGCATCAACCCATACTTGTTTACTTGCTGCTTCTTCGTACAATGAAGGTTCTGAACTGGTAAGCTGACTCATAAGACTGGAGTACTGCTGTGGTCTTATGCTTTCTCTGAAAGTCCTTGGAGGAGCTTTATGCTTCTCGGCTTCTTGTACCGTTTCTCGGTACCAAGCAGGTCTCCTTTTGGAAGGAGGAACTTCAAGTAGTTCTTCTAGTGGACTTTCAATGTTCTCAGGAACATTTGGAGTTTGATCATCAAACTCTTCCTCCCTCTGAATTTCTGAATCTGGAAACTCAAGTGGAGGAATTGCATCTTCCAGTGAAAGTTCTACTGTTTTACAAAACACCGCTTCCTCATGGAAGATCACATCTCTGCTGACCTCAATGTACCTCTGTCTAGGTATATTTACTCGATAAGCCTTCGAGCAATCACTGTACCCAACAAATAAGCCTTTCTTACCGGAAGGCTCTAGCTTGGCCCTCTTTTCTTTTGGCACATGAACATACACATGAGTGCCAAATATCCTCATGTGATCAACTGCAGGTTTCTTCTTGGTGAAGACTTCTTCTGGAGTCTTCTCACCCAAGATAGCATGAGGGCTTATGTTCTAGATGTACACTGCAGTTCCGGTAGCTTCAGCCCATAAAGACAAAGGAAGATCTAGATGAATGATCATGGCTTTAGCAGCCTCACAGATCGTTCTATTCTTCCTTTTTGCAACCTCATTCTGCTGGGGGTTGTAAGACACTGTCAGCTCTTTCTTGATTCTTGCTTCTCGACAAAAATCATCAAACTCATTAGATTCATACTCACCTCTGTTATCTGATCTCAAGATACGGATGTGCCTGCCAGTCTGATTTTCAATCAGTGTCTTGAACTCTTTGAACTTGTCAAAGGTTTCACTCTTGGCCTTAAGGAAGTAAATCCAAGACTTTCGAGAGTAGTCATCAATAAACAAGACATAATATAAACAACCACTCAAGGAGGGGGAAGACATGGGCCCACAAATGTCAGAATGAATCAAATCCAAAATGCCTTTAGATCTACTCTTGCTTCTGGGAAAGGATTTCTTAGTGTTCTTACCTAGAGCACATCTTTTGCAAATTCCTTCATGCTTTGGAGAAACTTCTGGCATACCTGTGACCATCTTCTGCAATCCTGGGAGAGCTGTGTAGTGAAGGTGTCCAAACCTTCTATGCCAAAGTTCACAAGGATCAACTGTGTGATGTACCAAAGCATGAGTGGAAACTTTGGAGGCCTTGTAGAGGTCTCCCTCTCGAATCCCAATCTGAACTGCTGAGTCTAGATCTGTGTCATTTGCCATAAAAAGACCTTTTTGTCCATAAAGAGGACTCTGTGGCCCTTGTCTTCTAAACTAGCAACAGATAAAAGATTCTTTTTTAACCCAGGAACATAAAGAATATCATCAATATGAAGAACCGTACCTGAGTCAAGTTGAAGTGAAGTTGAGCCAACTCCTTCAATCTTGTAAGTGGAGTCATCTCCAAGTTCTACCTGAGTGGTGAACTTTTTCTTTCTGTAACTGTTAAGGGTACCACGGTTACCTGTCATGTGCCTGGAGGCACCATTGTCCACCAACCAAGAAGTGGAGCAAGCTGAGAAAGAACCAGTTAGAGCAGAAATCAAATAGTACTCTCTTTTAGGCTCATCCATGTTATTAGCCTTGGTTTTCTTCTTCTTCTTTGGTTCTTCATCTTCTTCTTCCTCTGCTTCTGCAGTAGATGCTTGAAACCTTCTCTTGGGTTTCTTCTTGTTCTGCCTGCAGTCTCTAGCATAATGTCCAAACTTGTGACAAGTATAACATTCAATCTTGGACATGTCAAAAAACATACCCTGAGGTTTCTTACCCTTCTTCTTCTGAGGGAAAGGCTTCTTGAACTTCTTGGTCTTTGCTGCAAGTGCAAGGTTATCCTGCTTGATTACCTTGTCAGTGTTCCTTGCTTCTTCTTGTATGCAATCATGCCAAAGCCTTTCAAAGGTTGGTTGATTTTCTCGTCCACAGACGGATGCCATGAAGGTTTCCGAAGAGCTTGGGAGACCATCAACCATTGTTTGTACAAGATCATCATCATCAACAGTAACACCAATAGCAAGGAGTTGATCTCTTACCTGTTTGATCTTGGTGAAGAAGGAACCTACACTTTCATCTTTGTTCAGCTTTAAAGTTCGTAGCCTCTTCTTTAAGACGCTCTTTTGACTGGGAGCCTTCTTTTCATAGAGGTTTACGAATGTATCATAGCATTCTTTAGCAGTCTTCAAGGATGTGATGTTAGGCATCAATTCTTCTTTGATAGAATCATAAATAACTCTTCTAGCCTTACCTTGCTTCCTCTTGTAGGCAAGCCTACTAGCATTTGTAGTTGGCTCTTTTGTGACATTAAGAACAATGTCATCCAAGTCATTCTCATCAAGAATGGCTGTCAACCTGGCCTTCTAGGAATTGAAGTTTGCTGAACCAGAGAGCTTCTCTTCCGGTTTGAAACCAATAGTAGCCATCTCTGTCACTTATCCAAATGTTAGATCTGCAAATCTTATTCCAAGATCTAGTGAGAAACAACAGCAGTATCCCTTTACCGTGTTTTCACATGCTAAGCTCTGGTACCATGTTAAATTTTCAGCATTAGCATAAACTTTATAAATTTGCAGATAAACATAAATAGATCAGCAGTGTAGTAGAAACACATTCAGCACATTAGCACACATGGACACAATATTTTTCACTGGGGAAACCTTCAAAGGACAAAAACCCCAAAAGCATTAATAGCTCATCTCATAAATGAGATGGCTTAAGAAATTCCTCAAAAAGTTCCTCAAATCCAGATCTGGATTTTGACCACAGTAACTGTAAAGTTCATCAGTAAAAATTAAACTGATAATTTTACCCACAATTTTCAGAATTACAGAAAATTACCAATTTAGGGATTTCTCAGAAAAACTGAGATCTTCTTTCTCCTGCCTGAAAATATCAGACTGCTGAAAACTGCCTGAAAATATCAGCCTGTCTGAAAATTGCCCAAAAATATCAGCGTGCTGAAAACTGCCCGAAAATATCAGACTGCCTGAAAATATCAGACTGCTGAAAACTGCCCAAAAATATCAGTGTGCTGAAAACTGCCCAAAAATATCAGACTGCTGAAAACTGTCTGAAAATATCAGACTGCTGAAAATTGCCCAAAAATATCAGCGTGCTGAAAACTGCTTGAAAATATCAGATTGTCTGAAAATTGCCCAAAAATATCAGCGTGTTGAAAACTGCCTGAAAAAATGGAATGCTGAAGATAGCTGTGCAAAAGTGCTGAAGATGGACTTTGTTGATAATACCTTAGCTAAGGGTTTGAACATAAGATAGTTTTCTTCTCCTTTGAGAGCAAAAGTGTGTGTAACAAATGAGAAGGCTTGATCTTCTTTTATAGCCTTTGTTCACCTCTAAGTGGACAAGATTAGGAAAAATAAAAATAATAATATTTCTATTCTTTCCCTAATTTCACTTTCACTTTTACCAAAAAAAATGTACTTTTATTTTTCCTTTGACTTTTATAAGAAGTCCTTTAATTAAGAAAAATAAAAATAATAATATTTTTATTATTTTCCTAATTTCACTTTCATTTTTACCAAAAAGGTACTTTTATTTTTTTCTTTGACTTTTATAAGAAGTCCTTTTAGGTGGACAAGATTAGGAAAGATAAAAATAATAATATTTTTATTCTTTTCCTAATTTCACTTTCACTATTACCAAAAAGGTACTTTTATTTTTTGCCTTTGACTTTTGACTTTGGCCTTTTACCAAGTGCCCCTCTGGTCATTACCTGTGGTACCTTTTTTTTTTAATTTCAAAAGTACATCATCATAAACCAAGAGAGTTATTAATGCTTTTATCTCACACACTGTGTGACACCTAAATCTGGTACTAGGGTAACTTAACCAAGGGTAGCTAATCCTTGGAGAAGCACACCAAGCCCATAGATCAAGGATCAAAGTGCCACACACATGACCGGACCCAGTCTAGGGCTTACAGTGTCTTCATTCTCCCAGAGAATGGCTACTCAGAACTAAGCTGAGTCTACCAGTCCTAGACTGGTCTACATCGTGGTCCCGGACCAAATGTCTACTCAACACAAGGTTGAGTCTACCCAGGGCAGATCTGGGTTTATATCATCGTCCCAGACCAGATATCTACCATTCAACAGAATGGTCACTTAACACTGGGTTGAGTCTTCACCGTGGTCCCGGACCAGGTGGTCCCATTCTCCAAAGAGAAGGGCTCTCGATGCTGCTCAGAAAATCAACAAACAGATCCCTATTTCCGCTGAAAACCAGGAAAAAAACATGGAATAAAACCAAAACTAATTGAAATTATTTTTTGGATGGGCAGGATTGCCAAAACCCAAGGGATGCTCCTGCATTAGACTGTGGTTATGAACTTTCTAACTTTTTAGGGTACCATCTAATTGCTGCATGGAATCAGAAATTGCATGTTCAAAGGCTAGATTTTGAATTTTTAATGACTCTTTAATGGGTAGAATTGGCCTGCCAAAAGCAAAAGTCTAAATGTAAATGGTGATTTTAATGATCAAATTACCAATGTTCCTAGTTCTTGCGGAGTCCAGACTACCAATGTCATCTCAACTCAACAATGTTTGAAAAGACACCTGTAAAAATATCAGATATTTTTAACATTTCCTTAAACTCTTATAGCACGTACAATCAAAAGCCGGTTCATTTTAAAGTGAGCTAACTTCACTGATTGACATGTTGGAACGCTTAGACTTTTCATATTAATTCACAGACCCTTTCATGTTTTGTTTGATTCATGAAAACCATGGGGTACTTGTTTAGCTACTTGAAGTCTGGAACATCTAGAGGGACTATAAATAGATGAATATTGGGGCAGCAGGCTGAGTCTTTAAAATCATCCTTTAAATGCTTCTCTTATTAGCCTTTTAGAATGGGTTATTTCATCTCTGAGATACAGTTACTAATTTCTTGCAATGTCTTATTACATGCTGAATCCTGATTTGCAGTCACTACGGTTGGAAAATGAACACAAAAGGGAGTGCAGTAGCTGTGGTGGAAAGCTTCCCTCAAAACTAGTTCTGAAACAGAAGAATGGTTCTTCTCAAAACCAATCGCTATGTAGACACTGCTTTAAGGTATGTTGAAGCTTTCAGCTTGGACCTTCTATCTTTGGATCACTATTTTGTTATCACTTCAAACTTACAGATTTTTCGTAAACATATTCTTATTCTTCGCTTTTTATGTGCCACTTTTGCAGCTGTACAAGTTTAAACAGTACTGTGGGATTTGCAAGAGAGTCTGGCACCCTACGGATAAAGGCAGCTGGGTGATGCAGTCTACTTTTTGTAGATTTCGTGTCAAAAATAAATTTTAATGTTTAGCTGTTTTGACCATAAAATGCCTGAACAAAATCCTTGAAACTGATTCACCAAATTCTTTGTTTACAGGTTCAATGTGACGGATGCCAGATCTGGATTCATGCTGAATGTGCTAAAATTAACTACACGCATCTTAAGGTTCTGTATGCTCTGTTTACAGCATCCATTCCCTTTTATTTGCTTCCAAACAATGGCATTGGCATTGATGATAGGCTGACGTAAAATGGTAACTGATGCTTTTGTGTGCATTCTAACAGGATCTCAAGGATGTTGAGTATTTCTGCCCTGATTGCAAGAAAGGACTGGGTATTGAGGCATTGCAAAAGCAGCATATGGAAATTACGTGAGTGGTCTATTGACATTTAATGCTTTACTTTAATTTTTATAAAGCATATCAGTCCAATGAAACCTCGATATGAAGATTGTTTGTTTAAGAAATGAAAGAGATCAGTGCTGGATAAACCTTTATATGAAGATTGCTTGCTTAAGAATCGAAAGAGATCAGTGCTAGCTATTAATGCAGTTTGGATGCTTAATTATAGTCATTTCTGCCTCCTTTATCATGAGTTTTCTTGTTTTAATTTTTGTTATGATATACATTTTTGGAAGCAGATCAAGTAAAACATCCAGATCACTTGCTGTGCCGGATTATCTTTCTGTTGTCTGCTCAGGGAAGGAAGGCAAATATTTACCAAAGCTACACTTGTAAGTTTCAAGTCTTTATATTGAGCTCTCATGTCTTTGGTAACATAACCTGCTCTAGGGTTTCTCGTATATTGGTTCTCTGAATACAGAGCATATGTAAGGGGGAGGCGATATAATAAGCATAAAATATTAAATAATTCATAAATACTCAAAATTAATAAATAATAATAATTAATTAATAAACACTAGTATCTAAAGAAGAATAAGGCATGCAACTCTTCGTGAACAGTCACTAAGGTGCCTTTAGGATTTGTATATATGGAACTCTCATTGTATTGTAATCATATTATTTTATTACTGATTTATTCAATTATATTTTATCCTATATGGATTTCTGTCATCTAGCCTATTTAAGGTGGATATTTAGTAAATGAACAGGGACTGTTTGTTTCATCCTACCAATGAGATATACAATGAAAGTCCAAGAGGAGAAACTCCTTCAATCCTCAATCTCCTTCACCATCTCTTACAAATGGAGAGAGCTACTCTTTAAATAGAGTGAGCTCCATCTCCTTTTAGAATAAAATATAATTGTTTTCCTAGATCTACTAATCTATGGAGGTGCTGTCTGACAATGAAATATTAATTCTAGCAGCAACTTATTGGACAGGTGCAAGATTAATATGTTCAGAAATGCAACAACAAAAAGCATGAGGGGGAATCTCCTCGTATTATAAATGTACACCCATTCAAATGGCAAATGTTCCAACATAAGGCCTTTGCAACAAGTTCTTTACAAGGAATTTATACAATCAACCAACAACATCTAAAGAAGTGAAAACTTTAAGCCTCACATATGATAGAAATAATGTCTTCAACTTTTGGTTAATCCCAAGAGGAGAAACTCGTTTAATCTTGAATGTCCTTTACCTTCTCTTACAAATGGAGAGAGCCTACTCTTTGAATAGAGTGAGCTCCATCTCCTTTTACAATAAAATTTTATTGTTTTCCTAGATCCACTAATCTTTCCAAGGAAAACAATAAAATAATGCTCTCACATAACCAAGTCCATGGGACGAGTCAAATGATATTAAAATAATGAAAGTGGTTATGCCATTTGTCTTCTCAAGGTGGACATCCCATCATCATTATGCATGAACAAGCGCTTTCAAGGTTGACCAAGTAACAACCTCGCAAAAGTGAACACTTCCTAGATCTCCTTCAATAAAAATAATATTTACCAAGTCAAAAGATTGGAGGGCACTCTCTAAAAGGCTTCTTATCCAAGATATACAATAAAGTAATCTCCATAAGTGGAGTGCCCTTGATCCTTGTGCATATTGATGCCTTGGGAGCTCATTGACTAAGCAATATACAATAAAATAATCATTGAGTAGGTGTGCACTTGATAAGTGTGCTGAGGTAATTACATGCAGAGGTAATTACATGAATCAATGTGCATGATGCCAAGTAGTGGAGCACACCATCAACAAATTTATGATAAGTGTGCAAAGGAGCTTTCATAGGTGGAGCGTTTCACTCCCTTTGACTAGTCAAATGTCTTGGGATTCCCAAAACACTCTCAAAATAGAAATATTCCCTCTCCAATGTGTAACCAACTCATCCTCAAGGTGTTTGACCATGTCAAACCTTCCAAATAATAATAAAATTTGCTCCAATGTGGTTACAACTCCTAAAAATGTGCAAGTAGATGGATGAGGGTTCTCAATTCATGTGCAAATGCTCAACTAACTCCGTAAAGAGAGGGATGATCCCATTGAATAACAAAAATAATGATCTTTTAATTAAATTAATATTCAAATAAACCAACTTGCATGTTTCAAGCACGCTACTAACATTCATTTTATCAAGGATCGAGTTCTCCATGACATTCTTAGTTTTACTAGTTATAGCTTCATTTGTTGTGGACAAAACTATTTTCAAACGTTTATTCATCCCGAGGCATAATTCTTAATTTGTATTAGTGTGGAGTTCAGTTCAAAGATAGCCATTTTAACCACTTATAACAGTTCATAAGCATTCTATGATATGATGTGAAAGGTAATTGAAATGGTTTTCAGTGGTGAGTTTGTGCTTGTAAAGGATCACCACTATTTGCATTTTAGTACATGTTTCTGGCTGGTATTTCCTATCTACCTCATTTTTTCGCCTTCTTGAGTCACCCTTATTGACTTTTACAGTGTGGTTCTCTTGAACATTTTAAAACATCATTTTCCATCAACCAGGACAGGAAGATGCTTATTCACATCTAGTGTTGGTAGCCTATTCTGCTTGCTCATTGCTGGCTGTGCATATATGTTACTCTGTCAAAATGTTGAGCCTATCATTCTTTACTGATCTCCATGGCATTTTCCTGTTGCCTCTGTCTGAGCTTATCTTTGCATCTGAGCAATGAGTCTAACTTGTCTTGAATGAAAACCTTCACATTTTTCTTCTCAAATATCTGTATCATTCTTTTGAATGAATAATCATTTCATTTTGAAGCTTGTATGGCATTTAAAAAAAATACCTTTTTTGCAATTGATCTTATTTCTAAATTAAATTTTGTTTTGTTTGTTGGACAGGGTGCTTTGTGAATGCCATGAATGTGGAAAAGGTAGGAGAATGGGAATTTCAGAGTGGGAAAGACATACAGGTTGCAGATCAAAGAAGTGGAAAGACAGTGTTAAAGTAAAGGCTTCACATTTACCAATCATAGCATGGGTTTGTATCGATTAACTTGTTGGGTTTTCTTCTTTTGATTCAATGCAAAATTATTGCAGAAGGTGGACTGACTTAACTTTTCCATGTTTATATTTGTGTGTATGATGATGCTTTTGACTTTTTGTTGACAGTTATTTTGTTTGCTCAATTTATATTTGCCAATGTCATTATCATGTTTTCCCAGGTTGTGATTGAAACCAGCATGTATGAAAGTGGTACACACGTTGAAGAATCTTCTCATTTGATCTTCTAGTTCATGTTGTTTACTTGTACTATCTGTAGGTAACAGTGAGGCTAATAGATCAAGTTAGCAGATTCTCCCCATTCTGCATAAAGAAACATGAGAGTAGTTACTTCTACTTCTAAGTAACTCTTGAAGACATCTGCGTTTTAATCAAACCTCATCTTTTAAATTTATAGTGCATTCTATGTTCTGCCTTTCATGTTTCCTACTACCCACTTATCATTCTACTTTGAGGGGTAAAGGTTTCTCTTTTGACAAACAGATCTACCTTAAGTTGTTCTACCTTTTTGTTTCACTTCCTTCTGCTACATGTTTATCTAAAACCTCTTAATTACAGCAACAAATGGCAGTAAATGCCTCATTTCACCTCAGTCCAATTCACTAGGCAGCTCAAGATAAATGAAACCAAACAAGTGTACATTAATGATAACAAGTTACAGCACTTAGGAAACACTTTTTAACGCATGTGACAGATCTGAAATAACTTTATTACAACAGGTTTTATAGCACTAAATATGCCTTCCTATCTTGAACATATATGTTAAACCTCTGAACAATTCCAGTCCTATGTTATGACAAACCAGCATGAACGAGAAGTGCTGGAATTTATCCAATCAAGAAGACAACACAAGCTGAAAATCAAATCTGCACGTATGCAAGAATTGGACAAATGAAACACTTCATTAATATATAAGCAACGAATTTCATGTACATACTCACAGCTTATCACAAGCTGGTACAATCTCAAGCTTTCCAATCCCCAGCTAGGGAAAACATAGAAAATCCTAGACACCAAAGTCCTCCTAGCTTAGGAATCACTGCTAACCAAACATAGTTACTCCTCCAAAGATTCTCCTTGGCTCCTACACTTGCATCCCACAAGTGTACAGGGCGTCTCCTCTCATCTCCACAACAAGCATTCCCAAGTAGTGCTAAGGTTTCAATTTTGAACATGCCACAAACTCCTAGTCTTCTTCTTTCACAAGAGATACAAGATATAATGCTATCTTTGCCTCCCAAGGGTTTATCACAAACCTTGGATCCTTTGCCTCCTTTGGGCAATACAACCTCTCCAAGAACCCCAGCAGTCCAAGATAATGAGATATAATACAAGGAAGTGCACATAAGAGAGAGAGAGAGAGACTAGTTCACTCCACTCACCACATCTCTAACAAGCGTGTGAATGAAATTATGAATTAATTGCATGGAAGGATTTTCTCCTTCCTCTATTTATATTGGAGGTAAGGTAGGCCAACAATTTAAAGTGGATCTAGTCCACTACAAGCAACCTCACATGTAGAGCACTCCATCTGAAAGTGACACATGTCAAGCTCCAAGGTGAAGATTGCTGATTTTTCTGGAGCAGCATCAAGAGCCATTCACCGAGGAGAATGGGGACATCTGGTCAGGGACCAGGATGTGGAACCGGTCTAGCACTAGGGGACTCAACCTTGAGTTGAGTGACCATTTTGTTGAATGGAGACATCTGGTCAGGGACCAGAATGCGGAACCAGTCCAGCACAGGGGGACTCAACCTTGAGTTGAGTGACCATTCTGTTGAATGGAGACATCTGGTCTAGGACCAAGATGTGGAACCAGTCGAGCACCAGGGGACTCAACCTAGAGCTGAGTGGCCATTCTTTGAATGGAGGCACCTGGTCAGTTACCAGGAATTTAACCTATTCCAGGACTAGGGACTTAGCCCAGGGCCGAGGGCCATTCTTTGGGAGAATGGAGGCGCTTAGTCTGTTACCAAGTATTTGACCTTGGGTAAAATTATGCAGCCTATGGCTGAGGCACGTGGTCTGTTACCAGGATAACACTATAAGCCCTAGACCAGATCTGGGCATGTGTGACACTCCTCCTTCGATTTGTGGGCTTTGTGATCTTCTCTAGGGATTAGCTACCCTTGGTTAAGACACCTTAGTACCCGATCTTAGTGGCACATGGAGTGTGAGATAAAAGTATTAGTAATTCTCTTTGTTTATGATGATGTACTTTGAATGGGGATGAAGGACCACCTTGACAACTTGTTTTGATCACATGGGCACTTGAAGAAGGCTAAAGTAAAAGTAAAAAATACATAAGGACCCTTACTACCACTAAGGAGTCAAAGTGAAAGTGCAAAAAGACCTTTAGTACCACTAAAGGTGAAAGTCAAAGTAATAAAAGAATAAAATAATATTATTTTGTTCTTTTAAGTTTTGGTCCACTTACAGGTGATTCAAAGGCTATAAAAGAAGATCATTCCATTTCATTATCACACACACTTGCTAATCCACAACTACTCCAAAGAAGACTTTCGCTGGTGTTTTTGAAGAGAAGACTTTTAATGGTTATGCCCTAGCATGGAGGATTCTAGCTAGGGAAGCCATCCGTATTGGAACAAACCCTAACGTAGTGTTTCACTCACAAGAAGAAGAACAACAACATCTTCTCCATTCTTCATGTGCTAGGGTTTTACCCTAGCCCTCTTCACCTTCACGGGCATGCTTAGATCTGCACGGGCAGCTTGTATTCCCTCACGGGCAGGCTATTAGAGCTTCGAGCAGCTCCCTTCTCACTTCGGCAGCCCTCTCCTAACCTTCGGTCACTCTCGGGCAGCCACGACCAGCCCTAGCAGGGCTTGGGAAGCCTGTTAGTTCCCACGGCCACCTACAGTAGGCCCTAGCAGGGCTCAGGGCAGCCTGCTTAGGGTCTTCGGGCACCCACATCAGCCCTAACAGGCCTCAGGTAGTCCCAGGCAGGCCTTGGGCTAGTAGACAGAGGTCTGCTAGACCTCCGGGCAGTAGCACGAGAAACAACAGAGAGCTCGGGTAGGTTTCGGGCAGGAGTAGAAGCTCGGGCAACAACAAAGAGATCCGGGCATGGATCAGGCAGGAAGAGAACAGTCTCGGGCAGGCAAAGAACAGGCTTGGGCAGGCTAACAGGGTTTTTGGGTAGCAAACAGAGTCCGGGCAGCCTGATCCATACAGATATGGGCAGCAATAGTATTCTGGGAAGCTGAGAGAAATTAGGGCTTGAAGCCCTAATTTGGATTTTTACTAAAAAATCAATTTTTGTGAATTTTACCTGTGGTACAATCCCATTAGGGTTTGAGAATTCTAAAAACTCAGTCATCTTATTTTCAGAGATGAATTATTAATGCTTTTGGGGTTTTTGTCCTTGGTTTCCCCAGTGAAAAACCCTTGTGTTCAGTGTTTTGATGTGTTGATGTTTTTTATTGCACTTGTCATTTGTTATCTGATAGTTTGCAAATTTTAAAGTACTCATGCGAATGCTAAAATTCAACAAAGATGTCCTACAAGCAAGGCTCCAAGGCATGAATGTTCCATGTGATGTATCCAATGCTCCACCTCCTCAAGCCTCCAAAGCTCCAATTCTCCTCCTATGCCATGTGCTCCTTTGGGTTCACCCTACCTACATGATCGCTCTCTCAACCCAAGCGTCTTCAAGTCAAGGATCGAGTAGAATAAAAGACAACTAAAACGCCTTGCTTTTTCGGCGATTTTTTTATAGAAATCGGCTAAAATTGTTCCTGGAAATTGCGGAAATACCAATATCCAGGAACAATTTTAGCTGGTTTTTGTTCCTGGAAATTGGTCTTTCTGCAATTTCGTAATTTCAGCAATCGAATTTGGTTGTCCTAGACTAAATGGCCAATTTTAAAACTACCCAGATTGCCGAAATTGCGATTTGAACAGTCTAAATTGCCATTTCAGCACGAATTGCTTTGCCGGATTTCGACGAGTTGGGGGCGTTTTGGTTAGCGCTTATACTGCTCCATCAAGGACAAGCCTGTTAAACTTTTAAACCCACAAAAAAATATTAGAGACCTGATAAAAATGGACTCATGTAAAATATATTTTATTACAATGATGTCATTTGATACAATGGATTTGGTCTCCTTTTATGTCATTGTTTTGGTAGTTGTGCTATCGTTATAATGTAACTACTTTATTTAATAATATATATTTCTCAATTTATTAGTCACTTATATCAATGTGACTTTTACATTAGATTATAACTACTAATGGAGCGTTATACTCCAACACCCCCTCCTAACGTTACAACTCTAACTATTTGAAATTTGATGGACAAAAACAACATCAAAGAAAAACTTTTCTTAAGTAGGTTTCCCTTCTCTACAGATTTGAAATCTTGAAGGTAAAGTACTTCATCATGTTGTCTCATCACCCTCATAAGGGTAGAATTTCAGAATTCCTAAATATCTAAATTTCCAAGTTCTTGAATTCCTTGAATTTTTAAACTCCCAAATTATTGAATTTCCGAATTCCCGAATTACTTGGACAACAATCTTCCGAGTTTAACCTTCTTTGATTCCACTTTTATTGAAGATTCGACCACTTAGAACAAGTAGTCACCCTCTCTTCCATTCTCACATTTCTCAATTTCATATTCAAATTTGGATGATTCTTCCACTATGAAAATTTCAGTTGTTGGGTTCATATTCTATGTTCCATGCTGTGTGTCCTATTTTCCTCTGACTGCTCTTGGAAAATAAAATTGGTAGCTATTTGCTCTAGTTCACATCCTCCCTTGGATAAATTAAAACTAATCCTAGAAAAAATATAGACAAAACCCTTTAAAAAATAACGCAATTCAAAATCACACAAAAAATGGCTTAGCGGGATTCGAACTAGGCCATCCCGAAACACCACATTATGAAAAGGGCAAGGGCGAGAGTGAGGGTGAAGAAGATCACCTAAAAAATCCAGTCCAAAGAACTGTTGACATTGTTGAAAATGCAACCAGATTTCTCACCTCAAGAATAGTTGCTAGTGTTTCCAGGTCCGCCCTCATCACTACAGGCTGTGGAATTGGTAGTTGTTTTTGTTGAAGTTTTAGGGTTTTCATAAAATCTACAAATTTGCAAATTTTAAACTGTAAAATAATACTGAAGTAAAAAACACAGCAGTAGTAAAAGTCTAATCATCGACAAATATAATTTTCAACTCTTTCAACATTAACACTCCCTTAAGGATCACTGTGTTAAAGCTACACAACTAAAACAAAAACACAACATGTAGAGAAACAGTAGTAATTAAACTAGATTAACAAATAACATCAGTAAAAGATTTGGTGGAGTTTACATCCAAAGACGACAACGAGGGAGATGATTGTTTTGATGGTGGTATATTTGGCGACAGGAGCAAAAGTTTCGTCATAATCGATGCCTTATTTTTGAGAGAAGCCACGTGCTACAAACCTTGCTTTATATTTTTAATGCTGTCATCAATGGCATGCTTGTTTTGTAAAGCCATTTAGACGTTACNTTCAGCCTGTTAAATTGTTTACAGTGTGTTTAAATTGTTCAAGAATTTCCTAGAAATTGTTCATTAAACCAGCTTGCTGTGAAACAAGGGTTTTCAACAACCACAGACTTCCTTGTTGGTCCAGGGACAACTTCCCAAACATCATTTTTCATAATTGAATTATATTATTTTATCATGGCATCATTCCATATGTGTAGATTTGCTGCTTCTTTATATGTAGAAGGTTCAACATCAATGAGCTTGCTTATAAGTCCTGAGTACTTCTGGTGCTTCTTGCTTTCTCTGAAGGTTCCAGGAGGAGCTTTATGCTTCTCAACTTTTTGCAATGTTTCTCGAAACCAAGCAGGTCTTCTCTTTAAATGATGCTGAGTCGACTCCTTTGATATTGTAGGTGGTATCATCTCCAAGTTCTACTTGATTAGCGAACTTTTTCTTCCTATAGCTTGTAAGAGCTTCATGGAATTCTGACATATGTCTTGAAGCTCCACTATCCACGACGATACTTGAGGCTGTAATAGAGACGATACTTGAGATTTTAACAGTAGTAAAACAATCATCCACACAATTGAACACAAGAGTTTTCACGGGGAAACCTTTTAAGGACAAGACCCCCAAAGCATTGATAATTCATCCTCTAAATGAGATGACCGAGTTTGTACATGAGCAAAGATACTTTCGTCAATTTTGATCACTGAACTCTGAGATGAATGTAGATAAAGATCACCCAACCAAGCTGTCATACTGTGTTCTTCCAGTTTATAAGAAGTTGATCTGTGGAAGCCCTAGCAGGATCACCATTCACTGCTGCCATCGTGGACTGTGGTCACCTCACTGCTGTGTACACCTTACTGCTGCTACCGTGGACTGTGGATGGACTGCTGCCGCTGTGGAGTGAATGGCCTGCTGCCACCTTTACGTCACTGCTGTGTATGTAGGACAGCCCTAATAGGGCTCGGGTGCCCAAAGGAGATTCCTAGCAAGGTTCAGGTGCATGTAGGACAACCCTAACAGGGCTCAGGTGCACAAGGAGTGACCCTAGTAGGTCTTGGGTGCACAATGGGGAGCCCAAATAGGGCATCCGTGACTATAGCAACCTCTTGCTGCTGCTGCCATGAAGGAAGTGAGCACATCAAAGGAGACCTAGTGACTGTCAAAACTTGCCACATTAGGGAGAAGAAAAATAGACCCCAACAGATAGCCACCAAGACTTCCTCAGTCCAAAAGCATAGATGATGATTTGTCCTTGTCCCTTGGAGAGATGCGATAGGAGAGAAGAAGAACCCAACACATTAACATGATTTTTCTTTTGGAGTAGTGATTGATGATCTTGGATGATAATAAAATGATTTGGAATGCTTCTTTATTTATAGTTCATCAAACATAAAATGTTTCCAAATAATTAGGACATTGACCTTAGGGATTTTATTCTTTTTCATCTTTGACCATTGACTTTTAATCTTTTATGGTCCATTGGTCTTTTAGTCTTTGTCTTTGAGACACTTGGACCTTCATTTGATGGTCACTTGGACCAATACAAGTTGTGCTAGGGTTTCTTAGTCCTTCAAGTGATTTTATGACCACAACAAGTCATCCCAAGAGTTCTTCAAGGTCCCCATGATCCATTCATGCCCACTTAAAGTGTATCTTCATAAATAAGGAGGATTATTAAATGCTTTATCTCGTTCTCTCGTTGCCACCAAGATCAAGTGTTAGGTCTCTCCACAAGGGGTAGCTAATCCCTGAGAAGGTCTCATAGCCCATAGATCAATAAGAGTAGTGCATCACTTGCCCAGACTTAGTCTAGGGCTTATGGTGATGACCTGGTAACTGACCAGGTGCCTCAGCCCCAGGCTGCATCAGATGACTCAATGTCGATTACATGGTAATTGACCAAGCGCCTCCATTCTCCCAAAGAATGCCCCTCAGCCCTAGGCTAAGAGCCCAATCCTAGACTGGGTTGATTTCCTGGTAACTGACCAGGTGCCTCCATTCTCCCAAAGAATGCCCCTCAGCCCCAGGTTGAGGTCCCAGTCCTAGACTGGGTTGATTTCTTGGTAACTGACCAAGTGCCTCCATTCTCCCAGAGAATGGATCTCGATGTTGCTTGGAAAAAATAAACACGTGTTTCCATTTATTTAGGAAAATATTTTTTTGTCTTTTTTCCAATTAAATATGATTTCTTTTTGCTTTTTCGAGAGAATTATTATTTTGGAGATAAATAATTGCTCGAAAACTTAGGAAAGTGGGTTTAGGGGTTAAGTGAGTGCTCTAAGTTAGAAAATGAGCACCCCCATGGAAAATATGCCCCCTAACCACACTTTTATGAACTTTAATTAAAACATTGAAAAATCTTCGTTTTACAAGAAATTTTATTTTTGCAAATCTGAAAAATAAACCTGGGGGGACGTAGCACATGCCCATATGACTCCAAAATAATGTCTAGCATGGTAATATCCTTTGACACATGAACTTTAATAACCTCCTAAGGCCTAACCCAAGATTTACTACCTTGGCTTTGGAGTTTGAGTGAAAACTCAAAAATTGTAAGTCATTTATTCAACAACATATAACTAACAAGGAAAAAACACTCTAGGCTAGTTGGATTGATGTCCAAGTCCTAGGAAAGACAAGTCCTTTACAAAAGGTCATCATGCTAATACATTTATTACAATATCCCCGCGAGGTATGAACACGTGGAAAAAATAAAATGGGCCCTTGTAGGTCTGAATTGACTTTTAAATTTGGAATTTGAACAAGTATTTGTTTGTCTTTGTGGCTCACTTGAAAGTGCAACTTAGGTGGTACACTACTAAATAATACATAAAATATTCAAAATTTAATATTATTAATACACATTAAATCCAAACCATTAGATACCAAATATATAAAGTTTGCTCATGTATATAACATGTCAGTACTAAGCTTGAATGTAGAAAAATTGCACTGAGTGTGATCTGCAATACATATATGAAGTGAAGTGCATAGACATCGAGGTTCTTAATGGCTCTGGAGTCCAAAAAACATCATGCTACAACACATAACTATATTTTATCAAATCCATCACTTATATTTGGATCCTTCTCATCAGAGTTTTCCTCTACCTCCTCATCTAGCCTTTGCCTCTACCTCAATCCTCTAGGGACATCAGTGAACACCATCCAATTTCTACGCCACTGGCTAATCCAAGCCTTAATATGCCTAATCAATGATTTTGTCTTGAGTGAAGGGTACATTTTTGCTAAAATCATGACAGGGGAGTTTAACAATCAACACCACCAACATTGGGGTACATAAAAGGCTTGGTGATCTTGATTGAATGCCAATCCAATACTCTTATGCATGATAGATTCCAATGGACGTGCTGCAACTCTGTCAATATTGAACTCTTGAAAACTGTTTAGTCTGCTGAATTCTGAATGGGATATGAAATTCTTCTTTCTCCATGTGAAGTCCGATGAAGTTGGAACGACTCTCAAATATCCTAGAACAATTAATGGCAATGTTAAACTTTAAGTAAAAGGATAGAAAAGGAAAGATAAAGGAGAAGATTGTCCTTTACTTCAAAAATTTAATATTACTAGTAATCACCAGGGGGGAGGGGTCCAAAATAGTGTACGTGTGAGCATCTCATTTATTGAGGGGGGTGTTCTGTATTGCGTTTTCTCAAGTCCCCGCCAAAAGGGGATGTGGGAAGAAGTCCCACTTGGAGTACCCATGTCCCAAGAGCATAGGGAGTGCATCCCCTACCCTAAGGATCTCATCCCCATGTAACACTGGTAAACACTTTTGGAGTAGCCTTGAAATGTAAAACTAAATAGCATTGTAAATGAGCTAAACAAGTCAAGAAAAGGTCATACTTGCAGCCTTTTCTCTTGCATCCATTCAACCCCTATTTAAATGCAGCTTCCATCTATGTCACATCGTTTGGGTTCAAATTCAAATTCAGCAACCTTGAAATTCGGTTCGAATTTGAATTTTTTGATGAGATTTGGAATGAGGTTCAGCATTAGGTTTGCTAATATACATTTTTCCAAATTTAAATATTTTATCAATATACTTTTAACCCAATATAAATATTTTAGAACATAGTAATATAATATAACCTATGGTGCACAAGTTTTTGAAATGTGGGGACATTCGGAACGTGGGTAAAAGTATCGGATACGTCTAGAAGTTTCCCCCAAATTTACAGGAAATAGGTTGGGAATGACAATAATATATAGGAGTTAGCTTTCTACCCGACCATTTGCATCGATCGGACGACCAGCAATGCGTGATGTGAAAGCTCACGCGAGCCAGGTCGTTCGATCGGTGCAAATGGTCGGGTGGAAAGCTAACTCCTAATATATATAAATAAAAAGTGAATAGATTTACATTTATTATTGATTAGCGGCAACAACAATTCGACATAGGAGCGAGTGAATACTCTAGCACAGACAGAAGATAGAGATCACTGCACCAACTCAACAAGGTAGCACAAAATAGACTTTTACAGCAACTTGGTTTTCTAGAGAAAAAATTCTTAGTCATCCATGTATATGTATGGTCGTGAGGAAATAAGAATGTTGTTAACAACCCTACAAAAAGAGGATCGCACCTTTTCAAAGACATGCACAAATAAACCAGAAAGTGATAAAGATGAAATGATCTCACAAACAATGATGGGTGGGTCAGGGATATATTTAATTCAAGTAGTACTCATAAAAATGTTTTGCGACATTGTAACTTTGATTTGTTTTGTCTTTAGTGTTCCATACATTCACTCCCGAGATGCAGAATACCTCACGTGCATCCTCACATCTTCTCCTCTTCCTTGGAAATTTCAGTTTCGATTGGTGGCGATCATGAATACGTGGAAGCTTCCAATGAAGGAAACATGCAAGAAAAAGTCTCCAAGTTCCCAATTTTAGAGGGTAAAAGTTCCTAGTAAATTCCTATCATCTGGAATGGTTCCTGCTGAATTTGGAAAGTTCTCTACCAGTTCCAAAGTTCCCTGGAATGTTGGAACTTCAGGTATGAGTTTCCTAAAAGCAGGGAGTGGTTCCTGTGCTACATAGAATATAACAATTATTATAAAATGTATATGTAATAATTATACAATATAACATATGTATTTTTTATACCTTATACTTTTACCTACCTTCTATTTAATAATTAAAATAAAAGACAAATCAAACACAAATTATGGAACCCTACCCTGTATTTAATAATTAAAATAAAAGACAAAATCAAACCAAAATTACACCGATGAATAAAAGCCTAAAGGGCTTCCCCGATCCCTTTGTTTCGATTGTCCGACAACCATATGGTTGCATTTAATAATTAAAAGAAAGAGACAAAAGGAAAATTACAGCAGTTGAATAAAAGGGCTTCCCCAATACTTTTGTTTGGCTTGCCGTTAGTCATTTCACAATGAAAACCCTGGTTTGAAGCAGTCATGATTGTTGTCATAGGAGATATAAATAGCTGTGATGCTCACAAAAAGTCGTTTGAGTGGCTGGCACAATTTCTTGGTCACCATTGATTATATTCTACCTGTAGTCGTAAAGGAAAACATGGAAATTCGAACTAGATTGCAGGTCTAAAGTAATTATACATCCTCTTTTTAATAACGGTAAAATAGCGTAATAAAAAAAGGGGTTTGCCCTTCGAACCACAATACACTATTAAACTGGCGAATTTTATGAACGAACCTCAATGAATTTGAAGTTATTTTTGAGATTTGCCGAACTTCAAACCTCAAGGATCAAAATTGGCAAACCCTGTGATATAGGCTGCCATCTCTATAGGGCAATAATAGCAATACATGCAGGTTACTATCACTAACAAATGCAGCCAACATTCTTGAAGAACATAAATTACAGGTTGGCTAAACAGCAGTGTAGCATCTGTACTTGGAGAGCGATAAATGCTAGCAAATAGGGGCATGATAGCAATCTGTCCATTATTGCAAGATGTCCTTAAATATGATTCTGTTCTCTGTAATGTTAACCCTGTCCTCAAGCAAACTCGACTCAGCCTTCTCTGCTCTCTCTTCTCCACCTGAAAAATGAACAAGTGAAGTCTCTTTGCCTCCCTCAACCCTTTTTGTTTGCCCTAAGTGAGTTTCTTAATCCAACGGTGGAGAAAGAATCAAATCAATGGCCAAGATGAGATGAGAGTGAAATTCACATTTATTTATTTCTCATAAATAAATTCACTCACTCACTTAAATTTATCAAAAAGTGACTATATAGTCATAAAGTCACATTTAAGTGACTTTAATGTGAGGGTCACATTTTTCCCTCTTAAAGTGACTTTAGGCAAAATTAAAGTCACCTAGGGAACATCTGCCTAGGTACAAAAATCAACACTCCCTCTTACCGAGGAAGGTGTTCCGTACCACTCCCAACTTATCCCTGAAGAAGACGAACTTGCCCCTCCCCAAAGACTTCGTCAAGATATCAGCTACCTGCTCATCTGTGGAAATGTACTGAAGCTCAACTGCTCCTCTCTGAACATAATCTCGGATGAAGTGGTATTTGATCTCTATATGCTTCGACCTGTCATGGAATACTGGATTCTCAGAGAGCTGAATGCAACTCTGATTGTCGCAGTAGATCACCGTGGGTCTAAGCTCCTGATCAAATAAATCTATCAACAGCTTGCGAAGCCACAGTGCTTCACAAGTAGCCTGACTGGCTGCCATATACTCTGCCTCAGCTGAACTCAATGCAACGGATCTCTGTTTCCGGCTGAACCACGACACTGCTGCCGAGCCCAAACTGAAACAACAACCGGAAGTGCTCTTCCGATCCCGCACGCAACCTGCCCAATCTGAATCAGTAAATCCAACCAATCCGACACCATCCGAACCCCTGTAATCCAGACCATAGTCCACAGTACCTGCAAGGTATCTCAACACGTGCTTTGCAGCGGTCCAGTGCACACTCCTAGGCTCAACCATGAACTGGCTAAGAGTGTTCACCGCAAAGCACAAATCTGTCCTGTTGTTGACCAGATACATCAATGAACCGATCAGCTGACGATATAGTGTAGGATCTACCAACTTGCCCTCGGAAGCATGAAGCTGCTTCCAGTTGGTAATCATCGGTGTAGACATAGGCCTGCAATCCTCCATCCTAAATCTGCTCAGAATATCAGCAGCATACTTCCCCTGCCCAAGGAAAATATGCCCAGGCTCCTGCCAAACCTCCATCCCCAAATAATAGTGCATCAGCCCTATATCAGTCATCTCGTACTCCAAAGCCAAGTCTCTCTTGCAGTGTGCAATGAGACTCTCGGCACCGGTGATGAGCAGATCATCAACATACAACAGAAGAATAAGCGACTCCCCCCCATCCACAATGAAGTAGAGGTTGGGATCAGCCTCACTCTTCTGAAATCCCATAGATAGTAGATAGTCATCGATCCTGGAGTACCAAGCTCTAGGAGCTTGTTTGAGTTCGTACAAAGCTTTCTTCAACCTGCATACATGAGAATCCCTCCCATGTATCTCAAATCCAAGTGGCTGCTCAAGATAGACCTCCTCCTGTAGAAGACCATTGAGAAATGCGGTCTTCACATCCATCTGGTGGATCCTCCAACCCATCTCTGCTGCTATGGAAATCACTGCTCTGATGGAAGAATATCGAGCCACTGGAGCAAATGTCTCATCATAATCGACTCCCTCGACCTGTGAGAACCCCCTCGCCACAAATCTAGCTTTGTACTTCTCAACGCTGCCATCTGCAGCATGCTTTACCTTGTAAAGCCATCTGGAAGTCACAACTGACTTCCCCTGCGGTCTAGGTACAATCTCCCATGCATCATTCTTCATGATGGAATGGTACTCTTCCATCATGGCATCTCTCCAAACTGCATACTGGGAGGCCTCCTCAAATGTAGCTGGCTCTGAGTCACGAAGGCATGCAACAAGAGCCATATCATCTCTAACCACACCAAGCCTCTCAGGCTCCACAACCGACCTGATCCTCTCCTGAGGCCTACCAAATGCTTCTGCTTCCTTCAAGGTCTCCTGAAGCCACTTGGGCTTCCTCTTCCTTGAAGTCTGCTCCTCCCACACTGGTCTTGGGCTCTCCTCATCTGAGGAAGTCCCAGTACCAGATGGTCCAGCACCCCGAGGACCAGTCACCGAAGAACCTGTACCTGCTGATGATGTCACCTGAGGACTCAATCCTGTACCTGTACCCGTACCTGCACATGTACCTGTGCCCGAAAC
>LPNX010777739.1:152881-271200 GCA_001517045.1 Pseudotsuga menziesii | reverse complement strand
GACTTTAATGTGAGGGTCACATTTTTCCCTCTTAAAGTGACTTTAGGCAAAATTAAAGTCACCTAGGGAACATCTGCCTAGGTACAAAAATCAACAAATTCCAATAATAAATATAGCTGAAACCTAGTGCAAGAGTAGTCAATCTACAAGCACTCTGATGATAATAACCAAATGGGAATTCTAGAGGGCATTTACTAAATTAAAAACTCTCCTTACCCAATTTTACTATTGTTGGTCCATGTCTCACTTTAAATGTATTCCTGGTGTTTTGCCATGGTGTAGATGGTCATTCTCATGGTCGATGTGGTCCCTATCATCAAGTATTGATGGTTACTAGGCCTGATCATAGTAAAGTTGCGCTTCTAGCAGCATTGTCACAATTTAGTTATGGTTCCTTGGGCATCATCATGCATAATTACAGTTAGCTGTCAATCCAAAGTTAAAGAAATAAAACGCCATAGGATTCATAAGGGCATCTTATTATTGGCCTTTTGTGGGCAATTAATTATGCTGTAATAAGAGTTGTCCACCAAACTACACGACTGGTACAGAATAATTGATGCCAACAATTCCCATGATAGGAGTTCCTTTAAAGTATCTGATCATTCCTTGTGTGAAGCATTGAAATGCTCTTTCCTTGTCCTGTACTGAGCTTATTTTGGTGAATGCCTTTCAGACAGGTTTGAAACGGATCTTGTGGCCTGCTAGGAGCATCTTTCAAAACGTTCTGTTTTGTAGCTTCCAAGGTTAAAAGATTTGATCATCCTACCATGTTCTTTTGTGACATTTATGATTGTTGCACCTTTATTTGTTTAGTATTTACTATAGCAAATATCTCTGATTTCTCCTGATATTTCCGATTTCTCCCGAGTTTTTCTTGTTGCCGATTTGTCCAATATTTTCATAAATCTTCAAGTCTAAGTTTATTTTTGCTGATATTTTTCGATAATTTCCGATATTTTCCCCGATATCTCTGTTAAGTTTCTTTCCAAGACCTCGGCAATATATTCCCCGACACAATATTTGCAACATTGCTTCTTTGCCCTTTTTAACCATCTAATTACAAATTCTTATAGTCTTTTAAAATGGTTTACAAAGAAGCAAGACAGTTTGCAAGAGATTAGTGGTAGGTTCTCTTATTGACAAACCTTCAATCTTTTCAGATTAGCCAGATGATAGAGGGCGGGGCTCATGGTCTTGCATATTGTAGTCCTGATGGTCGTGGGCCTGGAAAACTACGAGAGCTAGAATTGACTGTTTTCTTGCAAGGTAGGTACTGCGAGGAATATTATGGCTGAAGTCTGCATATGTTTGATCACATAACTGGATAATGCATTCATTATTGATATCAATCTGGAGAATTTGCGACATTTTGGGTTTGACTATGTAAAATATTTCCATTGTTGACTGTCATTTGTGCCCAATGGTGTTTATATTCTTGCAGCACAGTATGAGCCTGTTAAAGCAAACTGGACAACAGAACGATGTGCTGTTTGTCGTTGGGTTGAAGATTGGGATTACAATAAAATGGTTATTTGTAATAGGTATTTTGCATTATGTTTTGCGTTTGCTTTGATGGATTTGCAATTTATATTCAAAATTTAAGTGAATATCTTTGTTTGATTTAAGTATTGTACGTTGTTTAACTGATAGAAATTTGTTCTTACAGAATCATTTTAGAAATGAGATATCGAGAAGTAAACAATGATTGTGATTTTGCTCTATTTGACCTTCTATACCGGACAGGCTACCTTTCATAAACTCTCTGTAGTTGATTACTAGGACTGACTAATTAAACCAGTGTTTACTATATTGAAGTTGCAGTCTGCAGTATAAATCTTTTCTGAGAGGTCTTTGTCTTATTTGTTTTGAGTTTCTTTTTCATCTTCTTTGGTTTGCTCCTAACAGATTTCAACTATCTTGCCATGCTCTTGGATTCTTTTGATCTTGAGTTGGACATGGGAGAATTTAAAACATCAGATACTAGGGATGTTTTTGACATTTGTTGTGTACATTTTACTATATTTCCAAGAGAAAAGTAAGGATTTTTTTGTTGTAAAAACTGTGGGACCAGAAATTGATTGCTTTTGGACTTATGCAATTTCAGATGTCAAATAGCGGTACACCAGGAATGCTATGGTGTGAGAGAACTGCAAGACTTTGCTTCATGGGTGTGCAGAGCATGCGAAACACCAGATATCAAGCGGGAGTGTTGTCTTTGTCCTGTAAAAGGTAAGATTGTGATTCACAATCTCAGTCTGAGTGACTTATGATTATGGGTTGCAAGCAGAGTTGAATTCTTATTCATTTTCATCAAATATATGATTTCAGGTGGTGCTTTGAAGCCTACCACTACTGGTCAATTTTGGGTGCATGTGACTTGTGCATGGTTATCTCGCGATGTGTCATTTCTAAACGGTGAAACTATGGAACCTGCGGATGGTATCTTAAGCATACGGGCAAAGCATTTTCTCCAGGTTGATGGTTTCTTCTTATTTAGGACAGAGTGTCAAGAAAAAAGACGAAATGAAATTTATATTAATGTCCACTAAAGATCAAACTGGGTCAAAGAAAGTAGAGATTACATCCTTCAAGAGAAGCCCATACTTCATATCCGCTGTTTTATTGAAGCCATATAATTTGGTGGCATGATCTTTATTTCTTCATGTTTGTGTGGGCTCTAATTTTCCTAACTAATACCCAATGCAATCAAGCATATTACCAAGTTATCATTGCAACTGCCAGCAAACAAGGTCATATGAATGAATTATTATTGGTAGACTTCTAAGCTTCTGGTTTATTTGCTTTCTATAATGAAGTGAAATGAAATTTTGTTGATGTTGATGGATAAACATAAACAGTTAATGGGACTAGAAAAGGTAAGACAAGTACTGCAAAGACATAGAATTTTGACCCAGTGTCTATAATGTTAGCTTGAAGAGAAGAATTATATGCAATTGATTTCTATCACTGATTATCTCACTAAAGTCAACCGTGTTTGGATTCGCAGGTCTGTGTGGTTTGCAAACAGATGCATGGAGCATGCGTTCAATGCTGTAAATGCCAGATGCAATATCATGCCATGTGTGCATCGAGGGCAGGCTATGCAATGGAGGTATGTTGATAAAGTTCATTGATTTAAACTTAATACTAAAAAAATTAGGAAACGGTTTAGGACTGTTTATTCCTCAGATTTAAGTGCTTTTTTTTTGTTTCTCTAAGATACAAAATGCCAAATGAATTAGTTTATTGTTCTAGATGATTACTAATGAAGCATAGGTGCCTATTGATGGGTCTAGGGGTTTCAAGATAAGGGTGTACCCATATATACAAATTTGTTATGGAAGTGCGAGAATGTGTATCTAAGTGCCTATATAGGCGAGCCCTATCTAATCCATTGATGTATGTTTCATGTCATCCATTACTGTGGGACAACCACAAAACCAGCAATAAAACACATTGGGAGAACAAAAGGAAAAGTCATGTCTTCATATAAAAATATGACTAGAGTAAATGTAGAAAAGGGACTTGCATCGAGGTTACTTGGGAGCGGGAGCGAAAAGCAAAATTTACAAAAGATTTGGGGTTTGGGAGAATTTTTTATATAATATATATATTTTAATATATTTTGATGCATATATGCCAACAAATGCTTGTAGAACATTGAATTAGTTATGGAAAGCATAAAAACATGAAATAAACCATAATACCATATAACATCATTCATCAATCATCAATCATTTAGTACTGAATTCGTCAACCATAGGTCCAATATCCATAACAACAAGCTATCAACCTTACAGCTTCAAATTTTCAATATATAACATTTTGTCATTACTAAAATTGTACTTGTAACGGTTACGAAATTATTGTCTATAACAGAAAACATCAACCATGAAATGAAAGTTGAACTTGAAACAATTCACAAAGCATCATATTCATTACCAAAGAGTTATAATAATATGCTTTTATGCAGTAACCAGTTAATGACTCAAGTTTCAACAATTCGAAGTTGCAAATAGTGAACTTCAGAGGTACATTCAACTTCAACCTTCAAATGTGAATTGCCATGTAATGTTTACAAAATATACCATAATAAATATAAAAGAGTCAACAACTCAATAGTGTAGAAACTTGAAAGTACTGTAAATAAGAAAAGACAAGAAAAGTAGATTTTATGGATGTTTCCTCTTGCCACGGGAAATTTCTAATTTCTTTTCTTGTGGTCTATTATGAACAAAGGGAGTGGGATTATAATTCCCAGTAGCCACAAATGTTGAGCGGCTTGAGCCACGTCCAAGACTTGGTTCTGCATAACCCCCCCTCGCTGATGTAGATGGGGGTCGTGAAGTTGAGCCTCTAGGCAAAGATGGTGCATCTGGAGACAAGGTAGAAGATGGCGGTGACATTGTTGCTACTGCTGATGCATGGTCATCCTCATCGCTCAAAAGCTCATCCTCCAAGTGCTCTAAAGCTAAGGCTTCATCCTCCAAGTTATGCTCCTCCAGATTGTTGTCCCAAGTGACATATGATCTATCAGTTTTGGCCCGCTCACAGTAATGAGTCAACAACCTCAAGTTGTAATGTACATAAACCAAGCTTTCTACCCAATTTTCATTTTGATTAGTTTCTTTTCACCGAGTGGATGAAGCTATAGGTGCTCCAACACCTTTCTGTAGAGGAACTGTTTACCACCTGTGAAAGCACTTTGGTTGCAAATTTATGCAAGCGTGGGCATGATGAGCCATACATCTTTCACCATTCAATAGGAGGTTCCCTATCTCTATCTTTTCTAGCATGCAAAGTACCAAACAGACCAATATCACTGAGGTATTTGCTTAATTCACTATGCAATAAGGCACATTTCTCTTCATCAGGGACAAACTTGTCTATAGCAGCCATGTACCCAACTTGTACCTCTGGATATGTGTGGGGCTTTCTCCTAACCCCATCCCTAGGTGTTGGTTTGGCCAACCAAGATGGAGAATAATATTTTGGTGTTAATACATATGCTAAGGCACGCAGTGGAACAATGAGATGTTCCCACCTTTTGACCACATGTGTGTGAATATGGTCATACAAGATGGGATCCTTCGATTCAACAATATTTTTAATGTAGCCCAACATGCTATCCATCTACTCATACACGTCCCCAATTACTGACTTATTTGTATCTGCAAACTGAATCATGTGATAAATGGGCTTTGTGAACTGCAAAACAAACTTGACACTTGCCCAAAATTGACCATCAAGAACGGTGTCTTCCACATCTTGAAAATCAAGCCTATCAGATGTGGATGTAGCCCTATCTTTCAAGACTTGCCATGATTCACTTGATACCATGCTAGTCAATGCCTCTCTTACCTTCAAAAGGCGCCTAAAGGTGAAGGTAATAGCTAGCAACTCTAGTCTTTGCTATCTTTAATAGCTCTAACTTTGAGTGAATGCAGAAAATGCCATGGGCATTGCTATGGTTGGTAATAAATCTTATCACGTGCTTTCCCTTTTTGTACAGTTCACCAATCCATTTGTAATAATTTTCCTTCAACTTAATAATGTCATGCATCAAAAGGTTCAATGTGTGAACCAAACACCCGAAACAAAATATGTTGGGGTATTTATCTTCAACGGTTGCTCCCACTGCCTTACAATTAGCAGCATTATCTGTTACGGCTTGGATGATATTGTATGGACCAATAGCTTAAATGTTATTGAGTAGGAGTTCTGCAATGTTCATGTCGGTCTTGAATTTATATGAGTAGTCATGTGCTGAAAGGAAGACTTCACTAGTAGCAAAGACACCAAAAGCATTTATCAATGGCTTGCCTTTCACATTTGTCCAACCATCTGATACAATTGATACCCCATACTCATTCCGAGCATTTGTGAATTGCCCCAAAGCATTTTGGATCTTGGCTTTTTCCTTGTCAAGCCCCATAGTTCTAGTTTTGTCATACCCGAGGCTCTTGTATCTAGTTGGGGCAATGCAAATGGCCTCTACCATTTCATGCCAATAAGGTGAGCGAAGAACATTGAATGGTATGCCACATGCACAGAGAAATCGAAACACTTTTGAATCCACGTCATCCCTACCACCTTGATCAAGGAAATCTAATATTGTCTTCCCACGTGACTGCATGGGAGAGAATCCATTGCCTTGGGTGGATGGGCCTTTAGTTCTTGGTGAGCATGAAAGGTCCTAGTCATCCGTTAATCGTTTTGTTATTTTTTGTACTTCAAATTCTTCCTTCTTATAGATGGCTCTTCGTGTTGATACCACATGTGGCCAAACACAAACTCCTATAGATTTTCTTTCATCACATGGCATGTGCCCACATAGATGTCTTCTCACATGGGTATATGAACTTGTGTATGTCTTTTTACAATGGGGGCAAACAAATTTGGTGGTTCCACCCCCTCCACCTCCTCCCTGCCTTGTGACATATTTCCACAAGGATGTGGGGTCCTCTTTGGTTTTATTTTGGTTTTCCTCCTCATCTTCCTCCTCCTTCTCCTCTCCGTGGTATGTTCCACTTCCCACTTCTTCATCCTCTCCCTCATTCCTCCTTCGGTTTTTAATCACCATCATCAAAATAACAAATGGAACCATCAAAATAAACCATAAACACATCATCATGGTTGATGGAACTAGAGATTTAACCCATTGCATGTAATAATAGAATGAGGGAGGAAGCACGGGAAAGAGTAGGAGAGGAACATCTAGAATGTACATTCTAGTGTATAGAGTCTAGAATTTATATTCCAAGCATTCATGAATCGTGATTGAATATGGAAATCAAAGTTCAAATACTTTCAAACACAAAGCAAATCAACAAGAAAGATTGTAGAGCCTACCTCTTTGGCTCCCGCTCTTCAATGGTGGTGACAAGTTCAAGTTTCAACCTTCTTCAATCTCCAATGATGGCGACGTTCTCCTTTGCTCCTCTCCTCTCCTCTCTTCTCTTCTCTTGCAAAGTGAGAAATTGAGAAGGAAGATGGAGAAGAGGGTTTTATCCCCTAAATCCCTCCTCCTTCCCTCCAAAAACACTCTCGTGGACCCCATCCCTCTCCTTTTTCTCTCTTCCGTGGGCGTCGTGTTAGAGTGGGAGCTAAGACGAGAGCGTTGGGGAGCTAATACGGGAGCGAAACAGAAGCGTTAGGGAGTTATTTGGGAGTGATAAGGGAGCATTCAGGGAGCTATCGCTCCTGATCGCTCCCTTATTGCTCACAAACAGAACAGGGAGCGTGTGGATGATCTCGAGAGCACGCTCTACAAAACTCTCCGTATCAGGAGCGATCTAGGAAGCGCACTTCGGGATAACTCCCTCAACGATTCCATGAGGAGCGAGCTTCCGGAGTGGGGGTGAGGGGGGAGAGCGCTTCCTCGTAACCTTGGTATGCCACATGCATAGAGGAACCAAAACACTTTTGAATCCACGTCATCCCTACCACCTTGATCAAGGAAATCTGATATTGTCTTCCCATGTGACTCCATGGTAGAGAATTCATTGCCTTGGGTGGATGGGCCTTTAGTTCTTGGTGAGCATGAAAGGTCCTAATCCGTTAATCATTTTGTTATATTTTGTGCTTCAAATTCTTCCTTCTTATAGATGGCTCTTTGTGTTCATACCACACGTGGCTAAACACAAACTCCTATAGATTTTCTTTCATCACATGGCATGTGCCCACATAGATGTCTTCTCACACGGGTATATGAACCTGTGTATATCTTTTTACAATGGGGGCAAACAAATTTGGTGGTTCCACCCCCTCCGCCTCCTCCCTTCCTTGTGACATATTTCCACAAGGGTGTGGGGTCCTCTTTGGTTTTCTTTCGGTTTTTCCTCCACCTCCTCTCCGTGGTATGTGCCACTTCCCACTTCTTCATCCTCTCCCTCATTCCTCCTTCAATTTTTAATCACCACCATCAAAATAACAAATGGAACCTACAAAATAAACCATAAACACATCATCATGGTTGATGGAACTAGAGATTTAACCCATTGCATGCAATAGAATGAGGGAGGAAGCATGGGAAAGAGTAGGAGAGGAACATCTACAATGTACATTGTAGTGTATAGAGTCTAGAATTTATATTCCAAGCATTCATGAATTGTGATTGAATATAGAAATCAAAGTTCAAAAAATTTCAAACACAAAGCAAATCAACAAGAAAGATTGTAGAGCCTACCTCTTTGGCTCCCGCTCTCCAATGGTGGTGACAAGTTCAAGTTTCAACCTTCTTCAATCTCCAATGATGGCAGCCTTCTCCTCTTCTCCTCTCCTGTCCTCTCCTCTCTTCTCTTCTCTTCTCTTCTCTTGCAAAGTGAGAAATTGAGAATGAAGATGGAGAAGAGGGCTTTATCCCCCAAATCCCTCCTCCTTCCCTCCAAAAACCCACCCGTGGACCCCATCCCCCTCCTTCTTTTTCTCTCTTCCGTGGGCGTCGTGTTAGAGTGGGAGCTAAGACGAGAGCGCTGGGGAGCAAATACGGGAGCGAAGCGGAAGCGTTAGGGAGCTATTTGGGAGTGATAAGGGAGCATTCAGGGAGCTATCGCTCTTGATCGCTCCCTTATTGCTCACAAACAGAATAGGGAGCGTGTGGATGATCTCGGGAGCATGCTCTACAAAACTCTCCGTATCAGGAGCATATAGGAAGCGCGCTTCGGGATAACTTCCTCAACGATTCCATGAGGAGCAAGCTTTTGGAGTGGGGGCGAGGGGGGAGAGCGCTTCCCTGTAACCTTGGTGCACCCTCTACACACACCCTGCTACTCAATGGTGAACTATGGAAGACTTGTGACTATCTCCCTTAGAATAGGCAATGCATTGTGATGCAGGTGGTGCATCCTCTTGTTCTATAACCCACACAAGTTATCTGTTTTATGCACTAGGGCTTGAGCAGGCTCACTGTGTATCTTGTACAAAATTTCCTTCGCTAGCCCTAATCACCTTAGCTGATCTTGGGATAGACTCCTTCAATCTTATAAGGATTTGTTGGTTCTTGAACTCTACTACAAAGCCCTTATCTTCCATGACCGAAACTGAAAGCAAATTCTTCGTTAGACCTGAAACAAACAACACATCATCAAAGTCTAAATGGTTAATTGATTGGAGCTGGAAAGGAATGGCAACAACTCCTGCTACTGGATACTTGGCATCATCACCAAGCTCTACTTGAATTCTTGAGACGTGCTCTTTTGGACTTGAAAATTGTTTTTGGGTTGATGTCATATGCCTAGATGCTCCACTATTTACATACCAAGTGATCTTCAAAACCGTGGCAAGATACCATTGAGAAATCCTTCTTAAAATTGGAGGTAAACACATTCATCTGAGTTGTAGCTGAGGCTTCGACTTGATGCCGCTGTTGCTTCCCTTTACCCTTCTTCTCTGGATAGTGTGATGCATAATGTCTGTGCTTATGACATATGAAGCCCTTGATTTTTTTCAAGTCTTTCTTCCTTGGCTGTGAGCTTGACTGCTCACTCTTTACCTTACCCTTGCTGTGCCATTTACCTTTGCCCTTCTTCGTTTGACCAAATAAGGCATGGTCATTATCACCTCCTTGCATGTTGGCTTTTGACTCCATCCGAGTCTCCTCCTGGATACAATCATCCCACAATCTTTCCCATGAGGGAAGATTCTCTCTAGCATAAACACCTTGGAGAAATGTTTCCCATTGAGATGGGACCCCATTTAGTGCTCGATTCAGTAGCTCTTTGTCTTCAAACTTCTGCCCAATTGCTGCAAGTTGATCAGTAATCTTCATGACCTTGCTCAAGTAATTGGTGACAGTGTCTAATCTAGCCATCTCTGTAGATCTAAGCCTGTGATGCAATATCATCTTTCGGTTTATGTCCTCTCTTTGGTAAAAGATAACTAGGGTATCAAACATCTCCTTCGTTGTCTTCTTCTTGTATATATGAGGGATCAAATGATCCTTTATAGCATCCATGATTATCTGCTTGGCTTATACTCTGTCTTGTTGTGAACTTCCCAAGGTTTTGGATTTTTTTGCACAATTACTACATCCTTGGTGATATCCTAGAGATCATTCTCTTCTATTAGAAGAGTTACCTTGAGTTTCCATCATTGGAAATTTCAGGCACCTTCCAATCTGTCCTCGAACTTGAAGCTAGTTGAGGCCATCTCTGATGTGCACACAAACTCGCAAAACTGACAAGCACTACATTTGGAACTCTCTAACTATTGGTCCTAGTTTCTTACAGTTGGTTTCGATAGTTGTTTTTGGTAGATGATCTACTGCCATAAAATCTTTAGATTCTCTCAATCAGAGTAGATCTGAGACCTAAGTCACCTGACATGAGGACACGAAACACAGAGGATACGAGAATTACGAGTATCCAACACGAACACGATGACCCCTGGAATTAGGATACAAAGCACACGTTATATATATATATAACGTGTCCTCTGTGTCCTATTTGTAGAAACTAAAACATTTACAAATATTCAATAGAAATTACAATCAATACACATTACACATTCACAAATCACAATGCATACGTCAATGATAGACCTAGTTGAAACTTTCATTAGCAAAATGAAATAGGCCTCATTCCACTATTGGAACAATGGAAAAAGGCTGGTGATTGGCTTCCCCCGCCCCCACTATTGGATGCCCACAAGAGGCATAAGAATTCCAACAAAAATAGGATTGTCTCTTTTTTATTAGATCACATGGATAGGGGCCACACCCTATTATTATTTTTTCTTGTTGCTGAACATCCTTTATATTTAGATTATGCCACTTACAATAATGATGCCACTTAGATTGAATGTCATGGGTAGGAATAGAAACAAGGGGTAAGCTCCCCTATGTGAAATGAATTCCCATGTGATGTTGTTTGTGGAATATGCCTCGACATAATACTTATTGGTGTGCTCTCTGACTTGATTTGAGAGGCTAAGAGCCAAACAATGTAATATGTAAATGTACATGGAGGAATAATAAAATTACATCACAACTAATAACCAAACAATTTTGTAAATGTATATGGAAGTATAATAAAATACATCACAAACTATAGACAAATAAGGATGACAAACATGGAGGGCTATAATTCCATCGGTGCAGTGGGTTCTCATAGACTCATAAAATTTCTCATGAAGTCGTCAAATTCAAAATCTATCACAAAGATGTTGGAATACCACTAGCAAATACAAAAAGGGACAGATCAAGATAGAAAGCCTTCTAATGCTCTGTACCTGCAAAAGAAACCCCTCTTAGAGCTCAAGCCTCACTTAAAAATGTGAATGAATGAGGGTAAATTTGTTTTTTCACGTTTTTTTGGGGTTAGAAATGTCTTGTTTTAGGTATACGGTGTCTTGTGGTTGGGACACGTCTTGACACGGTGTTGGACAAGTGTTTTGGATGTGTCCTAAAACAAGACACCTCCAAAACACGTGTTTGACACGATGTCAAGACGTGTCCGTGTCCGACACCATGATATGGGACACGATGGCCCATATGGATGTGTCCAGTATCATAGTCTGAGACCATGAGAATTTTCCAAACCTTAGGTGACTATTGTCCTTATGTTCTCCCCTAAACAAAGTTGATATTTAATTGCATAAATTGAATTCTTCATATAGTAGTAGTCACATATAGTTGAAAAATAAACAAGGTAAGCAAAAACCGAATACATAGATAATTTACTTCAAAATCAACTTTTTATTAATAATTTAAAGCTTACAAGGAAACCTCCACAACTGTCAAACTAACAACTGTATGGTTTACCCAATCAAAACAAATTTGCACACTTACTGAGAAAAATTTTGCCTACCAAAACTGAGGAAACTGCACTTTGGTTGTTGCCTGTTGTATGACATATTCATAGGACTATATAGACTTGTTTTATACAACTATACAGATCTCTGTCTGTACAATTGGTAAGGAATCCATATGACTGTACGTCTTTGTCTATATGGATCCGTACAACTGTACATATCTTTCTTGTATAGAGCTACGTGTTGCACTCTTCTTGATTTCTGGCTTTGGCTTCTCTATGCCACTTTAACTCTGCTCCACAGACGAAATAAATGACTTACTGACAAAACATATCTTTGAGTGAATCAATGTATTTTTTTAACTCTATACCCTGACTTGCTGTAAATTTTCCTTTAAAATTCAAACTAGCGCTAAACAATATATTTAATTGTTACTGAAAACCACACATGAATTTCTTTTACCAGTATTGCAGTGAAAAGTAAATATTGAGAAACATCAACAACATCACATAAATATAGACACAGTGTTTTGGGTATGGAAACCCCCGGATAAAACCCAAGATGGGAAAACCGGTGTAGCAGTCAGATATGAAAATTTTATTAAGAAAATATGGAATAGTTACAATCTAGCGATTAATCCACCCAACCTGACAAATTGATACTCTACAGAATCAATGGAAAAACCCTAGCAACAAAACATGACCCCTGCGCAGCTGTACGACCCCTGCGTTAGCAGTACAACCCAACTGTACGGATCCGTACGAAATGATGTCAGCAGTACAAAATCTGTAAAGGTAGCTGTACGACCCCTCTTCTCTCGAGTACGATCCTCCCTCTGCGTGATCTGTATGGTCCTCTGTTCTGCCTAGTAGCTCTGCGAATCTTCTAGACAAGTGTTCCTTCATCTTCTCAGCAAACTTCTCCGTCTGATTTCTCTCTCTGTTTATATCTCACCTATGCATGTGTTCTCTCCACCAAATATTCTTTTAACTCAATGGCTAAGCGAAAGCTCTAACCCTCACTATGGATCAATGGATGTGATCCTCCGGTGAGATCAATGCCCAAGATTAGATGAGCCATCACTTAAATTATTTCACTTTTCACCTAATAAAAGTGATTCCATTAAGTCAAAATCAAATTAGAATAATTAATGTACTTTCCTAAGTCCAAACTTAGGAAAATTACATTAATACATTTGGCTTCCTGGTTAATGTCTTTCTAGCATGCAAGGACACATGCAATGCTAGAAGACTTTCCTTGTTGCCACTTTTTAACACTCCCTCTCAACCAGGAAGGGATTCGGTAGCAACCCCAATTTGTCTCTAAACTTCACAAAACTGTGTCTGTAAAGTGCCTTGAAAATGTCCCCCACTTGCTCTTTTGTTTGAAATTTGAATGTATTCTAACCGAATGGTTCCTCTCTGTACACAGTCTCTCAGGAAGTGGTACCGAATTTCAATGTGTTTGCTCCGGTCATGGAACGGTGGATTTTCAGATAGCTTGATGCCACTTTGATTGTCACATTGAAGTACTGTAGCCTCTAGCTCACACTCGAACAACCCTGAAAGGAACTTCCTCAGCCACATTCCCTCACTAGCAGCTAAATTGGTTGCCATGTATTCAACCTCTATCGAGCTCAATGCAACTGGCTTTTGCTTCTTGCTGAACCAAGAGAAAACCCCTGACCCAATGCTGAAGCAACAACCTGAAGTGCTCTTCCGGTCCTCTACACATCTTGCCCAGTTAGCATCTATGAAGCCTGCTAACTGTACACTCCCCCTACGCTTATAAACCAACCCATACTCCACTGTACCTCTGATGTAGCAAAGTATGTGCTTTGCAGCCGTTCAATACACTCTTTGAGGGTCCACCATGAACTGGCTCAAAGAATTCACTGCAAAGCTAATGTCTGGCTGTATGTTGACCAGATACATGAGCGTTCCGATAAGTTGGCGATACAATGTAGGATCAAATCCGTCTAGCCCTGATGCATCAATCTTCCTCCAGTTGGAAATTAGAGGTATTGCCATAGGCTTGCAATCCACCATCCTGAATCTCTTTAAGATCTCCAATGCATACTTCCCTTGTCCAATGAAGAAGCACCAGTTTGTCTGGCAAACCTCCAAGCCTAGGAAGCAATGCATCAACCTAAGGTTTTTCATCTCAAATTCAATTGCAAGGTTGGGCTTGCAGTCGTTAATCAACCTCTCATCTCCTGTAAGAAAGAGATCATCTAAATATAAGACTAGTATAAGAGACCCTCTCCTTGCAAGAAGTACAAGTTGTGGTTTGCCTCACTCCGCTGGAATTCCATCTCTCGTAGATAGATGTCTATCCTTGAGTACCATGCTTGAGGTGCTTGCTTGAGCCCATAAAGAGCTCTTTGTAACCTGCATACACACGTCTCCCTGTTCTCCACATCAAACCCCTCTGACTGCGCAATGAGTACCTCCTCCTCTATAACTCCATTGAGGAAGGCAACCTTGACGTCCATCTGATGGACACACCAACCCATCTTTGCTTCTAATGAGATAATGGTCCAAATAAAAGAATATTTGGCAACAGGAGTGAAGGTCTCCTCATAGTCAATACCCTCATTGTGTGAAAAGCCCTTTGCCATGAAGCGCGCTTTGCATTTCTCCACGCTTTCATCTGTTGCATGCTTCACCTTGTAGATCCATTTGGATCCCACCACCTTTTTACCTTGTTGCCTCGACACAACCTCCCATACCTGATTCTTCATGATTGAGTCATACTCCTCAACCATGGCCTCGTGCCACACGTCATGTTGTGCAACCTTCTCGAAACTAGAAGGTTCAGAGTTAATCAACTCCGTCATCAATGCCATATAGCTAAGTCTCTTTGGTGGTTTGCTTCCCCTCATGAAGCTCTGTGGAGGATTCACTTGCCTGGAATCTTGAACTGTGGACCTAAACCACTTAGGCCTTGGCCTAGTGTCTACTTGCTGCAGCTACTAGATATTTGTCTCTTGCTGCGGCTCTTCCTCCAAGTCAATGACTGAAAATCTTGTCCACTGGACTCCCTTGACTACCGGAACTTGTGCTCTCTGTTTGTACTTGTACCTATACCTCGAGCTCCTCCAACTTGACCCTAGAGTCTTGTGCTGGTGAGTCCATAGATCTCTGCAAGATTCTGTCCTCATCAAACTGGACATCCTTGCTCACAATGATCCTCTTGCGAGTAGGAATATAAACTCTGTTCGTCTTCGAAGTCTCGCTGTAACCAACAAGTAACCCCTTCTATCCAGAAGGGTCCAACTTCTTCCTAGTGTCAGCATGAATGTGACAATAGCAGACACTCTCAAATATGCGCAAGTGGCTCACATCTGGTCTAGTGCTTGTGAAGACCTCCTCGGGTGCCTTCCTCCCCAAAGCTATGTGGGGACACTTTAAGCTATCTACCCGACGATTTGCACTGGGGCCCACCTAACACCGTCAAATGATAGCTTACTCCGTTACCACAACTCCCTTACCAAAATTTCAACTTTTTGGCTTATTCGAGTTCTCCCATGAAATGATAATACAAATTGTGACAACCAGTCAGAGAGAATTTCCGTATTCTGATAACTCTCATTCGATGCATCTCTTACGTGAAAAGTGCTCTTCATTATGGCCATGAAACCGCGCTTCAGAATGATATATTAAAATCGAATCTCCTTCAAAGCTTTCATAGAATCAACTATATATATCCTCTGTATAAGCCAATTCAGAATACACGATGACCTAATTCCGTTCTGCAAAGAAACGATCGGATTTCGGTAATCACAAGTGGTCTATAAATAGCACAGGTCCACAACATACCAAAATTATATTTCTTCTGTTGAATCTCCTCCTGCAGCATAAATTATCGAATCCTAGTTTATCCATTTGGGTGCAGAACTGGAACGGAACTGTCACTAGCGTCGTGTTCGAGTTAGACTCTGACTTTGGAGTCCCTGGAGCATTTTTCATCACTAATTCACATCGTAACGAGTTCTTTCTCAACTCGCTCACAGTAATTGAAGTTCCTAGTCATGGCAATGTTCACTTTGAGTGCAACTCTTGGGTGTACCCTGCCTCCACATACAATAGAGGCTGTGCCTTTTTCTTGAATCGGGTACACATAGGATCAACGTGTAAAAGTTTGAGCAATCATAGATCTGATATATCAGAGCGGTATAGTGTTTTGAATAGGTGATGAAAAATAAGGGCTACTAACTGTGTTATATTGTAATATGCAGAGCTATCTCGTTGTGTATTGTTCTCCTCAGCTCATAAAATAGAGAAATGAGGAACTCACGAGCCTCACGAGCCTCAGAGCGATGGGATGGCAGATAATGAGAGGAAAGAGTGGGACAGAGTGTATGATTACGATTTCTACAATGAGAGGAAAGAGTGGGACAGAGAACTCGAATAAGCCAGGAAGTTGTTAAGCTAGTAAGTTGTGGTAACGGAGTAAGCTATCACTAGGCGTCTGGTGGCCCCGGTGCAAATGGTCGGGTAGATAGCTTACTCCGTTCTGAATATATATTGTAGTCTTGCAAGCCTCAACGCAAAGGAATAGTGGTAATCCCTTTTCAAATAGCATGGCTTTGGCTGCTCGTACCATTGTCCTGTTCTTTCTCTTTGCCACTGCATTCTGCTACGGGGTATGAGGCACTTTGTGCTCGTTCTTGATCCCCTCCGATGAGCAATACTCTAAGAACTCATTGGAGGTGTACTCACCCCTGTTGTTCGTCCTCAATACTCAGATCTTTTTCCATGTCTGGTTTTCCAGGAGAGTCTTGAACTCTCGAAACCCCTCAAAGCCGTCTGATTTGGCCTTCAGGAAATAGATCTAGGTCTTCTTGGAATAGTCGTCAATGAAAGTGACGCAATAACTGTAGCCACTGAAAGATTGGACACTCATAGGTCCGCAAACATCCGAATGCAATAAGTCCAAGGTCCCCTTAGATATGTGCTCGCTTTGTGGGAAAGGTCTTCTGATGTTCTTCCCCAACACACAACCCTTGTAGTGGTTATGCTTCTCCTCCTGTACATGAGGAACTCCAATGACTTCTTGTCTCAAATGCCTCAGTGCTCCATGGTGTAAGTGTGCCATCCTCATATGCCACAAGTCACCTTGACTGCTGCTGTTGCTAACTAGAGCCTTTGTAGACTGAAAGTGTAGTCTATACACAACTTCTTGCTCCGGATCCCAATCACCCGATCCAAACTCCTATCTGACCCCTTGGGCCTGATATACAGGCTATGGTCTTGGAACTTCACCTGAAATCCCTTGTCCTCCAAGGTGGAAACATATATGAGGTTCTTATTCAACCCCGAAACATACAATACGTCAACAAAACTGGGGGGTTTGCCAGACTCCCTCTGAAATGAAACAGTGCCAACTCCTTGTGCCTGATACTATGCATCATCACTCAGCTCAATGTAGAGATTTAATCCACCCTCCTGTAAGCTCTTGAAGAACCTCTTTTGTCCCGTCATATGACAAGATGCTCCGCTATCTACGTACCAAACATTGCTACCTGTGGTGCTTGCCATGCAAGCTATAAAGCGAAAAATCCTTATTGAAGTTTTTGCTGAACTCCTCCACCTTTGCAGATCTTGTCATCTGGGTATTGTTGTTCTTCTTTTTGTCTGGGCACTGGGAGGCAAAGTGTCCTTGCTTGTGGCAGACAAAACACTTGACCTTGGACATGTCAAGGTTTTCCAAGGTTCTTCTTACCACCTGTCTTTTTCTTTGCCTTACCCTTGCTCTTCCCTACTAGGGCTATAGCCTCTTCATCCACAATCTGTGGGGTACTGTTGGATGAACCCGAACCTTGACCCAAGTGGGTCTCCCCCTGCACAAAATCATCCCACAGCCTCTGCCAATCAGGGAGCTTCTCCCTAGCCCTAACACCTTTGACAAAGATATCCCATGGCTTAGAAAAGCCATTGAGGTCTATCCGTACTAGCTCCTCATCCTTAGTCTTAGAGCCAACAACTCCAAGATCGTCTCTGATCTGTGTCAGCCTTGTGAGATAAGGCACCACTCCTTCACCCTTGGCCATCCTAGTATTGCACATCCTCTCTTGCAGCACCATCTTCCGATTTTCGTTCTTGCTTTGGTAAAGTCCTTCCAAAGCCTTCCACATTTCCAATGAGGTCTTCTTCCCAGAAAGGTGAGGGATTATGTGGTTTTTCAACCCATCCAAGATGATCAACATAGCTCTAAAGTCTAACTTCTTCCAAGTTACGAACTCTGCCGGATCTATGGGCGCTACCTTCGTGGAGTCAATGTGCTCCTCTGCATCACTGACATCCAATATCCTTGTGTTCCTTTCTTTCCAAGTAGGAAAGTTCTGAGCCCCTTGGAGTCTGTCCTCAACTCTCAATTGCACAGCCATAGTGAAGTGTGCCTGAAGTGTACCTGTCAAACCCTAGATCTGAACTCTAGTTTTGTGTCTTCAATATATCTGTCCCCGATCTATCAATACTGTTGGAGTTTTTCAGATTTAGCTCAACTGAGCTCTGATACCATGCAAATTTTCCTTTAAAATTCAAACTAGGGCTAAACAATATATTTAATTAAAGACGATAGGAAATCCGTGGTGAGAAATTTTCAATTCAACAATTTTTGAACCTATTAAGCAGGTTCATCCTCAGGAGAACAAGAATCTCGCTCCTTTTAGCACTCAGATGTGAGGAATAAATATTAATTATTTATCTTAAATTAAGGTTTTAAGGTAAAGGTCGGCTTATGTGGAATTAGGGTTTTATTATAAGTTTTAAGTAAATTTTTTTTTATTTTTTTAAGATATTGTAGGTTTGAGTATTTAATTTTATTTATTATTATAGGATTTATTATTATTGTTGTATAAATATTATGGTTATTGCTAATGGTTTTTATTGAAATGTGTTTTAAATTTAATTATTATTATGTTTATGTTGTTATTATTGGTTAGGCATTGTTTATTAATTATTATTGTATTAATATTATTTATGTTATTTTTTATCATTGTAAATGTTATTTATTATTATTTTAAAATTAATTATTATTATGTTTATGTTATGATTATATGTTAGACATTGTTTCTTAATTATTATTGTAAAAAATGTTAATTATTATTATTTTAAATTTAATTATTATTATATTTATGTTATTATTATAGGTTAGGCATTATTAATGTATTATTATTATTTATGTTATTTATTATTATTGTAAAAAATGTTAATATTAAGGTTTTAGGTTAAATCTTATTAAAGTGTATCTATTTAATTATTATTATTCTTGTGTTATTTTATGTTTTAACCAATGTTATTTATTCTTGTTGTATTATTATTATTATTAATCTGTTTGAGAATTGTTATTTTTGTTGTTAATAATATGTAAAATTAAATACTTAAACCTACAATATCTTTAAAAAAATATTACTTAAAACTTATAATAAAACCCTAATTCCACATAAGCCGACCTCTACCTTAAAACCTTAATTTAAGATAAATGATTAATATTTATTCCTCACATCCGAGTGCTAAAAAGAGTGAGATTCTTGTTCTCCCGAGGATGAGCCTGCTTAATAGGTTCGAAACTTGTTGAATTGAAAAATTCTCACTGCAGATTTCCTATCCTCTTTAATTATTGAACTCTTGGTTAACAATGAACAACCAGATCACAACCCTCCATGGAAGGGATATGCTATGACGGATCCGACTCTTTGAATGCACAAGGATAAAAATTGCCCATCGCACAACAGATCTATGTTTTCTAAAGAAATGCCGTGACCACAAAATTGTCCCCTGTTTTGGTAAAATCGACCATCATCTAAAACGAAAACATGAACACACTTTTGTTGAACTGAGCATGTCAATTGTCAGAGGAGAAATTCGACACCACAGGAAGGAGTTGGACGTGCTTTCCCAGAAGGCATATGATTTGCACACGATGTTAGTTGAAGAATTGCGCATAGATTTCTGGGTCAACGTGGAGGCTGGGACTGCGCTGAAGGCAGAGAGATCGCTGGAAAATTCCACCATTAAACAATCTTTGAAATTTAATAATCTCAGGTTGAAATAGCAACCCGAGATTGGCAAACTCGAGAGCTGCATTGTCAACCTATCCAATGTGGAACTGGATAAGAGCACCAACGATATACTGCAGAAAGGTTTGAACTTCGCCCTCGCTCTCGGAAAAATCCCTCACGAAGACATCATTTGCACAATAGAGGACACCATCAAAGGGTTACCGGATGATAGGGCCGAAGACATACGGCAAGAATGTGCCATAGTGCTAAAAGATGCCAAACCACCGAAGAGAAACATAACTAAAGATGAATACATGGCGTTGAAAAAGCTCAAAGACAGGAAGGATGTTATGGTTCTCAAAGTAGACAAAGGGAATGCCACGGTTATCTTGAAAACTGAGGATTATCAAAGAAAGATGATTGAACATCTGGAGAGTGGGTGCTATAGAAAAATCATTAAAGATCCATTGAAAAAGGTGGTAAGAGATGTCACCTTGGCGATAAAAAAATCCTCTTTAGACGAAGAAACCAAGAAAAAACTCACTCCTAAGAACGTGATCATGCCACGCATATATGGCTTACCAAAGACACACAAATCAAGCATCCCACATAGACCCATTGCCAACACAATAGGATCACCTACGTACGATCTGACCAAGCACTTGGCAAAGAGTCTAAAACCCTTGGTTGGGAAGATCAATCGCAACTAGGTTAAAAGAGCACAGTGTGGATCTACGACACGAAAGAATAAAAAACTCAGCCATAGCAGAACATTCCCACAACACTAAACATCACATTTGCCTAGAGAACTCAAAAGTTTTAGTGATTGTCCCAAATTACTACAAAAGAAAAATTTGGGAAGCCATAGAAATTGAAAAATGCTTGAGAAACTTCAATCGTGATGATGGCTTAAGATTGAAAGAAGCTTGGAAACCCATTATTAAAAAACTTAAAAAATAAATAACACATTAATTATAATACTAAAACACTATAATAATGCAAAAAAATTAATATCAATAAAAACCTAAAACCTATAATAAAAAACACAAAAACAATTTACTTATAAACACTTTATTAACAACAAAAATAACAATTCTCAAACAGATTAATAATAATAATACAACAAGAATAAATAACATTGGTTAAAATAACACAAGAATAATAATAATTAAATAGATAAACACTTTAATGAGATTTAACCTAAAGACCTTAATATTAACATTTTTTACAATAATAATAAATAACATAAATAATGATAATACATTAATAATGCCTAACCTATAATAATAACATAAACATAAACATAATTAAATTTAAAATAAAATAATTAACATTTTTACAATAATAATAAATAACATAAATAATAATAATACAATAATAATTAAGAAACAATGTCTAACCTATAATAATAACATAAACATAATAATAATTAATTTTAAAATAATAATAAATAACATTTTTTACAATAATAAAAAATAACATAAATAATAATAATATAATAATAATTAATAAACAATGCCTAACCTATAATAATAACATAAACATAATAATAATTAAATTTAAAAAACATTTCAATAAAAACCATTAGCAATAGCCATAATATTTATACAACAATAATAGTTAATCCTATAATAATAAATAAAATTTAATACTTAAACTTACAATATCTTAAAAAATAAAAATAATATTACTTAAAACTTATAATAAAACCCTAAGTCCACATAAGCCGACCTTTACCTTAAAACCTTAATTTAAGATAAATAATTAATATTTATTCCTCACATCCGAGTGCTAAAAAGAGCGAGATTCTTGTTCTCCTGAGGATGAACCTGCTTAATAGGTTCGAAACTTGTTGAATTGAAAAATTCTCACCGCAGATTTCCTATCGTCTTTAATTATTGAACTGTGGGTTAACAATGAACAACTAGTCTATTTAATTGTTATTGAAAACCACACATGAATTTCTTTTACTAGTATTGCAGCGGAAAGTAAATACTGAGAAACATCAACAACACCACATAAATACAGACACAGTGTTTTGGGTATGGAAACCCCTGGATAAAACCCAAGATGGGAAAACCGGTGCAGCAGTCAGATATGAAATTTTTATTAAGAAAATATGGAACAGTTACAATCCAATGTTGGATCCCTCAACCTGGCAAATTGATCCTCTGCAGAATCACTGGAAAAACCCCAACAACAAGACACGACCCCTGCGCAGTTGTACAACCCTTGTGTTAGCAGTACGGATCTGCACAAAATGACGTCACCAGTACATAATCCGTATGGCAGCTGTACTGTAGCTGCACGACCCTTCTTCTGCTATGTACGATCCTCCCTCTGCGTGATCTGTATGGTCCTCTGTTCTGCCTGGTAGCTCAACGAATCTTCCAGATGAGTGTTCCTTCGTCTTCTTAGCAAACTTCTCCGTTTGAATTCTCTCTTTGTCTGTATCTCACCTATTTAGGTGTCCTCTCCACCAAATCTCCTTTTAACTCAATGGCTAAGCTAAAACCCTAACTCATTATGGATCAATGGATGTGATCCTCCGGTGAGATCAGTGGCCAATATTAGATTAGCCATCACTTAACTTATTCCACTTTTCACTTTATAAAAGTGATTCCATTAAGTCAAAATCAAATTAGAATAATTATTGTATTTTCCTAAGTCCAAACTTAGGAAAATTACATTAATACATTTGGCTTCCTGTTTAATGTCTTCCTAGCATGCAAGGACACGTGCAATGCTATAAAACCTTCCTTGTTGCCACTTTCTAACATTGCCTTTAGACTTAAGCTCAATCCCTCATCTACCAAAACCCTAATCTCATAATGAGATGTGCGGTTGAGATTAGTCTAAATCACTATTGTATAAAAATACATTTTATTAGACTCAACAACTAAATATAAGACTTTCACTTTATTATTAAAGTGAATTACAAAATAGATTTACTCAAAACTACTTTTGGCACATTTGACACTAAATCTATTCAGAAGTTCCTCTCCAAGCTACAATCTTCAACATTGATACCATGTAGAGATTTTGAAAATCGGGTTTTAATGCAACTTCAGAAATTTCATGTCGTTCCTAGGGGTTTCCACTGTTAGGGATGATTTGAAATATACTTTTACAACAGCAAAAAGTGGACAATATTTCACTCGTGTTCAACCCCAATCAACAGGGCAATCAAAGAGAAAATATGCCAAATGCCTTGCAAAAATTTCATCTCCATAGGACAATCTTATTAAGCATAAATCAGATCTCAAACGTATTTTATGATGAAGATTTTATGACAAAATAATAAAAGTCTCATTTATATATCTTGTCAAACACTCAGCATCTCTGAACCAACTGAACCAATTCTGAACAGCAACATTTTTAGCACAGTGATTTAAGTCCAATGATCAGCGAAAAACCCCCACTGGGGAAAACCCTTGAGAGATAATAGCTTTTATTAGAGAGGGAAAAACTCATAAATTTACATAAAAACTTCTGTTACAGCCATCAAACAATCATAAACTCTACAAAAATACCACCTATCTTCATACCCAGTACTGTATTGGAAATCATGCCAGAATCTGCTCATATGTGCTGAACAGTACAGTACGGATTCTTGGGTTTTGTGCATTGTATTACTGTTTCAACATTTATTGCAGGTTACCTCGGGATATGTGCCAGCAAAACAACAATCTGACCTTGAAATCTGTGCCATCAATTAACAACAGATTGTATTGGGATTTGCGCCACGAAACAGTAGTACCCTGTCTCGAACTCTGTCCCTGCAAACTCCCTCAAAATTTGTGATTGTACGGTCTGCTCATAGCATTAAATGAGGTTGTACGATCTCCAATAATTACTGTAGATAGTCTGGGAATTTATGCTCATTGTTTGCTTGATGAAAAATGCCCTCTCAAGCTTCAGAAACCTATCACAGGTTTTATTTCTCTCAAACTCTTGTCTCGAGTGAGTCTCACACATTGAGAATGAATGGTATTTTTTCCTTGCTCCCTAGACTCTTTTTATGTTATAAAAAACCCTAACTACCTTAAACTAACTCATCCAATGGATGAGATTAGTCTAATATGAAGGTACATATTAAATGCACAAATAAAAAACACTTTTTATTTTTTAAATGTGCACTAAATGCACTTTTTGGATTTACAAGCATAAAGTCATAATATAAAAAGGTAAAACTACTTTATTTACATAACTCACTTTACATAAATAAAAGCAATAGGGACAACAACTTAGCCCCCCCCATGACAAACACACCAAAAATCACAAGGAAGACCTCCAGAGTTATAATTTTCTAACGCTCCTTTGTAATGAGGGAGGTCCTTCTGATACTGTCTGTATCTCCTCTGCCTAGGTCCCTGTTCCCTGCTGTAGCTCCCTCGTGCTCTGGAATCTGGCTTAGAGATAAGTGCCTGAAGACCACTTTGAACTCTGAACTTAGAGACTCTGCTCTAGTCTCCTGTACCTGCTCAACCTGCTCATCAATATTGTACTGGTTGATCCTCCTGCTAGTACTCTGAAGAGATTCACTCTTTTCATTTGGAAGCATCAACTGAACACCTGCAACTTTTGTCTCATCCTCAGACTCAGACTCTGACAACCGGCCACCAAACCGTGGATACACAATCTCCTCCTGCAACACATAGAGTCTATCCCTCCCGTCGTCTCCAAGTAGAATGGTAGTTCCAACTGGATTTCCCACACGATAGAGAAATACATGTCCATATCTAGCAAACAATCCATATCCATCATCCTCTAGGGATGATACCGAGAGTCTACTGACTCTAATCCCTAGAACAAACAAGACATCATCTACCTCTAGAAACTCATCAAACTCCAGTTGGAACCGCATTGTTCCAACTCCCCTCATTGTTGCCTGAGGACTACCTATACCAGTCTCCACGAAATGCTCGGGATCTATCTCAACAATACTCTGAAATACTCCATACCAGCCAGTCATGTGCCTAGTTGACACATTGTCAACTATCCATTTATCGTGAAAACTGTAATTGCCCACGATGGAATCAAAGGATGCCAAAGAAGGTTCTTTCTTGAACTAAGCAGCATACTCCTCAACTGAGGCAGATGCTGCTACAGCCTTCTTCCCGTCTTTCTTCTCTAGACAGTTCGATGCATAATGTCCAAACTAGTTGCATGAGTAATACTGGACTTTGCTCAATTCCTTCTTCTTCTTCTTGGCTTTGGTTGTGAGGGAAAATTTCTCTTCTGTGTCAACACTTTTCCGACCATACTGAGATCCCTCCTGGATCTCCTCCTCAGCAAAATCATCCCACAACCTACTCCAAGCTAGGTAACTTCTCTCTCCCAACAATGTACTTGACAAACACATCCTAGTTTTTAGTGATGCCCTTCAGGGCTATCCTCACCAATTTTGAATCTGGGATCACTTCTACAACAACTAACTCATCTTTCACTTGAGCAACTATAGTCAAGTAGGAGGTCATGTTTTCATCTTTTGTCATTTTAATGTTATGCAGTTTGTACCTGAGTGCCTTTTTTCGGTTCTCGTTTTCAACTTCAAATAGTTGGTTAAGGGTGTTCCACATATCTTTGGTTGTCTTCTTCTCAGCCAAGTGAGGGATAAGATGATCTTCAACCCCATCTAAGATAACCCTCTGAGCCCTTCAAGCTCATCTTTATTAGTAGGTTGGTGACAACAGTGTTGGCAAACTTCCATATTTTCCACTCTTTGAGCTCAACTGTTATTCTCACCTTCCAAGGCAAGTAATTGGACACCCCGTCCAATCTGCCCTCATATCTGATGCTCATCATGACTATAACCCCTTCTAAACATAGTTGCATAATTCGACCGTATTGGCGTTTCCTGTATGAAAATTCCAAACAATTCAGAATTCCTCGAATATTTGATGTAAGTGTAATACAGATACCAGCTCCTACTAATAAAGGACTAAATTTTGAAAATTGAATTTAAAAAAACCTAGTTTTAGTTTTTTAATGACTATAAAATAAAGCATTCATTAACTAATTCCAAATATAGGTGGTAAATACTTATTTACTTTCTTGTTAAATAATTAATAATTATTAATAATTAAAGGTTTTCTCTCTCAAACTAGGTGCATTATATTTTTGTTTTTTTAAATAGTAATTGTGGTTGTAAAATGAAATCAATGAGTTTTTTTTAATATTTAACGGTTGATATTTTATATTTTATTGAAAATATTATATATGTTTAACTTTATATATATGTTGGTGAATATCTAATTAAAAATAATATAAATAAGAACTCTATTTCCGTATTTTATCCGTACTGGATTTTTTTTTGTTACATTTAAATATTTTTTCAATATCGAATCGTATTCGTATCCGTATCCGTACTTGAATTATGCTACTGTGCTTCTAACAACGAACAAGAATTAAAAACAAAGACAACTCTGGTACTGTCACAAGCAAAATCCTCAACTCTGAAATCACTGTTACTAAGTCCTCTTCTTACTGCCCTGCTCTGATACCATAAAGATTTTATGACAAAATAATAAAAGTCTCATTTGTGTGTTTTGTTAAACATTTAGCATCTCTGAGATTTTAAACTTACGAACACTTTGAAATTTAAAAAGTCAAAATACACCTGCTAAGTACTTCAATTGAACCAATTCTGAACAACAACAATTTTAACTCAGTGATTTAGGTCCAATGACCAGGGCAAACCCCCCCTCCGGGGAAAACCCTTGAGAGAGATTAGCTTTTATTACAAAGGGCAAAATTAAAAAATTTACTAAAAAACTTCTGTTATAGCCATCAAATAATCATAAACTCCACCAAAATACCACTTATCTTCATACCCAGTACTGTATTGGAAATTGGGCCAGAATCTGCTCACACGTGCTGAACAGTACAGTATGGATTCTTGGGTTCTGTGCAGAGATTTACTGTATGGAATATCTCAGCATTTAATGCAGGTTACCTCAGGATCTGTGCCAGCAAAACATCAGCAAACTGACCTCGAAATCTGTGCCATCAATTAACAGCAGACTGTCTTGGGACTCGTGCCACTGAACAGCAGCACCCTGTCTCGAACTCTGTGCCTGCAAACTCCCTCAAAATCTGTGCCTGTATGGTCTGCTCACAGCATTAAATGAGTCTGCACGGTCTCCAATTGTTGCTGTAGATAGTCTTGGAGTTTGTGCTCACTGTTTGCTTGATGAAAAATACCCTTCTCAAGCTTCAGAAATCTCTCTCAGGTTTTGTCCGTCTGTCAGACTCCTGTGTCAAGTGAGTCTCACACATTGAGAATAAATGGTGTCTTTTCTTTGCTCCCTAGACTCTTTTTAGATTATAAATAACCCTAACTACCTTTAACTGACTCATCCAATGGATGAGATTAGTCTAATCTGAAGGTACATATTAAATGCACAAATAAAAAACACTTTTTATTTATTAAATGTGCACTTAATCCACTTTTAGGATTACCAGCATAAAGTCATAATATAAAAACCACTTTATTTACATAACTCACTTCACATAAATAAAGTGCTAGGGACAACAGCCTAGCCCCCCCAAATGACAAACACACCAAAAATCAGAATGAATACCTCCAGAGTTATAATTTTCTAACACGACAGCAGTATAAAGAAGACACACAAGTGCTGGAACCTACCAAACCATGAAGATAAAGATAGGTGAAAATCAAATCTGCGATAAGACAATTTTGGACAGCTAAAAACTTCATATGTATATATTAAGATGATGTATATTTACAGATCATAGCCTCATCCCAAGGCTAGTACAATCCTCTACCTTTCCAAAACCCTATCTAGGGAAACTAAGAAAACCCTAGCTCCACAAAAGATTCCACACAAGCTGTCATCAACACTAGCAGGCCTTTTTTGCTCCAAGCAAGATGTTGCCTCTCTCCTCCACAACAAGTACAACCTAGGGTTAAATCCTCAAAATCCCTAGCTCTAATGTCTCTAAGGGATGAAACCCCAACCCCAATATTCAAGATGCTCTTATTGCTCTAGGAAACCTTAGTGCTTCCAAGATAAGAAACTATTGGATAGGGACTGTCCATATGTCCTATAAACCATTTAGGGATTTCATGCTCTATATTGATAATATTTATCATGATATGAAAGTTTGGAACCAGTGAGTGAATATTTTTTTGCAGAACCTGTGCTAAATGGGTGCTGTTTTGGGTAGGGACTATACATATATCCTTTAAACCATTAAGGGATGTGTCGTAGACTTTATTTTTGGCTGGAAATGTCAATGGGACTTGGGGAAAGCTCCCACATCCTTAGGGACATCCTCTTCCAATCAGGGACTTCTGCCTACAATCCCCAAGTCCTTGGGGATATGGAAACATTGAGGACGGGTTGCTATGCAGCATTGGTTATAAGGTATCTATGCCATACTATTGACTAATATTTATATTATGGTTGGAGCAACATTGTATGTAAATCTAGGTAAGAGTATCCTGGGTTTAGTGATGTCGACTGGGATAGAAGTACAAATGTTATGCAATTTGCTTGTAGCACAAATGATAGATTCTGTTAGTTTATCCTCTATAGAAGCTTAGCATATGGCACTTCAAAAACAAAAGAAGCTATTTGGAGAAGGAAGTTGATTGTAGCCAATTAACTAAATTTTGTTAACAATCAATGCTACATGAAACTTGCTAAGAACCCCATTTATCTTTTTAGAAAGAACACATTGATGATTGGCATTATTTTTTGTTTTAAAGTTGGGGTTTACTATTGAATTGATGCTTTGTGGAAAAGTGAGATGATTGCAGATAGTTTGACAGACGGTTTGGATAAAGTGAAGCACACTTGGTTCAGATAATGTAATCCAGTGTTGACTGAGTGGGAGTGTTGGAATAATGAATTCCATCTCACACTTCAGAATCGTTGTAGAAAGTATAGCAATGCAATAATCATTAACGTGTAATAATCACTGGAACGACCACTACTCTTTACTGTTGTAGGTAATTATTGGAATAATACCCACTACTATAACTATAGATTAGGATTAGGTGTGTGCGTTTTTTTTATCACTTTAAAGACATTCTAAAGGCATCAAAATTGCATGTGTGGGAAAATAGAAACTAGCTTTATAGAACATGTTAGGAATTGTATGTTTTCTTAATCAATGTGTTTTTATACTTGTATGTGTTGCCTATGCTTTTGAACTTTTCTCTATTGTGCAAATCTATTTTTGACTCTACTATCGTTATTTCATCACCTGTAAATTTTGGGACATTTTAAATTTTTTAATACTTGATGTGTCTAATATATGTCTTGGGAAAACAGTTGCATTGCTTCTATAGGAATGGCAACCAAATGACAAGAATGATTTCGTATTGTGCATTCCACAAGTAAGCCATCTTTTTTCAGATTCATTTATTTCAAAGAGAACTAATGAATGTTTTTTCTTTTTGCATATAGTTGTATATTTCTAATCGTTGTGTTATTCAGAGCTCCAAATCCAGATACAGCAATAATTATGAAGACTCCCGAAGGAAAGATTTCTACAAAACATGGAATATGTGAGTTAGAAACTGGAAGTGTCTTAAGTGCAACTAGCAATGGCACCGATAACTCGGAAAGTGTGTCCAATCATAGTTGGCAACTTGAACCATCATCTGCATCCAGATGCCAAGTTCATGGGCTTCTTGATAAAAAGGTACACTAGGAACTCAGTTTTTGATGACTTTGTACAAATTTCGCTTAATGTTCTTAGGTTAGCTTTTCTGTTCAGAGATGAAAATATGAATGTTTATTAACTACAAATTTCAAAACATGGAAAATAACTTGATTTTCTTATCAGTAGTAGTTTTAACTTGGTTTTTCCTTTTCCAACATTCCTACCATTACTTATCTGATTCAGCGTTGTCTCCTTTTTAGTTTGAGAACTTTCATAGGAGAATAATCAATGATAAGAATGCCAAGAGATGATGCCAATGCATGCCATGATGCGTTACCGTGCCATGCCTGAGGGTTCATTATGGTGTTCCTTTGTGTTGATTTTGTGTTTCACCATGTCTCCTGTTACAGTAAATGAGTTGTTTTGATGAGAATAGCTAGTAGTATTGATCATGGACTGATAAGGATAAGATATTTTTGTTTTGTTTAAACTTTATACATAAAAAGCCAAAACAACTCTTGGTATTTACAAGGATTACACCTATTCTTTGGCTCCATATTTGACTTTTCCATCTTATTCATATCATTCCACCTTGTGCTGTAATCCCTTTGGCTTAAGGTTGATAGAGTGACTTTTGATCTTCCCCTTCCGCGTCGTCTTCACCATGAATGCCTCCATGTGTTCCCTATGTCTTGGGCCCACTTGTGTTGTAGTGAATCCTTAGTACAAGACGCTTTTAGGTAGTGTTAGATTTTATGAAGACATAGCAGTATAACCAAGATCACTAAAAAGAATAACCAAGCACAAAAACAAAAGTGATTGTGCAGCTTGTTTAACCACGGTGATAATCTATCACCTTCCAACCGTAGACAATGCAACACTATTGTCTCCCCCGAGCTCACACCTTCCTACACTTGAGTGAACTTGCTTGACTGCTTAATGTGAAAATGAGGTGAGGTGCCTTCTATTTACACTTTATGTTGTTGGCAATTTAATTTTCTAATTGGGCCAACTTGTCTATTGAAATGGGGCCGACTTCTCTTATTTCACAATAAAATAAATTTTATTATTACATTTTCTTGGGTCGACGACCAACCTGTGTGAGGATGCCTCATGCAGCTACTACACCAACACTCCCTCTTAGCCAGGGTGGCATCATCAATATTATCATACCGGAACACATCTAGATATCATCATTACATTATAGTAGTCTTGAACCTCTCTATATCATAAGGGGGTCTTCTCATGTCCATGTGGCTACAACCAACATGACGTTCTATATAGGCTACAACCCATAAATCTCCCAACACAAGAGTTGCTGGGCACCAACCCAATAACAAGTCTCCCAACCATAAGGGTTGTTGGGAACCAACCCAGTAATGAGTCATTCCTAGCCACAAGGGCTACTGGGCACCAACCCAGAGACTCCAACACAACTCAGTCCATCGAGAACATGCACTAGCTCCACAGCTCTGCCCTGTCCATTAGGAAGTCACTTGTGCATCAGTTGAATCCAGTCCGTTGGGGAAAATGCACCAAATCAACATGCCTCAACTCAACCCAATCCATCGAGGAACATGCACGAAGGAGTTCATACAGAACTCAGAAGTCCACATAGGACAAGGGTTCCACACAGAACTCAGGAGTCCACACAGAACTCATATAGGTCCACACAGAACCACAGTCCACACAGGACAAGGAGTCCACACATAACTCATACCGGTCCACACAGAGCCACAATCCACACAGGACAAGGAGTCCACACAGAACTAAGGGGTCCACAGAAAACTCATATCTGGTCCACACAGAACCAATCTCCCCACTCCATCATAGAATGCCAAGGAGCAACGTCAACCTCTTACTGAGGGAGTCAATCATGGGACTAAACTCTCCACTCCATCACAGTGTTAGGGAGTAAAGTGAAAAATTTCGCAACCCCAACCCGGTTTCAAGTTTAGTTCACTGCATGTAGTTTAATGCCCAAACCCCAGCATGCATAATCATATGAAATTTAAATTTTTTTGACTTTTGCTTGAAACACATGGAATTCTTTCAACATAAACAATTAGAAAAATTTATGGCAGCCTACTTTTCCTACTCGGAAAATTTATGACAGCCAACACATGAAATTTTTGTCTCAGTATTTTGACCAATAAGGTTCAGGAAAAACCAATAAGGTCAGATTTATTATTTTCAGGCAAACTAAGGCAAAATTACAGCAGTACTTATCTTGGTATTTCTTCTCGAAATGTGTGTCAAAATTCATCCTAAAAAATTTCTGTTCAAACTGTTGTTCTGAATTTTTCCAGCACCTCGATTTTTCACGTCAGTACGGCCCACACATGCGACTGTGCTTGCTTCTCTTTGCCTCGAAAACTCTGCAATTCTACTGTCTGAAACAACATTAAATGCTGTCCTGTTTACCTAGAAAATTGTGCCCACTTGCCTCGATTTCGTGTTGTTGTACAGAATAGTACAGTACAACCTGCCTCGAAATCTGTCTACTGTATGGGCTCTTCCTGTACGGTCATGCCTTGGAATACGTGCCCAGCTTTTGCTCTTCCTCAACCTTGGAATCTGTGCAGGGTTTTTCTTTCTGTCTTCTCTTGCTCATCTCCTACAAAAATCTCTTTTGTGAAAGTGAACAATGAATTTTCTCAATGCCTTTCCCTAGCCTTTTTGTTTGAGTAATGACCACTTGAAAATCAATGGCTTAGATTAAAACATAACTAGATGAGATCTAGGGCTCATTTTAAATCTCACTTTTCTCATTAAAAATATTTAATTCACTTCTAAATAATAAATGAGGCTTTATTATTCACCCATATTTTTAATTCTCAGAAAGCCACATTTAAAATAATTAATAACACTCAAACTCACTTTTTAAAGAAACTTTAATAAAATAAAGTCATTCTCACTTTAAAAGTACTAGGTACCACAACTTTTTAAGTGTCCATGTCCACCCCAAGGCATCACAAGGTGGACAAACACTTTTTTGGTAATTTTCAACATCAAATATATTGGGGCAGACATTCTTGTCCTGCCCTATTCTAAACATGAAATGCAGAGAATAACAAATCACTTGACTGAATTCATGTAGCTATACGAGAGAGTATGTAGAGACTAGTCTCCCCACCCCATCACAAGATGTCTAAGAGAAGATGTTGTATTGCCATCGGACCACTCACCCTTAGCCAAGTCCCATGGCTAATACTTGTCTGATATTGTACTCATGCTCATCATATCTTCCTCTATGTTTGAGTGCCCTTCTCGCTCTGTATCTAAGCATCATACTCTCTCTCTGGAGCTGCCCGTAGGCTAGTCCATTTATATGAGCTATCACTTTGGGTGCCAATCCGAATACCAACGCTCACAGAACAAATACAGACAACTCTTGTAAGTATCGGTCAGTCATCAAGCTAGATCTGCTTAGGATCTCAACTGTGTTCTTCCCTTAATCTAGGAAGATCTCATCAAGTTTCTACCACACCATCATTAAGTGATGCAATAGTCCAATATACTCATTTCAAGGACTAACTCCCTCTGCCTATCTAATGGGCCCATCCATAGCTTCCTAGGGTGAGATTACCGTATCCAGAATGAATTTCCCTTACACAAAACATATATTCTCCTGACACACCACGTGCTGTTGGTTTTTGTGCAACTTAGGAAGTTATTCTTATTATAATTTTATTGTATTGTTTCGTACCTCCTATAGGAGATCATACTAATGTAATCATTCGTGTAAACCCTTGAAAGAATCAATCTAAACCTTAGGGAATTTTATAGAAGAAAATAATTAAAATAAAATTATTTTTATTTTTCCCCAAGGGAAGTCAACCCCAGTCAGTTAGACAAGTTGGCCTAGTTAGGGTTAAATGTAAGTTTTGTAAAGTGTATAAATAGAGAGGCTGGGAGCCTCATTTGGACTCACAGCAACACAAGCAAGTTCGCTAGTCAAAGAGAAGCTCGCTCCAACGGTGAGAGGCAGTGTTTTTTGGGTTTTTCATTAGAGAGATTTTCTTCTTTCTCTCTCTCTTCTTGTACTTTGTTCTCAAAATTGATCATCTCTATATGAAGGTTGATGGGTTTTCTCCCTATTGGGTTTCCTAGGATATATTCTTCTTTGTTTCTGTGCTCTGTCTTTCTTTTAGAGATCCTATTGTTTATTTGCAATAAAGTTATATTGCTATAATTTTGTAAAAACTAACATGGTATCAGAGCAGTTATAGAAGAGGCCATTGTCGGAAGCTAGGGTTTGACCTTCTAAGGCCTCCCCTCATCAATTTAGCAGAAAAAAAACCGTGGAAACTTTGCTCTAGGAAAGCGCATCTTTTGGTGAAGGAAAAATCAAATTCCTAGAAGTTTCATTTTTTGACATAATTCCGTTGTTGTTGTAGAAATCAGGGTTTCAAGTTTTGTGCTGTTTAGTCCACAAATTTGGATCGACGCCACCTTCTCTCAACTCGTTTTGATAGGGCACATCTATCTGTGTGGTTAGTTTCACTAAATTCCAAAATTGATTTTTGACCTAACTCCTGCTAGGGTTTTGGTTCAGATTTGCAAACAAGATGGTTGGAATGAAGGTTGAAGATCATCTTGATGGGGCCACAAAATTCATCTCTTGGAAGTCTATTGTTCTTCTCATCCTGGAAGAGAATGATCTCTTGAAGTTTGTCAATGAGAAGGGTCCAGAACCAGAAGCTAAAGAAGACAAATCCCAATGGAGGAAGAATGATGCCTGAGCTATGAGATTACTAGTGGACTCAATTAAAGACCACTTGGTTGCTCAATTTTCACAAAAGAAGACAGCTAGGAAGATGTTCAAAACACTGAGGAGGCTCTTTGAGCACATTAACATCAACATGACTCTCACATCGTGGGACCAACTATCGAACATGAAGATGACCAAGTCTGAATCAATTCCCTCATACTTCATGAGGATCAGAGAACTTAGGGACAAGTTGAGATCTAGTGGAGAACCTATTGAAGATAAGGAGCTTGTCATGACTACGCTAAATGGGCTTCCACCATCTTGGAAATCGTTCATCCAAACTATTAGTGGACGCACCAAGTTGCCCAAATTTGACAGATTCTGGGTAGATTGCACTTAGGAGGGGACAAGGATTGCAGCAAGACAAAGACTTCATGGCACTCAACCTGAGGAGAATCAAGCATTCATGGCCCATGCCAAGAAAGGCAAGGGAAAGGGAAGAGAATTTCACCACCATAAGCATCAAGGTAGAAGACCAAGCCCCTCTTTAGATCAACAAGAAAAGAAGAAGGATCTCTCGCAAGTACAATGCTTCAGGTGCAAGAAATATGGTCACTATGCAAACAAATGTTCAAGCTAAAGTAAAAGGAAACATGAAGGCTCAACAACTAATGTAGAAGGTCATCATCACAAGAAGCAAAGGAGTGAAGATCGTACAGAATTCTTCTTTATATCGACACTATCAGGTACCGTTCCCACCACTACTGACACTTAGTTCATAGATAGTGGTGCTTCCAGGCATATGACTCGATATAAAGAAAATATTTTTGAAATAGTTGAGAAAGAATCTCATCTCCGTGTTGTACTTGGAGATGATGCTGACTATACTGTGAAAGGATCTGGGACTACCTCACTTCAACTAGAATCTAAAGACATGTTACATTAAGTGATGTGCTCTATGTGCCTGCTTTGAAAAGAATCTTGTCTCCATCTTTGCCTTGGAGGACAAGTGCTATAAAGTTGCATTCTCAGATGGGGAAGTGCTTGCTTGGCACAAGAACTCAAGCATGGATGCAATGAAAGAAATTGGAGTAAGAGAGGAGAGCATGTATTGGTTGTGCACTCCACCAGCTCAAGCACTAGTTCATAACTCCACTAGCGTGGGTGAGCTATGGCACAAAATATTAGCTTACATCAACTATAGAGATCTCCCAATATTAAGAAATATTGCGACAGGTCTACCAACACTTCACTTGGATCGTGGTGGAGTTTGCAGGGGATGCACACTTGGCGAGAATACCAAGGGATCCTTTCCGAATAGTGAGAGCAGATCCAAGGATATATTGGATCTAGTGCACTCTGACTTGTGCAGACCTATGACTGTTGCTTCGCTGGGAGGTTACAACTACTTTATAACATTTATTGACGACCACTCACGGAGGACATGGATTTACTTTCTCAAGTCTAAGGAATCCGAGGAAGTGCTCAATAGGTTCAAAGAATTCAAAGCATAAGTCAAGAATTTGTCGGGAAAGAGGATCAAGACGTTGAGATAAGACAATGGTGGAGAATACACATCCACCGAGTTTAATGAATTTAGCAAAGAAGTAGGAATTAAGAGGGATCTTATAGTTCCGTAGAACCCTCAACAAAATGGGGTAACTGAAAGAAAGAATCGAACAATTGTGGAGGCAACCAAAGCCATGATACATGACCAGAGTCTACCGATGTTGTTGTGGGCGGAAGCTTCCAGAACAACTGTCTATGTACAAAACGAATGCTTTCATAGAATCTTGAAGAACATGACTCCAGAAGAAGCCTTCACAGGTGCCAGAAGTGAAGCCAGAAGTGGGCCACCTTCGTATCTTTGGCTGTCCAGTCTACATACATGTGCCCAAGGAGAAAAGGACAAAACTAGAGTCTTCAAGAACGAAGGGGACTTTCGTGGGATACAATGAGTCTTCAAAGGCCTACATAATTTACATTCCAGGATCGAAGCAAATCAAAGTTAGTAGGGATGTGTCTTTTGAAGAACAAATGGCAATTCGGAAAGGAAGAGGATTAGACACTTAGATCGATGACAATGAAGAGATGAGATCATCTCCCCCTCTAGCAGTTTAGAGGGAGTTGCCAACGGAAGAACTGATTGTCTCCATTGATCCAGTTGAACCAGTTGATGCTCCCACAAACATTGCAGTTGGTCGAAAAAGGCCTAGATGGACACAATAAACGTTGCATGATGCAAAGGGGCATGAAGCTCCACATGACACTTTTCGGGAAAGCAAAAGACCTCAGAGGTTCTCGAGTTATGTAGCAATGATGAGTCACATCACTAACTCAGAACCGACCACATATGAAAAAACATCTAGGCACAAAGTTTGGAAGGATGCCATGATGGAAGAATATCAATCCATCATAAAGAATGATGTATTGGAGGTTGTACCGAGACTTGAGAGGAAGTCAGTAGTGACTTCCAAGTGGCTTTTTAAGATTAAGCATGGAGAAGATGGCAGTGTGGAAAAACACAAGGCTAGTTTTCTTACCAGAGGATTCTCTCAGAAAGAGGGAGTTGATTACGACGAGACATTTGCTCTCATGGCTCGATATACTTCCATCAGGACCATTATTGCTATTTCTTCAGCTATGGGATGGAAGCTATATCAGACGGATCTTAAGATTGCTTTCCTCAATGATGTAATTGAGGAAGAAGTTGATCTTGAACAACTAGATGGGTTTGTTGTCCATAGGAAGGAGTCCCACGTCTCCAAGCTGAAAAAGGCTCTAGATGGACTCAAGCAAGCACCCCTTGCTTGGTATGGACGAATAGATTGATACTTGGTGAGCTTGTAATTCACCAAGAGTGATGCAGATCCCAATCTTTACTACAAGATTGGGGAAGGTGAGCCACTGATTCTAGTTTTGTATGTTGATGACTTGTTTCTCACAGGAAATGAGAAACTGATTGCATGGTGTAAGAAGAAGCTTGTCTATGAGTTTCAAATGAAAGATCTTGGATTTATGCATTACTTCTTAGAAAGTGGCAATGAGGAAGGTCTTCTAGCATTGCATGTGTCCTTGCATGCTAAGAAGACATTAAACACGAAGCCAAATGACTTAATGTGATTTTCCTATATTTAGACTTAGGAAAATACATTAATTAATCTAATTTGATTTTGACTTAATGGAATCACTTTGCAGACTTGATTTTGAAATAATTTAAGTGATGGCTAATCTAATCTTGGCCATTGATCTCACTGGAGGATCTCATCCATTGATCCATAGTGAGGGTTAGGGTTTTTGCTTGGCCATTGAGTTAAAAGAAGATTTGGTGGAGAGGACACACACACAAAAGAGATACAGACAAACAGAGAAGTCAGACAGAGAGATTTGCTGAGAAGGTGGAGTACTCACAGGATAGATTCGTTGAGTTACCAGGTTGAGCACCAGGCCTTACAGGATCACGCAGAGAAGGCCATACAACTCGACAAAGGCAGTCGTACAACAACACGAATTTCGTACAGTTGACGTTAGGATTGTACGGATCCGTACAGTTGACGCAATAGGGTTGTACTGCTGACGCAGGGGCCGTATCGTGTTGCTGGGTTTGCCTAGTGATTTTGCAGAGGTTTTATTTCGCCAGGTTGGGTGAATTTATCTGCTGGATTGTAATTGTTCCATATCTTAATAAAATTTCATATCTAACTGCTGAATCGGTTTTCCCATCTTGGGTTTTATTTAGGGGTTTCCATACCCAAAACACTGTGTCTATATTTATGAGATTGTTGTTGATGTTTCTCAGTTTACTTTCTGTTGCAATACTTGTAAAAAAAATTAATGTCTGGTTTTCAGTAACAATTAAATATACTGTATAGCCCTAGTTTGAATTTTAAAGGAAAACTTACATCTTATTAGAGCTCTGTTGAGCTAAATCTGAGAAATTGAAGCAATATTGATAGATCAAGGGCAGATCTATTGGAGACACAAACCTAGAGTTCAGATCTAGGGTTTGACAGGTACACTTCACTATGGCCGTGCAGTTGAGAGTTGAGGAGCACATTGACTCCATGAAGGTTGTGCCCATAGATCCGCCGGAGTTGGCGAGATGGAAGAACTTAGACTCCAGAGCTATGTTGATCATCTTAGATGGGGTGAAGGATCACATAGTCCCTCACCTTTCTGGGAAGAAGACCGTATTGGAAATGTGGAAAGCTTTGGAAGGACTTTACCGTAGTAAGAAAAAAAACCAGAAGATGGTGCTGCAAGAGAGGGTGTGCAGTACCAGGATCGCCAAGGGCGAAAGAGTGGTGCCTTGTCTCACAAGGCTCACACAAATCAGAGACGAGCTTGGAGCTGTTGGCTCTTAGATTGAGGATAAGGAGCTAGTTCAGATAGCCCTCAATGGCTTTTCAAAGCGATGGGGCACCTTTGTCAAAAGTGTTGTGGCTAGGGAGAAGCTCCCTGATTGGCAGAGGTTGTGGGATGATTTTGTGCAGGAGGAGACCCACATGGGTATAGGTTCAGGTTCATCCAACAGTGCCCCACATATTGTGGATGAAGAGGCTCTAGCCTTAGCAGGGAAGAGAAAGGGTAAGGCAAAGAAAAAGAAATGCGGTAAGAAGAACCATGACATGCCTAAGGTCAAGTGTTTTATTTGCCACAAGCAAAGACACTTTGCCTCCTAGTGCCCAGATAGGAAGAAGAAGAACAATACCCAGATGGCGGGATTTGCAAAGGTGGAGGAGTTCAGCAAAAACTTTGATGATGATTTTTGCTTGATAACTTGCATGGCAAGCACCACAAGTAGCAGCATTTGGTACACAAACAATGGGGCATCTTCTCATATGATGGGACAAAAGAGGTTCTTCAAGAGCCTGCAGGAGGGTGGATTAAATATCCACATTGAGTTGGGTGATGATGCGTAGTATCAGGCTCAAGGAGTTGGCATTGTTTCATTCTAGAGGGAGTCTGGCAAACCCCTCAGTTTTGCTGACGTATTGTATGTTTTGGGGTTGACTAAGAATCTCATATCCGTTTCCACATTGGAGGACAAGGGATTTTAGGTGAAGTTTCAAGACCATAGGGTGTATATCAGGCCCAAGGGGTCAGATAGGAGTTTGGATCGGGTGATTGGGATCCAGAGTGGGAAGGTGTATAAACTACACTTTGAGTCTGCAAAGGCTATAGTCAACAACAATAGTCATGGTGATTTTTGGCTTATGAGGATGGCACACTTACACCATGGAGTACTAAGGCATTTGAGACAAGCCGTCATTGGAGTTCCTCAGGTATAGGAGGAGAAGCATAACCACTGCAAGGGTTGTACGTTGGGGAAGAAAATCAGGAAACCTTTTCGACAGAGTGAGCACAAGTTTAAGGGGACCTTGGACTTAGTGCATTCGGATATTTGCGGACCTATTGTTAAATTAGCAGCAATTGTACGGATCCGCACGTGTGGGTGGTCATACAGAGGGTCGTACACTCATGCAGGAGGGTGTTGGGGTTTAGCTGGGAAGTGCCTAGTGATTTTGCTGGGGTACTGCATTTGACAGGTTTGGGTAAATTTGCAGTGATTGTAAATGTTCAATATTTTCTCATAATAAAATCTATATCTAACTGCTGCACCGGTTTTCCCATCTTGGGGTTTTTCGGGGGTTTCCATACCCAAAATAATAGTGTTAATATTGTGATGTGATGTTGTGATTTATTTCTCAGTTTTATATTTTGCTGCATATTGTAAAAGATATCCATGTGTTGTTATCAATAGATATTTTGAATGCACTGTTTAGCCCTAGTTTGAATATTAAAGGAAAATTTACACCTATGAGTGTCCAATCTTTTAGTGGCTACATTTACTGCATCACTTTCATTGACGACTTTTCCAGGAAGACTTGGATCTATTTCTTGAAGGCCAAGTCAGAGGTCTTTGAGCGGTTTAGAGAGTTTTAGACTCTCGTAGAACACTAAACAGGAAAGAAGATCCGAGTATTGAGGACAAATAACGGGGGTGAGTACACCTCCAATGAGTTCTTGGAGTATTTCTCTTCGGAGGGGATCAAGAAGGATCTCACAGTGCCTCATACCCGGCAACATAATGGAGTGGCGAAGAGAAAGAACAGGACTATGGTAGGAGCAGCCAAGGCCATGTTATTTGATCAGGGATTACCACTATTCCTTTGGGCCGAGGCATACAGGACTGCAGTATACATTCAGAACATGTGTCCCCACATAGCTTTTGGGAGGAAGACACCCAAGGAGGTCTTTACATGCACTAGATTAAATGTGAGCCACTTGCGCATATTTGGGAGTGTCTGCTATTGTCACATTCATGCTGACACTAGGAAGAAATTGGACCCTTCTAGAGAGAAGGGGTTACTTGTTGGTTACTGTTGGACACAATGGCCACACTGAGAAGGGGGGATGAATCAGTGTGAGAGCAGTTTAAACTTTTTACCTTCTTTTAATCATTCAGAGTTTATCAAGCATTAATCACATAATCATATCCATTAGTTAATTCAAGCATGGGTCATAAGCACGATCATCACATCAAGAGAGACACAAGAATACATGTAATTTTGATCGTTATTTATGGTAATGGAAGACTACAATCTTCTCGATTACAATCAACACCAACTGATAGAAAGAGCACCAACTCTTGTAACAGGTCTAAGCCTGGTTTTCTTCGCTCCAACTAAGAAGGATTTGAGGAATCCAATCCTCAAGTGCAAGTCACTACTTGCAAGCTTGATGCCAATCTCTGTTTGTCATCAATCTGCTGCTCAACCATAATCTCTGCTCATCACTCTGCTGGTCAACACTGCTGGTCAATCTCTGCTCATCACTCTGTTGGTCAACACTATTGGTCAATCTCTGCGCATCACTCTGTTGGTCAACAGTGCTGGTCAATCTCTGCTCATCACTCTGCTGGTCGACACTGTTTTTCAATCTCTGCTCAACAACATTTGCTCATATTCTCATCATTGCTGCTCATTAATACTGATAAGTCATTTCACTGCCATACTTTGCTCATGTACATCATTGCACACCTCATCATACACAATTATTGAACAAGTAATTTTGCTTTGCCTTCACTAAACATAAGGTATGCATCGCCATGCATCATCGTCATAGGGTATGCATCTTCATCATCAAATATACATCGTCATCATCTCAGTGTGCACCGTATATGCATCATCAACATCAAGTTTACATCATAGTGCATAGGAGAGCATCATCACACTATGGTATGCATGTACATCATATTCTATAAGAGTGCATCAACATCATAGAGTGTACATCATTATTGCATGCATTATCATTATAAAGTGTATCACATCATAGCATAAAGGTATGCAACATCATCATCATAGCCTCCATAATGACTGCAAATATATATACCAATATAGAGGCTCACATACTAAGATCAAAGATGAACTCTATCCATGAGAGACATGTGCCATTGCAAGAGAAACCCAAAAGCATGAACCATACCTTTTTGAAGATCACAAGATGAAGAAATTTAGACAAACGAAAAGAAACTCTATATCATGTCATCACATAGCCCTCGTAGAGTTGTAACAAGCTTTCCAACTAGCCAAGAATTTTGTAATTTTGATTCTGTATGAGAAAGTTATGTCTATTTTAGTGTAGATGCCCAAAAATTTCTCCTCGACAAAGTTTCGCACTTTTCTCCAAGAGTTGTGAAATACCAAGGAGAGAATTGATTGATGAACAAACAAAATGTTTGATATTCTATTTATATAGGTTGTGGAGGAAAGTTAGTACCTCAAACTGATCCGACATGCAATTCAAAATTACAACTAATTAAATTCTCTTTTGTTTGGTCGGCTGACCCAAAAAGGTGGGGTACAGAGACCCAAAAATTCATATCTCTTCAAACGTAAGGAGTTAGAAGATGCCCCACATATCAACAAAAATGGCTTGACGAGGACTATCTCCCTATGATAAGTTTATTTGCAAATTCTTGGTCTAATACCCTTAAATTCTTCAATTCGTACAGGACATCAAGACTCCACACATAAAGGTGCCAAAGACCATGTTACCTTATGCATAAGTTCCAAGGTCAAAGGCTTTAATGGACATCATCAAAGGCATGGGGGATTTGATGGTCTTCACATCTACAGACTTCACATTGCCAAGGAGGAGGGATCCACCATATACTCATCATATCAAGGGTGTCAATGACCCCAACACCACCAATTAAGTGGGAACAAAGACTTTTTCAAGAATATCATCATCATATTCAAGGTCTCCATATCATTAAAAACATATTCAATGTTTCCACTATATATATCTTCATCACCATAAGAGTACCAACACCCCAAAAGAGGGGTACAAAGACCTCACCACTAGTTTGCAACACCTTATGTGATTCATATGCACGATCACAAGGCTACAACATGCCATTGACCATATAGCATCCAAGGGCCATCAAACCACCATATTTGTGGGTTCAAGACCCAAGTCTCCACATGCAAGACGATCAAGATCTAAGCTTGTGGACTCAAGGACCCCATAAGAACTCAATAACCTCAAGACCATCCAATGCAAGCAATGGGCTCCAACATCAACACATCAAGGGACTTACACACATGAGCCAGATCAACCCATGCAAGTAAGTGTCCAAGTGTCATCACAAGTGTGTGGGTGCCTTCATCATGCCATCAAATGTGGGTCCAAGGGCTTCTTCAACCACCTCAACCACACCAGGAGACCTCCAAGGGTCAAGATCCATCATGACATCACCTGTGGGATTGCTAGGCCTTCTTCTGGGGTACCATGACACCATCATAGCATGAATGACCACAAAATGGGCCATTAATGCTTCTGCAACATGTTCAGGGTTTCCCCATCATCCATAAAGGCTTCAACACCATCTCCAGGGTCTTCGGCACCATCAATAGGGTCTTCAACAAGGTGGTGGCTTCAAGATCCAGCCTTGTGGGTATAGGGACCTTGTCAACTGGGTACAAGGTGCTCCAAAGCACAAACCCACGCTGTAAGGGATCCAAGGCATTGCAAGTGGGACTTGGTGGCATCAATGACAACCTGTGGGGCCACTGCAAGTCCATGTTGGCATCAATGACAATTTCATTAGCAGTTACAACGAGACTTCGAAGGAATACAAAGTATATATTCCTGCTCGTAAGAGGATCATTGTGAGTAGGGATGTCTAGTTTGGTGAGGACAGGTCCTTGCGAAGATCTATGGACTTGCTAGCAGAGGAGCAACCAACATAGGACTCGGGGGTCAAGTTGGAGGAGTTACAGGTATAGGTATAGGTACAGACACAGAGCACAGGTTTTGGTAGTCAGAGGGAGTCGGGTGGACAAGATTTTTCAGTCATTGACTTGGAGGTTGAACCATAGCAGGAGATGGATATCCAACAATTGCAGCAGGTAGACACTAAGCCAAGGCCTAAGTGGTTTAGGTCCATAGTTCAGGATTCCAGGCAAGTGACTCTTCCATAGAGCTCCATGAGATGGAGAAAATCACCAGACTTAGCTATATGGCATTGATGACGGAGTTGATTAACTCCAAACCTTCCAATTTCGAGAAGGCTGCACAACATGACGTGTGGCAGGAGGCCATGGGTGAGGAGTATGACTCTCATGAAGAATCATGTACGGGAGGTTGTGTCGAGGCCAGAAGGTAAAATGGTGGTGGGATCCAGATGGATCTACAAGGTGAAGCATGTAGTAGACAGAAGCGTGGAGAAGTACAAGGTGCGCTTTGTGGCTAAGGGGTTTTCACAGAAGGAAGGTATTGACTATGAGGAGACCTCACCCCTAGTGCCAAATATTCTTCTATTCAGACCATTATCTCATTAGCAACAGAGATGGGTTGGCGTGTTCATCAGATGGACCTCAAGACTACCTTCCTCAATGGAGTTATACAGGAGGAGGTATCCATTGAGTAGTCCGAGGGGTTTGATGTGGAGAACAGGGAGATGCATGTATGCAGGTTGCAGAGAGCTCTTCATGGGCTCAAGCAAGCACCTTGAGCATGGTACTCGAGGATAGACAACTATCTATGGGAGATGGGATTCCAACGAAGTGAGGCGGACCACAACCTGTACTTCTTGGCAGGTGAAGTGCCTCTCATACTGGTACTGTATGTGGATGATCTCTTTCTTACAGAAGATGAGAGGCTGATTGGCGACTACAAGTCCAACCTTGTAGTTGACTTTAAGATGAAAGACCTTGGTTTGATGCATTACTTCCTGGGCTTGGAGGTTTGGCAGAGTGACAGGTGCTTCCTCATTGGACAAGAGAAGTATGCAGTGGAGATCTTGAAGAGATTCAAGATGTTGGATTGCAAGTCTATGTCCACACCTCTAGTTTCCAATTGGAGGAAGATTGATGTATCAGGGTCAGATGGATTTGATCATACATTGTATCACCATCTTATCGAATTGCTCATCTATCTAGTCAACATACGTCCACACATTAGCTTTGCGGTCAACTCTTTGAGCCAGTTCATGGTGGACCCTCGGATAGTGCATTGGACAGCTGCAAAGCATGTGCTTTGCTACATCAGAGGTACAATGCAGTATGGGTTGGTTTATGAGCATAGGGGGAGTAGTTAGCAGGCTTCACAAATTGTGACTAGGCAAAATGTGTAGAGGACCGGAAGAGCACTTCAGGTTGTTGCTTTAGCATTGGATCAGGGGTTGTCTCTTAGTTCAACAGGAAGTAGAAGTCAGTTGCATCGAGCTCGACAAAGGCCGAGTACATGGCAGCCAGTTTGGCTGCTTGTGAGGGAATGTGGCTGAGGAAGTTGCTTTCAGGGTTGTTTGAGTGTGAGCTAGAGGCTACAGTAGTTCACTGTGACAATCAGAGTGGCATTAGGCTATCTGAAAATCCAATGTTCCATGATTAGAGCAAACACATAGACATTCGGTACAACTTCCTAAGAGATTGTGTATAGAGAGGAACCATTCGGTTGGAGTACATTCAGATAGATGAGCAGGTGGCGAACATTTTCACCAAGGCACTTTGCAGACAGTTTTGTGAAGTTCAGAGACAAGTTTGGGTTGCTATCGAATCCCTTCCTCGTTGAAAGGGAGTGTTAGAAAGTGGCAACAAAGAAGGTTTTCTAGCATTGCATGTGTCCTTGCATGCTAAGAAGACATTAAACAGGAAGCCAAATGGATTAATGTGATTTTCCTATGTGATTTTGACTTAATGGAATCACTTTTATAAAGTGAAAAGTGAAATAATTTAAGTGATGGCTCATCTAATCTTGGCCATTGATCCATAGTGAGTGTTAGGGTTTTCGCTTGGCCATTGAGTTAAATGAAGATTTGGTGGAGAGGACACACACATAGGAGAGATACAGACAAACGAAGAAGTCAGACAGAGAGATTTGCTTAGAAGACGAAGGCACACTCACTGGATAGATTCGTAGAGTTACCAGGCTAAGCACTAGGCCGTACATGATCATGCAGAGGAGGCTGTACAACTCAACAGAGGCAGCTGTACATCAACACGAATTCCGTACAACTGATGTCAGGACCGTACAGATCTGTACAAGTGACGCATGAGGGTCGTACAGATGCGTAGGGGTCGTATCGTGTTGTTGGGTTTGCCTAGTGATTTTGCAGAGGTTCTATTTCGCCAGGTTGGGTGAATTTATTTGTTGAATTGTAATTGTTCCATATGTTCTTAATAAAATTTCATATATGATTGCTGCACCAGTTTTCCCATCTTGGGTTTTATCCGGGGGTTTCCATACCCAAAACACTGTGTCTATATTTATGAGATTGTTGTTGATGTTTCTCAGTATTTACTTTCCGCTGCAATACTAGTAAAAGAGATTAATGTGTGGTTTTCAGAAACAATTAAATATACTGTTTAGCCCTAGTTTGAATTTTAAAGGAAAATTTACAACTTCTTGGGATTAGAAGTATGGTAGAGGTAGAAATAAATTTTCCTAAGTCAAGGAAAATACACCATCGATATACTGAAGAGATTCGAAATATTGGATTGCTAGTCAATGGCTACTCCGATGGATGCAAACCTGAAGAAGTTGAGGGACTCATCTTCAAATTCTTACTTGATTGATCCCACCATGTATTGTCAGTTGATTGGATCGCTGATCTATCTGACGAACATCGGACTAGATATATGTTTTGTTGTGAATACTCTCAGCCGGTTCATGAGTGAGCCTTGCTAAATTCACTGGACTACTACAAAACATGTACTCGGATATTTGCGTGGCTTCGTGGGATATGGATTGAGATATGCTTCAGAATGTGACTTGAGATTGCAAGGTTTTTCTTATTCGGATTGGGTTGGATGCGCTAGAGATAGGAAGAGTCCTTTTGGATGTTGCTTCTGTTTGGGTTCTGCAGTTATTTCTTGGTGCAGCAGGAAGCAGAGCCCAGTAGCAGTCAATACAATAGAGGCCGAAAATATGGCTGCTAGCACAACAGTTCGAGAAGTAGTATGGCTTCGGAAACTCCTTGCAGGATTGTTTGGTCAGATTCTAGGACTGACTGTGATTCACTGTGACAACCAGAGCTATGTGCAGATGTCACTGAATTCTTTGTTTCACGATAAGTCGAAGCATATAGAGATTCAATATCACTTCATTGGTGATATGGTGCAAAAGGGTGTGGTTGAGCTACAATACGTGTCGACAGATGACTAGACTGCAAATGTTCTTACCAAGCCTCTTCCCAGGACAAAGCTTGAATACTTTCGTGGAAGACTCGGAGTAGAAGAAAATTTATCCCTCCTTGAGAGGGAAAGGTGATTTAGACATCTACCTTGCTTCTACACTGGTGGCTCTACTTGTTCTGGTTCTCAGCCTAGTATGAGAGAAATCTCATCAGCAGTGGAGATGGACTAGTAGTAGATTTTTGTGTACGTTGGTGCCTTTGCTCGTTCTGGTTCTCAACCTAATGTGGTAGAAATCCCATCGGCAGTAGAGACAGACAAGTAGTAGATGGTTGTGTACACTGGTGCCTCTCCTCGTCTTGGTTCTTAGATTGGTATGGGAGAAACCCCATCAGCAGTAGAGATGAACATATAATAGATGGTCGTGTGAAGCATGTCCAGGCTCTCAACCAGGTATGGGAGACTCCCATCAACAATAGAGACGGACTGGTTGTAGATGAGACATTGATTGCAGTACCCTCCGATGGATTGTGAGAGCTGATGGATTCACTGATGGACTGTGTGGATCAAACATATGATGATGATGACTCTCTAATGCACTGTGCAGAGTTGTAGAGTTGATAGATTCATCGATGGACTGAGTGGATCAGATGCATGATGACACCTCTCGACGGACATAGATCATGTTGACAACCTTCAGTACATATAGAGATGATCAAGACAAATGTGCTATATGGAAGAGAACCAGATGATCAAGATGTTTGTAACACCTTGGTTTTGACACCAAGGGGGGAGGGGAATGTAATGCCCCAGTTTTGACCCCATTGTATTGAAATTGTACATGATGTATATATTGTATGAAAATCATGGAAAGGAGCTCATGGCCAAGGCCTTACCATTGATTGGTGTTTTGTGTAATAGGTGATCAAGGTTGATGTCTATTGTTATGGTGCTAAGTCAAGCACAATGTACTTTGGAATACCATGAAATACACAATTTAATAAAAGTACCACAACTAGCTATGCACTGCAACGTGAAAGAGATGGGGGCATGATTTCATAGAGGGACATAGAGGGAGTTAACTAGCAGATGCCAGGTGAGAGATTGCAGGTCCAATCCTCAGTAAACTCGGTCTAACCAGTAGAAAAACCTTCGTTGTGTTGTCGTCCAAGTCACCGAGGCAGACACGAGCTCAGAATTAAATCCTTTTGGATAGAAATTTCGCGCACTCTAGCTGAGTTAACTGCCGTGCTAGTTGACGCTGCATAATCCTTGCGGACTTTGGATCTGTGTCCCCACCAGATCAATGGTGGACTCCAAATTTGGTAAAGCGGATTTGGATAGAAATTTCGTGCACGTCCAAAGTTTGTTAAGCCACGTATCTTCACTCAGCGAAATCGCTGTGCGTCGTCGATTTGTTTGATGGTTGATCCTAGCCGTAGATCCGTTCAAAAGTTACCCGTTCTTTAGCCTGTCTACCCTGGTTCGTCCTTGTGCTCGATCATTCAATTTTCTTGCAGGAAATTGGTTGAAGCAGTTAATGCCTTGGGCAAAGCAAGGCATAGCAGTCGATTTCGTGATCGAGCAAGGCTGCAGTCTGTAGAGGCCGTGTTCTTGCTTCTGAAGCAAGAAAACCAGAATTGCATGCCCAGCCTGTCAACCCTGTCTTGATCTGAATGCCGTGGTCATTCGATTCATTCTAGCATTAGATCCGATCGATTATGCATTGTTTACTCTCCTGAGTCGCAGAGAAGGTTTTCTGTCGTGGTTGTGCAGTGTGGCTCACTATTCAATGTTGTTCAGTACATCTACATTGTGGTTGTGGAGAGTTGCTCATGTTACACATGGTGGTTCATGGTTGTGTTACAATGTTTCCCTGTGTTACAGAGTGTATGAAACCCTGGTTGTGTGTTACAGTGTTATCCTGAACTACTTTGTGTTACAAACTGGTATGCAAACCCTGTTTCTCTGGGTTACAGAGTGAAGCCAATGCTGTTGTGTTTTCCTGTGGTTTGCTGTGATGTGCACCTTGGTTTGGGTCTGAACTGTATGAAAGAGTTAGGAGTGGAAGAGACGCAGAATGTGCTTGATAAACCTAGTGTGGAAGCTCACAATCAAATAAGAGTGGCTGGTGAATCTTCTATGCACATCCTGAAGAGCACTGGAAGGGAAAGTGTAGCTCGAGGGACTGTGGAGCAGAGAAGGGGACGCTTCCTTGTGTTGTGTGTGTAGGTATTGTGGATGCCAGGCCAGATAGATCTTATGAAGGTGTCTTTAGCTTTGTGGATGAGCTCACTAGCTTAGTAGTTCTTCCTGTCCACTGCCTTAGCAGCCTGATAAACCCAAAGATAGGTTGGCTTGGCTGAAAGTGTGATAAACCCAATTAGATATTGGCTTGGTTGGGAAACCTGGTAAACCCAACTGTACATTGGCTTGGCTTAGCAGCCTGATAAACCCAACTAGTAGTTGGCTTGGCTGTGTCTTGTTGTGCATTATGGCCATGTGTGTAATCCTTGGCTAGACGACCTGATAAACCCAACTGTGAATGCTGGCTTGGTTGAGTATGTCTTGATAAACCCAACAGTGAGATGGCTTGGCTGTGTAGCCTGGTAAACCCATCCGTTGACTTGGATGGTCCTTAAGGTGAATGTTGGCTTGAATGTGAGTAGTCTGATAAACCCAACTGTATGCTGGCTTGGCTGAGTAAGTCCTGATAAACCCAATAGTGTTTGGCTTGTATGCCTGCAACCTGATAAACCCAACTGAGTGCTGGCTTGGTTGGACAGTCTGATAAACCCAACTGGTAGTTGGCTTGACTGTGTGTGAGTCTTTTGTTCCCTAGTTCCTTGTGGAAATCATGCCCAGCTCTGGGGTGGCAGTTGTGTTGAGAGATTGATGAACACAACTGGCCTATGGTTGGGTGAAACGTTGCAGCGACCTAGCTAGTTGCGGGACATCTTCATCTTCAAGATAAGTATCTTTGTTAATTTGGTTTGTGCAATGTATTTGCCTATGAATGAAATGAATATGATGAATGCTTGTTAATGTTTCAGTAGAGTTTACTGTTGATGAATGTTCCTGCATTTGCGTCTATATTGCCTTGTATGTTTCAATGCATCTTTGCTTATGATCATGGAGGCTAGAAACCTGGTTACAGAGTCAGAATGCATCTGACTTAAGTGTTTCTGCACCCGAAATCTGCCTGCGGAAGGCGAAAGAGAGCAATTGAGACAAGGCAGAATAGTGAGTTTCCGACTTCCGAGTTCCGCAGTTGACAGGTGGCAGGCGAAAGGTGGAAAAAAGGAAAAAGGTCCTACGGAAAAGGGAGTTTCCGACTTTCGCAGCCAACAGGTTCTAGGTGGAAGTCGGAAGCACAGAAAAAGACTAAGAACGAAAGTGGAGTTTCCGATTTCCAAGTTTCGGGCGGAAAGGCGGAAAGTGGGTAATGATTCCTTCGTGTTTTGAGTTTTCAATTTCCGGACGGAAAGGCGGAAGGCAGAAAAGTGGTCATCTGTTTCCGTCGATTGTTGGTTTTCCGATTCCCGAATTTCGCAGGGCGGAAGGCAGAAGGTGGAAAGGACAGGTTCAATGCGGAAGAGGTTTTTTCCGGTCACAGAATGGAGCTGTCGGGCGGAACGACTATTGCAGTGGTTTCTAAGCCTGAGAATGAATGTTGAAGTGTGTGTGTACGGCTCGTGCCCTGTGTATTAAAAGAAGAACAAAGGTTCTTTAAGAAATTTTTAATTCCACATGGTAGCAGGGGTATGGGTACGTGACAATGTTGATGATGTCCATGTCTGAAGAATACCTTCCTTGTTGAGAGGGAGTGTCGGTTTTTGTGCAACTTCAGAAGTTATTCTTTTATAATTTTATTGCATTGTTTTGTACCTCCTACAGGAGATCATACTGATGTAATCATTCATGTAAACCCTTGAAAGAATCACTGTAAACCCTGGGGAGTTTTATATAAGAAAAGAATTAAAATAAAATTATTTTTATTTCTTCCCAAGGGAAGTCGGCCCTAGTCAGTGAGACAAGTTGGCCTAGTTAGGGTTAAATGCCAGTTTTGTAAAGTGTATAAATATAGAGGTTGGGTGCCTCATTTGGACACATAGCTACTCAAGCAAGTTCGCTAGTCAAGGAGAAGTTCAGTCTAACATTGAAAGGCAGTCTTTTCTGGGGTTTTTCATTAGAGAGATTTTGTTCTTTCTCACTCTCTTCTTGTACTCTGTTCTCGAGATTGATCATCTCTCTACGAAGGTTGTTGGGTTTTCTCCCTATTGGGTTTCCCAGGTTAAACTCTTGTGTTCTTTGTTTCTATGCTTTGTCTTTCTTCTAGAGATCCTATTGTTTATTTGCAATAAAGTTATACTGCTATAATCTTGTAAAAACTAACACATTCCTAGCCGCTACTCTTACCCTCAATGCCAAAGCCTTGGCCATAATATTATATGCTACCAAGACTCGAGAGAAGAGTGATGGTATGCCAACTGCTAATGGAATCACGCTTCCCATTCTTGGGGATTAGCTTAATCAATCCCTGATTAAATGTCTTTGAGAGGTAACCTAAATAGAAAACTTCAGTTGCAAGACAATAAAAATACTCCTCAATACCGTTCCACATGGACTTATAAAATTCACAAGGCAAACCATCCAACCCTAAAGATATAATATTATTGTTGTGTTGGGATTCTACTTTAAAATATATATAATTAAAAGGTTCTTTTGTGATTTGACATGCTTGTGGAAGGTGTACATTAATTTAAATGAATGATTCCACTTGAATGTAAATGATTAATTTTTCGGTTTGCTTCATCCATAACTATGCTGTGTTCATAACGATTCTTCCATAACTTTAATTATGCCAAAATTGTATTATTAATATAAAAGTTATGTCAAGTACATGTTATTAGTATATACAATATAGGTAATATAATCAATAACATATATACTATAAAATATTGTATATATTAATAACATATATATAATATTTATTATATATACATTATTAATATATAAACACTATTAAAGGTATTGCATATTAGTTTATATATATATATATATATATATATATAATAGATATGTTTAAAAAATATGTATTATTGACATTCACAATCTGTTCTTTCCTGTAAATTTGCTCAAAGCTTCTAGCCATTCCGGATACTCGTATCCTAGCTGCCAACTCTCCCGCATTCTAGACCTAGGTATTTATGATATGGACAATCGTGTGCCTTAGTGCTTCCCTAGGTCTCAGCTTCCTCGCATATTTCTAGCACCCCTAGTTAGTTAGGTAGTTTAACCATATAACTTCTTACTACAACATCTAACATTACATTGCTTACATATTTAAAGCATACAGTGACGTAAATACCAGTCTCTTATCAACACTTAATTGGGTGTTGGTACTCTAACAAGCAAAGGGTCAGAAATTAGGTAAGGTACCTCTTGCTCAAATGAAATCCCTTTTGTATGCGTATGTCGTTGTCTTTTAAGCATTGTTGCAAAAATTGTCAATCAGTCGGTGATTTTGTTGTCTTTTACCAAGTTAATGGTGAAAGTTGAAACCAGAAATCACGCAATAAAAGTTTTGATTTCTATAAAACTTGGTAGGACACCAAAAGAACAGCAATACAGATCGAAAAGGGCACTCTTTCTGATCTTTTCAACTTGCCATTTGTGCATTTGTGAGAGAGAAGAGTGTACCAGTGTAGTTTAAGAGGGAAAATGTGGTGTTGGGTATTACTTATTTGATGCTGTTGTCAGTTAGATTTAAATTTAACTATTTTTTTTTTAATATCTTGCATTTTCTAATGCTTGACGATTTTTTGCTTGCTGCCAATTTTTTTTCTGAGTTTTTCACTGAGTTATATTTGCGCGCACCAATTATTACTGAGTCTGATTTTGAAGCATTGCTCTAAAGAAGCTGGAGAGCTTCTTGCCCAGCAGGCCATACAAAGTATGGACAAACTACCTAGATGATAGGCCATTCATTTCATGTATTGGCAGTCAGGGACAAAACTGCCTAGCTGATCTCTCTAGGCTCTCCCATCATCCATGCAACATAGCCTCTGTCTCTATTACTTGTATTGCTTTAAATTTCTCATGCGATTTACTCATTTCTTTTGTTTCTCTAGCCAGCATCTTTCCTGCTGCATGGCTGGCTAGGGTCACATGATTGATTTTCTATTCGAACTTTGAAGGTTTTCTTTTGAGAAAATGATTCCTTTTTTTTTTCTAATGCTATTCCTTTGCATTTCAGAGAAATGTGAGTGCTATAAGCCATAGAGTTGTGGGATATTGTAGGCATTCAGCAGGTATCATTGAAGCTATAAATGGGTTAAAGGTGAGATCTACATTCACTGTTTTCTTCTGTAAATAAAAAAGGGTTTTAGGTTCTTTTATGCACATCTGCTTGCTAAAATCTTCAGAATTCACTATGTTTCTCACATCTTTTCTTGTTTAGCAGGAAGAAATAGACCCAGGAGAATTTTCATCATTCAAGGAACGCCTTTCTTATCTGCAGGTATTGTGGAAATGCTAACAGAATACCTTACTTTAGATGTTATGCTTGCGATCTCTTGCTCATTGTCACATCTATCAGATATAACCTCAAGTTGAAATCTTATGCCACAGGTAACAGAAAAGATGAGAGTTTGTTTTGGAAAATCAGGAATACATGGCTGGGGTCTCTTTGCTCGCAGACACATTAGAGAAGGAGAGATGGTATGCCTGTTGTCGACTCTCGTGTCAATGTGTTGTATGTTTTTCTGAATTAACTGGAATTTTTGGAAGCCCACCTCGTTCTTAATATTTTGAAAACATTTATTCTGTCTTAAAGGAGTGAGAACTGTTGGCACTCTTCTGGACCTTGCTGCAAGGAAGCTTCCCTCCCCAATCCCCTACTGCTACTGCTCCTGAAGTTCGTTTCTGAGGGGTGTGCTCTCCCAAAGCGATTCCCTGCCCTCCCAAAATGATTCCCTGCTTTCCCAGTATGATTCCTGTTGGTACTTGACCACGTGAGTAAAAATTAGATTTTGCTCATGGCAAGAGGCCTAAGAAAGCTTAGTAGATAGGAGAATTTTTTGTATTTTTCAGTTTAGAATCTGGATTCAAGAACTTAGAATTATTTGTCATTATTATGGTCTATTTTGTATATGACAGTTGAAGTTTGAATTGTCGATTGCCTATTACAACTCTTTGGTCATAATGTTGTGTTTCATTTCATTGTTGATGTTATCTGCGACAATTTGTTGAAACTTGAAGTTTGATGTTATGGTTGATCATTTGAGGGCAATGTTATAATTTGTAGATCTCTGATGTTATTTGTGTGCTAAATGGTTGATGCTTTAATAATTATCATTAATCTACTACAAAAATATATGTTTTCATATTTTCTGCAACTAATTCACCATTTGCATGCTTTTTTAAAAGATGTAAAAATATATATTCTATAAAAAATGCTCCTGGAGTTTTTTTGGAAATTGGTGCTTTGTGCTCCTGCTTCACTCTTTTTCCCAACGACTATGCTTCTGGATAAACCAGCTGTGAGTAATCAGTTAGATGAAAAACACATAAGAATTTCAAGACTATGTAGCCTTCAAGGTACTTAACATTCGACACAAACTGATTTCTTATACGCTGCCCATTTTAAATTTTAATAGAAGCATCAAGTTGGAGCAAAAGAGGACATGCTAACTGTCCTTGATAATATATGAAGGGGGATCTTGCTCTTTGGTTCCTTAATTAACTGTCTCATTGTACATCCATATTGATTTATGATGAAATATATGATGGATTTTCAGAGAAGAAAATAAAAAATCTAATAGAATCAGCCATGGTTTATTACACCAATTTTTTTTTTATGATTTGATTTGTCAATCATGCAAACTAGGAGCACAGACTGAATACGTAGCATATTTGTTTCTCTTATTCTATGATCTGGGGTGACCAAAAACAATGAATTTTACCTGCTTTGTGTATATTCTCAAATACTTCTCTACGTAGCCATGCTTTTTCTTTGAGATATTAATATGATTTTTCCAATGATGGTTGAACTTTTTAAACATTAGAACTACCTATGGTTGTTATTCAGGAATCTAAATAGTAAATACTGAGGTTGTCAATTGTCATAGGTAGTGGAATATCGAGGTGAGCAAGTTAGGAGAACTGTAGCTGATTTGCGGGAAGTTCGTTATCGCTTGCAAGGAAAGGATTGCTACGTGAGTTTTATTACTTGATCTCATATTTTGTTGTTTTTCCAAAATGATTTGAATCTATATGGACTAGCGTTTTTAATTTGTTATCATTACCATTGATTTGGAGAACCATTTCTCTGGGCTATTTCTTGTGTGTAAGTTGATTGGATAACTTCTCTTGTATAGAAAATAATAACCAACACATTTCAGGTGACTATGTTGAGAGCTTACAATCTCAACATTGGGTAAAGGAATAAGAGTATATTTCATAATTTTAAAAGGCTCCTCATCATTATAATCCTTAACAAAGGCTCCTCTTCTAAGTTCCTAAGTACTACCGAGCATCTCTAGAATGCCCCTGGAGTAGGCATGAAAAGTCTTGTTCTCTCTCTCTCTCTCCCTTAAACTTGATTGTTTTTAATTTTTTAATTCTCCTACTTCTCTTTCCCATTCCTCCTTCTCCTTCATTCTATTGTAGGTTTTCAATCAAAGATTTGGAAAACATGTCCCTCATTTGGGATACGATGTTTTTGATTCCACTAGTATGTATGAGGAATAGGAATCATGAGGAAGAAGATGAGAATATTTTTAATGACCCATTGTGTTAAGGGGAGGATGAACTAGAAGGGATGAACGTGGAGAATCTAAATATGAAAATACAAGTAAAACAAGGTGTGATTGTTCCACAACGTTGCGTCTGTGATAAAATTTGATTAGAGAGGGTGGGACAACTAAATTTTTATGGAGCCATAGATGTAAAGCCAATGAACCTTACATTGGATCATACTCCCATGTGAGGCGGCATCTCTATGGGCCAAGGCCAATTACAATAAGCCGAAGAATAAAACCTTGCACTAGTCTCTAAAGAAAGAGATAAAATACATCAAAGAAAAATGAACAAAGAAGGTATGGGAAGGGGGGTTCCAGCTGAAAACATCAAATTTTAATCCAATGCCCATGGTAATTCCACATCCAGATCATTCAAATAGTCGTTGTTTTCCCCATCCAATGACGGTAATGGAGCCTCATATGCTCCCAGTAGAATAACAAAGGATTTCCTTATTGTTAGTAGTGACATGTTAGATGTAAAAGTGGTGGGGTTTCTCTATGCATGTTGTTATCACCCGCCTTGTAGTTGCCTGTGTGAGGTGGATCCAGGATGGATTGTAGAGGGGCAAGCAACTAAGGGGTGGAACCACGACTGCCTAGACTCCCAAATGGATGATTGTCACGCCAATCAAGGCAGCCTTCACTTTATGTTATCCTAGTCCAAGACAACAATGGGGGAGACCCAGATCTGCTCCTGACAGGAGAGATCGGGCCTAGACACCAGAATAGATCAAATGGGGCTTCAAGGTATGTAAGGTGCAAGGTGAATGGAAACCCTAGCTCTAGGGTTTAAGTACTAGCAACTGATGGGGATGACCACTGTCTTGGGAAACATAACTGTGACAGGGTGAGCAAATACAGAGTTGGGACTGTCTAGTACCAAGGAAACAGACTCAGTGAAAGATAGGTAACTTGAGTTATCAATAAATGTTGGCAAAGAGAATGGGAGTAAGCTCAAGTTAGGGCTAGCGCTAGAGATAGAGATTAGTGCCTTTAATGCATTGGGCAATGGAGTCAACATCAACACAACGTTTCAGTGAACCCACCTGGGATATACCTCGATCTATGGATCCAGAAAAGGATTTGGCCTGGAAGACTCAGGTTACAGAAGATCTGGCAGGAGGAGGGCTAGCGCTAGGGCTTGGAGAAGCAAATCTGCAGATCTGGAGCCGCCAGGAGGCTATCAACTTAGCGTTGAAGGAGAAAGGAGATCAGGGTGACGTGATCTACAAGCCCAAATCAGAAAATCAACAGAAAAAATCAGATTCGGACAAAGTCAAAATTTGATGCAGGAGTTAGGGGGCTGAAAACCAATTTTTTAGATCTAGGACAAACTGGAAAGAACTAGCTCAGCGTTGGGGGTGTTCTGGAGTGCTTAAGCCCTGATCTATCAGCCTATCTTGTCAGATTTCAGAAAAAGTCACTTTCGGAAAAGTCCAGTTTTCAGTGAGGGCGCTAGGGCTGTTTCAGTCAAAAACTCAGATCTTGGTCAAACAGCCAAGAATTTAGACAGCGTTGGGATTGATTTGGACTGTGTGGGACCCGATCTATCCGTCTGTGAAGTCAGAATTAAGAAAAAATCAAAACCCTAGCAGGTCAAATTTTTAGTGGGGGGTTATGCAGTTTTCTGGCAAAAAATCAGATCTAGGTCAAACTAGCAGGAGTTTGACCAGCATTGCAGTTGATTTGGTGAAGGGGAGGCCCGATCAATGAAACCCAGACATGGTTTGGCCAAAGATCGGACGATTCCCAGATTTATTGCTTTTTAGGGTTATTAGTATTTTAGGAGTTTTCAGAAAATTAAGTAAATCAAGGTACAATGGAATAAGATTTGAAAAGAAGAGACTTACCTGTTAGATCTTACCTGGAAAAGCTTGTAGAAGTCTTTAACAGTGATGATCTTTGCTATCCCGATCAATTTTAGAAGATCCCCGCGATTTCTATGGCATATGCAAGCTCCAAGCCACCAAAGCGCCCCCTACCCTGCATGAGAAAACGTCAACCATATCAGATTTGCTAATACAAGATAAAGAAACTGAATACTACAAGAAAGTAAAACGAAGTAATTATAGATCACAATGAAACTAATGAAACCCCCCTGATCCAAGACAAAGAAAACCGAGTGAGTTGAGGCCCCCCTACAAAAACGCTCTAGCCAAAGTGCCCTCCTGTAGACAAAACAATGATAGCCAAAAAAATATAGATCTCACAAGAATTTCCACAATGCTGCTAGGAAGCTGAAGATTTTCCAATCACCATTTGAGAACATCAGATGCAAAGTAGATCCATAAAATTTCCACAAAAAAGTCTTTCTATTATTCAGATCCAAGAGCCAAAGACCCCTTACAAATGAGAAGCTCTCTCCTTTAAATAGAAATGAGAGAACCACAATCATAACTGAATCCTAACCACTTTTAAAATGAGTGGCTAAGATTAAAAGATAAAATGTTCTAATCAATGGTTGAGATGAGCTCAACATACAATACATGGATCAATATAACCATAAAGTATCAAAGTAGACTAAATCACCCATAAAGAGGGAGACCCACTCAACAAGAAATAAATGAAGCACATGGTGGGTCCAAGGAGTGTTTGACTAACTCCCTCTGGGTGTCCCCATGGCACAATAAAATAATATAATAATTTAATTCTTTGACTTTGTGCCTCCTTGAGGAAATCATGAGCCTCCCAAAAGCTCCAGAAAATAATATAAAAATGCCCAAAAATAGGTGTGGGCCCAATCAGGTGCTGCAATTGCTGGAGAAGGTGTGGAGGACATCACTCTCATCATTGTGACTCATCCCATGTCATTTCCTTGCCTCAGTAGCCCAAATTGATTTGTTCAATAGCCATTTAATCATTTTTTAATTTGCCTCAGGAAATGCGATCCTGCCAAAACAACCTCCTAGGGCGCCTGCGTTGTCAAACTAAGCCCACTAGGCTCTCTGGGATGGGGGTACTATGGTACAAACAAGTGGCTGCACCCCTATGTTCCATACAACGCCCTAGGAGATCCAACTAAAACATCTCCCTGCTCAAAAATATCAATCTGTAAAGAAAAACTGCATCAGAAAGGCAGAATGAGCCTGATCACATCTGTAAATGCCCGGAACTAGAAATAAACTGTCTCATTATACTCAGAGAGTCCAAATCCATCTAAGGTGTATACTCATACTCCTCATAGGTCTTTATCTGATCATCAATCATATCCAATAAACAATATAACCATCTGTAAATGATCAGACACCAATAATAACTCAGACTATCATCCATCTGCTGCAAGTGTTAAAAGGCTAAGACATGCTCTACAACTCATTCAAGCAACAATCACAACAAGTAGCAATCATTTCACTGGCGGTACATCAACAAATACATATATAAGGCTTTATTTATTATTACTCAGACTTAGACTTTCAGGACTATACTCACTTCATAGCTATAGTCATTTTGCTAGTGAAGGGTGAAGGATGAAATTGACAAGGCTAAGGCAAAGAATGACTTCCTACTCAACATCATAACACTTCGGATATGGAAAGGGAATACTCACTATAACCAATGTCGGACAAACAACAACACAAGGAATGGCAATGCCTCACAAATGGGTGAGTTATTTAGAGATTGCTTATTCAACTTAGGCATCATGACTACATCAAGCTTGATCCAAGTTCATTAGGATCATCATTTTATTCCATGGCCTTTTTGGCCTATATGACCATTTTGGGACTTCACCGGTGCTTAAAAGCACAGCTAATCGCAGCTTTCATCCGGGACATATTTATTTTAATAAGGTCAACAATTTTTGGATATAGCATATTTTAAACCATTGCTTTTTTAGACCTTTTCTTATACTCTTCAAGGAGTATTTTAGCATTTCATTGCTCTTGCCTTTTTTCCATATGTTAAGAAACACAGTTTTATAATTTTCATTTCCCATGGGCGCATATTCAATATTTCCAATATAAGCAGTACATGAGCTTTCAGTTTTAGCCAACAACATCTCAAGTGACTAGGGGGAGTTCTGCACAATGCCAAACATCGGGACAATCAACCAGAATGATTTAGGCATACAATCCAACTTACCAAAGGAAAGTTCTGTCACCAACTTAGAGTCGAGACACAATATAAACATGGAGGCTTGTCTAACAAAAGTTCTAGCAGGGAAAAAGGTCCTCCATGCCATAAGTCAGGAAGTCAGTCGGGTTGAAACTAAAATTGAAGGTAATGGATGGGTGAAGACAATGAATGATGGAGCCAACACTAGCAAGCCAAAACAATGGTGGGAATAACTACCTCTATTCTCCCTAAGGAGGTTAAAACCAATGAGTATAGATCAAGAACTTCCAAGTCTAAGTAAGGACATCAATACATAGTACAAGATAGAACCAAGTCCATATAATTATGACCGCTAGATCATGATACCACAAGTTAATACATGTCACAAGAATCAGTATAAGAGCAATAATAACCATAACACAATATAAAATGCTGAGTCATAACCATGCAATATAATCCTATCTGAGACACCATTTGTCCAATGAGAAAGAACTGATATAAAACTGGGCATCAATGACTGCTCTGAAATGACATAAATGGCTACATCGGTCCTCAAATTTGAGTGTCTTGAGACTCAGTCCTGACATGGGAGAGTACAATAGTCCACTAACATAATAATGATCCATCAAAACTGCTCATCTTAGCATCTCACATGTAAGAGATCTGGCTGAAAAATGTACTGTGTCTGAAAAATAGAATATGGTAGCCTGGCTACTATATATGTGATAATACATGTGGTATAACATTCAATTCTCTTAATTGTTGAAAAAATCAGCATTGGCAAAAATCGACGGGGGTCCAGAATACAACTTCTCGGCAACATTAGGGAAAAAATCGAGAAACTGTGGCAAGCATTAAAAAATACAAAATAATTCCATGTTTTCAAAATTTTAAACATCTAAACTAGCCACAACATCAAATAAATACGTTGGCACATAAATATAGGAAAAACCCGATATATATGATGTAGTGGATGCCAAATAAAAAATGATACATCAAAGTTAATACTAAATCCCAAACCTTGATAGTCGTCGAATCAAGGACTTAAAAGTAGACAACCAATACAAATTGACATCAAATATATAAATGTATCTCATCATCATGAGTCATCTACAATGGAAAATCTAGAAGCTAGTTATTGGACAATCAATGACATTTCCCCATTTTATGGGAAAAGGTTTTGTCAAATTTGCCACTAGAAGTTTAACTTATCTGATGCTGACTAGAGGGTGTAGTTTTATCACCCTGTGTAGTTGGTGGTGCTAATACTGCCACATCACCCTCCATGATGTGAAAGTCCTCCTTTACACCCCACTCTTGATGCTCCTCCCCTACCCCATGTGCTTGCTCCTCCTCCTACTCCAATCATGCAAGTAACTCTTCCGTAATTGGGTCCTTGTATTCCACCCTCCATTCAGATAATATGTTAATATTGTCTAAGGAGATGGTTTCCACATCAAATACCTATTCTAGCTGCTTCATCCACAGTTGAAGATTGGCAAAGGATTCCACATCAAATCCTTCTCTAGCTGCCTCATCCATAATCAAAGATTGTAGTGGAGATATACCAAATCATTGAGATATGGGAAATCCAACCTATAAAAGGGTCTTAAATAAATGTAACGAGTCTTGAGGATCATAAATAGAATTGTGGGTTACCAACGACAACTTGATCTTTGTTAGTGATCGCCTCTTCCCTCTTTCTATCCTTCTAAGTTCTCATAAATAGAATTGTGGGTCATTTGCATAATCTATGGGTTTGATTCACTACAAATCCCAACATAATGCCCGAGGATTTCAGCCAAGTGGTACTTCAATCAGCCACACTGTTTACAAGATAACCTTTGATAGTTTGTCCTTGTGTTGCGTGGAAGCCTCCCCCCCTCCCCCCCTCGGACCCACTCTGGAAGCTAGGCGGAATCACGCTTCGATTTCGCTTCCATTTGGAAGCGGTTTTTAAGAGCATGCTCCGGTGTCCAAATTAACACTCCCTACCTTTGTTACGAATTGCTAAGTGATAGGAAGCGATCACTTTCATATGGCTTCCCGTTCTCTTCTTAACGCTTCCCACTCCAACTTAAAACACTTTTGCTCGCTTCCAGTAGCTTCCTTGAGTGCTTTGTGTGAACCCATAGAAATGAAGAGGAGATGCAAGGTGGGGTCCATGCTTGGAGTGTTGGAGGGAAGGGAAAATGGCTTGGGGGGATAAAGCCCTATTCTCCACATTCATTCTCACTTTGCATTGCTTGAGAAGAGAAGAGAAGAGGAGAAGAGAAGAGGAGAGGAGAGGAGAAGAGAAGAGAAGAGGAGAAGAGAAGGCTTCCATCACGCTTGTGTTTTTCTTTAGAGTTTAGAGCCTCCTCTTGGTCCTTGGAGATTGAATAAGGCTACCACACACTACCATTAGAGAACCAAAGAGGAGGCTCTAAACTCTAAACCCTTTCTTGTTGATTTGCTTTGCGTTTGAAGTTTGATGATTGATCTATATTTGAATGCTTGAGCCTTAGAATCTAGAATGTAGATGTTCCTCTCCTACTCTTTCCCATGCATTCTCCATCATTCTATTGCAGGGCAACATGTTAATTTTCTAGTTCCACTTCCAACTTCCAACAAACATGATGATGGGTATATGGTTTATTTTGTTGGTTCCATTTGTTATTTTGATGATGGTGATTGGAAACTAGAGGAGGAATGAGGAAGAGGTTGAAGAAGTGGGTAGTGGGACATACTGTGGGGAGAAGGTGGAGGAGGAGGAAGAGGAGCTGGAGGAGGGGAATCGAAAGAAAACCAAAGAGGACTCATTACCCTTGTGGAAATATGTCACAAAGGAGGGAGGAACCGCCAAATTTTTTTGCCCGCAGTGTAAAAAGATTTACACAGGTTCATATACCTGTGTGAGAAGACATCTATGTGGACACGTGCCATGTGATGAAAACAAAACTATAGGAGTTTGTGTTTGCCCAAATGTTCCATCAACACAAAGAGCCATGGTTGACCAAGACCCCTCAAACTCACCGAGAACTGGAGGCCCATCCACCCAAGCTAGTGGATTCTCGTCGATGGGGTCACGTAAGACAATATTAGACTTCCTTGACTATGGTGGCAAGGATGATGTGGATGCAAAGTGTTTTGGTTTCTCTATGCATGTGGAATACTATTCAATGTTCATCGCTCACCCTATTGGCATGAAATAGTAGAGGCCATCCAAACTGCTCCAGCGGGATACAAGAGCCCTGGGTATAACAAAGCTAGAACCGTGGGGCTTAACGAGGAAAAAGCCAAGATCCAAAATGCCTTGAGGAAATTCACAAATGCTTGGAGTGAGTATGGGGTATCAATTGTATTAGATGGTTGGACAAATGTAAAAGGCAAGCCATTGATAAATGTTCTTGGTGTGTCTGCTTCTAGTGCAGTCTTCCTTTTAGCCCATTACTACTCAAATAAATTCAAGACTGGCATGAACATTGCAGAACTCCTACTCAAAACCATTGAAACTATTGGTCCATACAATGTCATCCAAGTAATAACCGACAACGCTGCTAATTGTAAGGCGGTGGGAGCAATCATTGAAGATAAATACCCCAACATATTTTGGTTTGGGTGTTTGGTTCACACATTGAAACTTTTGATGCATGACATCATTAAGCTGAAGGAGAATGATTACAAATGGATTGGTGAACTGTACAAAAAAGGGCAAGTACATGATCAGATTTATTACCAACCATGGCAATGCCCACAACATTTTCTGCAGTCACTCACAGTTGGAGCTATTGAAGATAGCAAAGACCAGATTTGCTAGCTATTACCTCACCTTCAGGTGCCTTTTGAACGTAAGAGAGGCATTGGCTAGCATGGTATCAAGTGAATCACGACAGTTCTTGAAAGATAGGGCTACATCCACATCTAACAGGCTTGATTTTTAGGAGGTGGAGGACACCGTTCTTGATGGTCAATTTTGGGCAAGTATCAAGTATGTTTTGCAGTTCACAAAGCCCATTTATTACATGATTCGGTTTGCAGATACAGATAAGATGGTGATTGGGGAGGTGTATGAGTAGATGGACAACATGCTGGGACAGCTTAAAGATATTGTTAAATAGAAAGATCCCATCTTGTATGACCATATTCGCACACATGTGGTCAAAGGTGGTAACATTTCAACGTTCCACTACATGCATTAGCATATGTATTAACACCAAAATATTATTCTCAGTCTTGGTTGGCCAAACCAGCACCTAGGGGTCGGGTTAGGAGAAATCCCCACACAGATCCAGAGGTACAAGTTGGGTACATGGCTGCTATAGACAAGTTCGTCCCTGATGTAGAGGAATGTGACTTATTGCACAGTGAATTAAGTAAATACGTCAGTGAAGTTCGTCCGTTTGGTATTTTGCATGCAACTAGAGATCGAGATAGGGCACCTTTTATCGAATGGTGGAACATGTATGGATCAACATGCCCATGCTTGCATAAATTGGTAGTCAAAGTGCTTTCACAAGTGGTGAACAATTCCTCTGCAGAAAGGTGTTGGTGCACCTATAGCTTCATCCACTTAGTGAAAAGAAACCGATTAAATGAAAATTGAGCATAAATCTTGGTTTATGTACATTACAACTCGAGGTTGTTGACTCGTTACTTGATAGATCATATCTCAGTTGGGACAAAAATCCGGAGGAGTATAACTTGGAGGATGGAGCCTTAGCTTTAGAGCGCTTGGAGGAAGAGCTTTTGGGCGATGATGATGCCCATGCAGCAGCAACAACAACAATGCCACCGCCATCTTCTACCTTGTTTCCAAATGCACTATCTTTGCCTAGAGGTTCAACTTCATGATCTCCATCTTTGCATCAATGAGGGGGGGTCACGTAGGACCGAGTCTTGGACATGGCTCAACATCGATGACTACTGGGGATGATAATCCCATTGTCAAAACTCACAGAGCACGAGAAAAGAAAATGGAAATTTCCTATGGCAAGAAGAAACATCCATAAAATCTACCTTTCTTGTCTTTTCTTGTTTACAGTACTTTCAAGTTTCTGCACTATTGACTCATTTATATTTATTGTGGTATATTTTGTAACAATTATTCATTGCATGGCAATTCAAACTTGAAGTTGAACCTACCTTTGAAGTTCACATTTTGCAACTTTGCATGATTGAGTCATTGACAGTTGACTGCATAAAGCATATTATACTCTTTGGTAATGAATATGATGCTTTGTGAATTGTTTCAATTCTCAACTTTTGTTTCATGGTTGAACTGTTGATGTTCTATAGAGTCTAGACTATAGTATAGTTTGGTTACAAGTACTAGTGATGAAAAAGTGTTATATATTGAAAATTTTGATGTTATGGAATCATTAATACTGGACCTATGGTTGACGAATTCACTACTAGATGATTGATGAATGATGTTATAAGGTATTATGGTTNATATATATATATATATATATATATATATATATATATATATATAAACAGCTTCCGAAACGCTTCCAAACCGGAAGCTTTTGAAAATTTCACTTTTCGTTCCCATTCCCACTTTCACTTCTCACTTTCCCTTTCGATCCCAAGTAACACAGGTTTGCCCCATCTTAAGGTTCGCCATATTGTGAAATTGGATCCAGTTGGCAAGGCAATATTGAACCTCCAACTCGAATCGCAAGGCAAAAAGTTTAAAACATGGAAAAGAAAGAACATCAAACAATGCTGCAAAAAGAACAGACCTCTAGATTGTTCTCTGAGTCATGAAAAATGATAATAAGAGGCAAGCAAACATGGACTTTGAAAATCCTACAAAAATCTTAAAAAAAGAAGCTAAGAGGGTGGGATTTGAAGAAATACCTGGGATTTGAGAATATGAACACTGTAGGCAGCTAACAATTGTTTCGGGCTTCAATTAAAATTAATTTGATGGTGATGACAACAAAGTTTTGGCTCTCTTAAACATACTGGTTAATGATTGTAAATCCTCTTCCTCTCATTTCTCAACATGGTTACATATATTGTGTCGGCAAATATATAGCCGAGGGTCTGAAATGTAACTTGTAGGCAATATCATGGAAAATATCAGGAAACTTCAAAAAATACAAAATTGACCATTTTTTTTCAATTTTTTAAACATCTAAAGCAATAGAAACATCAAATAAACACATTGCTATTTAAATATGAAAATAAAACTAATATATAAGATGCATAAGATTTCAAATGGTACATCATAATCACATATCAGCAGTAAACTGAAAATTTTGAAATCTGTACTTGATAGAATGATAGAAAATCACACCAAATAATCAAAATAAATGTATCTCCTGAGATGAATCATCATGACTCATGAAGCATCTAGATACTACATAGTACAATGATAAATAATAGTAATCCTCGATTCCCTCTACCCTTTTTACAGGCAAGGGGCACCACTCTTCTTCTAGAAGCAGTAGGCAGTCGTGAAGGTGCTCTGGATGAGCTTGGGGTGGAACTTGAAGCTCCGATTGCTCGTGCTGTGGTGGAAGGTAATGGCATTTAGGTGGAAGCAAATGTGAGTTGTCTCCTCCCATACCCAGCTGCATGTCTCTGTTGAGGTGGTGGCATTGGTTGCATCGAAATATCAACCTCCTCATCCTTTGGTAGTGGAACATCCTCCTCTGCCCTCTAATCTTCCTTCAACACATTTGCATTGGCATTCTCCTCTTCCTCCAACTAGTCAGGTGTCTCCTCCATTGCAGGCTCCTCAGTCTCTACGCAACATTTACTGGTACTGTCAATTTCATCCAATGAAATAGCATCTGCGTTGGATACCTGTTCAATCTGCCTCACTTGTGGCATAAGATTGTAGTAGACATAAACCATCTCATTAAGGCGCTCAGTATCTAATCTGTACGAGGGCCATAGTTAGAGGGTGATAAATTCAAAATTGTAATAAATTAAAATTAATAAAATTATAAACAATATAAATATAAATTTTGATTCTTTAACATTTCTAACTTGTGCTTCATGGAGTGTATCTTTTCGAAGAAAGTCCACTTGTGCTGACACCTTGAAGAGTTGCAAGTTTGACTTAGCATCCCAATGGCAAGTTTTTGCAGCTGTGGGACTCTGACACCATAGTCTGATACAGGACATGTATCTCAAGTGTGTTGAGCACATGGGGCCCACATATCAGATGCATTGATATGGGATGGGCGGGTCTACCATGTATCCTCTATCGTAGGTTTTAACATTAGTTATTGTAGTTGTGGAAAAAGCACTGAAACAGAGTTGGCTGGCTTTGGCTGATATTTATTATTCTGTTACAAACCTGGCTGATGAATGCATTTCTTGTCAAAAGCAAAGTTTTATAGGGTAAACCTCAGGGGGTTGATGAGGATGTTTTCTGAATTTATAGAATATAATAATTTTAACAATCATTTATCAGTAAGTTGGGTGGAAGTTCTATGGTAATAGCTTGTAAACACATTCAGCTTGAGAGTCTGTTAAAATTGTAAATCTTCAGGCTTCTGTTTTCTGAAGTTATTTAGCAGGATATTTTAGATTTTCTCTCAATGGTGTTTTGGCTGTAGTTATTTCATAGTTGACAGACTGAATATGTTGTATACAACATTTATCTAACAGCTTGCAGATAACATTTATGTGGTCTTACTTTGTTAGTGATTCTTGGGTAAACATTGTAGAAGAGATGAATTTGCTTAATGCAACCAAGAGCTCCTTCAAGGGGAAGATTATATATTGTACTCTAATTGCATTGATGCAGGAATTTGCAATCAATCTCTTAAGTCCAAAAGATGTTCTGTACTTCCTTGAACTTAATTCTTTTTTCTTGCAGCTTTTTAAAATAAGTGATGAAGTTGTTGTAGATGCAACAGAAAAGGGGAATGTAGCACGCCTTATTAACCACTCTGTAAGTATTCTATATTCCATTTCCCATCTTCTCCACAATGGTAAACTACAATTGTGAGCAATAGGACTTACTAATAATAACTTACAAGGTTTCCCTGGTCATAGTGCATGCCGAACCTTTACGCAAGGATCATGAGTATTGATGGTGAAGAGAGTCGGATTGTACTAATCGCTAAGAAGTATGTTGCAGCTGGTGAGGAGTTAACGTAAGTTCCACACTGGCCTCTGTATTTTGATTTACATATTCTGAAACTTTCATTTTATCTTCTTTATGTGTCCTATTTTCGTTTTGGTATGACAGGTATGACTATCAATTTGATCCTGAAGAACGTAAAGTTCCATGCCACTGTGGATCAACTATGTGTCGCAAATTCATGAATTAAATTTGGTATCCAGTCTGTAGAAAGTTTAAAGTTTTTTCAATCTATGTATCCCCTTTTGGAGAATCAATGCACTCCATTGTTTTCTGTCCCATTTTTCCAATTCATTGTAATAATTTTCAAGCTAAGCTTGCTTGAAATTAGAGCCATGTTTGCAATCATGTACAGGAATCTTAGGTTTTCGTTATAAATTTACAGATCAAATCTTTGATCTGTTTAAATTTCATCAAGCTAAGGTCCTGATTTGTTCACAACACTGCTCAAATGTGAACATTATGCTACAGTTGAGATGACTTCATATAGGTAACGAATCTCACCATAGATGTTTACTATTGTCATTCTTCTTCGATGTTTTCTGGTGCAAGGAAACTTTGCCCAGTTCTCAAAATTGACCATCTTGAAATTTTAGAACTTGCATATTTGATCCCATTGTACAAAATATTTTCCATTCAAAAACTGATCTGCAAATGTGAGGTTTAGAAGGAAAAAAAATTGCTTTATATAGTTTCATATCAGTACCATTTATGCCAGGTACCAAAACTAATTTTTGTTGTCCTGGTAAAAGAATGCTCAATCTTCTTACGGTCGGATATCCTAAAAGGTTTCATAGGAAAAAGTTGTTTTATGTAGTTTCTTAGGACTATACCTTTTATGTTAGGTCACAAAATATTTTTATTTGTCCTGGAAAAATGGTCAATCTTACTACAGTGGCATATTCCTTGTCAAGATTTCATTCCACTTTAAAACCCCCCTTTTATCATTTACATTTATATTAGGTCACCGAAACCTTTTGTTTGTCCTGGAAAATATGGTCAATCTTACTACAGTGGCATATCCTTGTCAGTATTTAGCTCCACATTTTAATAGTCCTCTTCTATTATTTACCCATGTAGACAGAAGACCAGAAAACTTTCTAAAAATACTAAAAGAATACCTAAAACAATTAAATACGAAAACAAGAAACAAAGAAATGCTAAAAAAGCTGCAGTTTGTCCATGCTTGTCAACACAAACACTATCGAATTTAGAAATATTGGTCAAAATAGCTTTGTCAGATCTATAATACCTAAACTAATAAATACAAAACTATGGAAAATACCTAAACTAATAAATACAGAAATGAGAAACAAGGAAATGCTGAAAAAGCTGCAGCTTGTCCATGTTTGTCAACATAAACACAATTGAATTTAGAAATAAATAGCTTTATCAGATTCACAAAATATAATTGATCATGTTCATTTCAGAAACTGGACTTGTTTAGAATCCTTTGCTAAGTTCCAATAACTGTAGTTGCTAAAAGATGCAGCCATGGTTAAATAATCAAATTTAATTGGATAGAAGATTCAAACAACGTTTCTCTGATGCTGCCAAGTGTGGAAGCAAAAAAGTGGTACCCAGTTGGTGAAAATAATGTAAAAAATAGTGTCTATTGTAAATGTATTAACTCCAGTCTAATATTACAATATGAAAAATTCATAATTGCTCTTACATTATACTATATATGCGAAAATGCAAAGCGAGCTATACACTTGGTGCTTTAAATCATTTAAATCATCATTATTTAGCCATTTAGTGCTCTAAATCATTTAAATTTTCATTATTTAGCCCAATATAAGTTTAACTGTTGAACAAAACCCATTGCATTGGTAGATGCATGAATGGACTATGTCCTAAGTAGAAAATGAGAGGTCCATGTCAAAGGGATTTGGGATCCAACTGCTGTTCATTCTAAGCGTTCGTGGATATTCATCACTTGAGACACTAATAGAGTTGTGGTATAAACATTAATGATTTTAACGTACTCGAGAATCACAAAAAATAACCCAAGACAAGGCACGTGTACAACGGTACCCTTACGATATTATCAATAAGCTCGATACACCATGATAGAGTTAGGACATAAATATATTGATTACAAGACTATGACACATGGTCTCTATAAACACAATGCTAAAAGCTTGGGTTGTTGCTTTAGTAAGAAAATAACGTCCCTTTTCAATAATGGTGTTAAAGGTACTACTATTCAACCGTAGTTTTGACAAACATGTGGTAATATTCTACCAATCCTAAGAACCCTCAAAGGTTCTTTAATGTTTTGGGAATAGAGCATTCTATCATAACTCTAATTTTGTTAGGGCCCACCTTGATGCCTGCATGAGATACTCTATGCCATAGACAATTCGTTCCTTTAACCATGTCAACATGTTGTGCATGTTTTTCCGAATTTTGTTTTGTAAATTAATACACTATCAAGCAATATGAACACAAATTTCTTGAGGAAGGGATTGAAAGTAGAATGCATCAAGCTTTGAAATGTGGAAGGTGCATTAGTAAGCCCAAAATATATAACGAGAAATTCATAATGACCTTCATGTGTTTTATAGTTGGTTTTGGATGTCTTCTTCACTTGTTCTAATTTGATGATACCCTAAATGGAGATCCAACTTAATAAACATAATTGCTCCATCAATTTGAGTTCAATTTCCTTGTCTTCCAAGGAAAATGTCATGAAAAGTCCTTGAAAATTTGTAGACACTATTTCCAATGTTTTACCATTGAACCCGAGGATCACATCAACACCACCCATTTGGATTGGAATCATCTGGTAGTCCAAGAAATAATGCGCCTAGAGTGAACCTAACAATATGACACTTTGCTGAACAATTTATGGTACATTCATAAGCGATCATTACTTGAAACTTTGTTGCTGAATGCATAAATCAATTATGAAGTTTGACTAATTTGTGGTTAATGAAATTATCGGTATTACCTCAGTCAAACTCTACATGTTACTTTTTATATTTTTGAGATATCTTTCCATCTTGAAATTTTGAGGAGTGCTAATGTTAGTATATGATTGGATTAGTCTCTTTTTGTTTTGGATCTTGAGAAGGTTCCAATGCTTGTTCTTTTTCATCTTCACAATCTCCGTAGGATAATTGTTTATCACCGCACTTATGCCCCTTACTATACTTTTCATAATTGAAACATATTCCCTTTGCTTTTATTTCATCTAACTTCTAAGGTGTCAGCCCCATAGATTAAGGTTAGGAGTAGAAATAATGTGCTCTCTAAAGGTGTTACTGGCACTCCTTGTAGCCATATTTTTACTTTATTCTCTCTTTGCTAAAGTGAAACCATTATTAAATGATTTAGGCTCAAAGAAACATACCTTATTGAACGCTCTCCTTTAAGCTACCCATAAAGACCTTATCATTTGCATTGTTTTTCTCTTGGAGACCCAACTTTTGGAAACATTGATTGTGCTTTGTAATTGGACCTCTTTGTCTAAGATTTGTCAATTGGCTAAAGAAGGTGTTGCTCGTACCATCTCGACAATGCACTATCAATTTATTCATAAAAATGGACCACGGGACAATAGTCATTGTTTCTAAAATAAATCCATTGGCACTACTAAATTGATCAGCTCGAAATATAAATATGCAACAATTTCCTTTTGTAGAGTTGGCTTGGTGTAGATCAAAAAATTTCTCCATTCAAAATATCCATGCTATGACATCATTAGATATGAATCTTGGGAATGGTTGAGTTCATTGGTTCAGAAGTGAAACCACAAGGGCATAGATCTTGAGTGATGAATGATTAGGTTTTTTGGCAGTCAATACTCGTGTTCTCTAGATGTGATAAAATGTTCTCCATATTTGATTAGGACTTGATCCTATTGTTCTCCTTATCCTCTTCTTGAGTAGGAGAATTGTGGATAAGGAGGCTTGTTAGCATTTTCATAAGGTCCTCCTTCATGCATTTTATGTCTTTCTTCTTTACTCACTCTTTGAGATCATTTTTGCTTGCCATATTTGACTTGATGTCTCTTTAAAAAAAATGAATTTTATTTTACTCACCATATTTACGATGTCAACCTTCTTTGTCGTTATAGTTGCCACACTTTGCTATTTTATCTACCAACTTGGCTTTATTGTGTCAAGGATGAATGTTTAGAAGTCTTTGTAGGAGTGACATTTGGCTTATGTCTAGACATGATGGGTTAGGATTTTGTAGGGTCTTATGAGCAAGAGAGGGACAAGCTATCTAACTCTGTAATATATTGTTGGGTTTTCAACAATAGTACTTGGTTGGTCTTTCACAACATTGACTATCTAATTTCTAGGTATGCAAGAGAGTTCTCGCTACATGTTGTGTTTGGTGTAAGCTAGATAAAGACAATTGAAAGTCTATCTAGGTATGGTCTACGTATGCCTATGGAGCTTCTATACCTTAGGGTGCATGGAAGATCAAACTTGTAAATTGTTTCTTTCTAATACGCAATCACAAGCTGGGTACCAACAAAGGTGTATGAGTGCATTCATTAATCACCCAATCCGGTGTTCTCTAGTTGCATGCTTCCTAATGTCAATTTTACATATTGAGCGTTAGATCTCGGTGTTAATAGATGTCAATACACATATTTGGCCTAAAAATATACTTGGTTGCAGAATACAGAGAAAATTCTAAAATTGAGATCTCCCTAGAACATTGAATACCAATCCAACATATCGTTTCAAAATAGTAATACATGTTTACTTACATACTCTTATATTCTTTTCATCACCTTTTCAATCACCTCAAATAGAGCTTTCAATAAAAAGTTATTCCAATTTTGGGTTCACATACCTTCTAGGCCCTTTATTTGGATACAATTTTGTAGGTTGACATTGTACTTTATGTATCTTCAAAATGACTATCTAAGACTTGAGTTTTTTCAGTGCATAACAATATGACATGTTTTCTTCTAGTTGTCACCGGTCTAACAAACTTTGAAGTTTCCAAAGAAAAGCTAGGGTCAATATCTCAAAACTAGTTGATTTTGGGGCTTTCAAGGGAGCAAACTTGTACAGACTGCCACACTATCCATGTTTTGGATTTGTCTCTAAAATTTGTACATGAAACGGCTTGGTGCGTCTTTTTTATATCACTATTGGACACAATTTGGAGTCTACAAGCTTTACATATCACTGTTTTACTAAAACCACTTGTTCAGCCCCAGTTTTATGACTTTAAAAACCCTAACTTGTACACATTGTAACTAATTCGCATCCAACGAATGCTCCTGCTCAAAATTTGAGTAAAACTGTAGGGAGATAAGTTGAATATACAAGTTAAAAAGTAGTTTTTTTATGACAAATATGCCGACTCAACCATTATGGCTGGCTCGTTTTTTGAATTTGTATTGGTTCTTGAATTTAATGGCTCGTTTTCTTACGAGGTGGCTCATTTTCTTATAAGGCCCATTTTAGACCCCAAATTTGCTCTAATGAATTTATGATTGGCTATTGAAGGGGTATTATTACCTAGTTGGATGAAGATTGTGGTATGTTAAGTTATGCCATAATTTTCATTATTCTTTTAATTGAAAGCAGGTTTTTTTTCTTTTTTTTGTTTACATCTTTTCCATAATTTTTTTTGTGCAATACTAGACCCTTTCTTGTAGAGTGCACCCTTAACAGAAAATAAGGAGAGATCTATTACATCCATTTGTGATCTTGTGTAGGTATCTGCAACACATCAAGTGGATTGAGGTTATGTTATAGCAAAATCTTTCTCTTGATGATTTTTCTAAGCAAGGCCCTCTTGGTAAGTCTAGGGTGACTTTATATGCCCTTTAGACTTTTGGCACTAATGTCTTCTTAGAAGCATCTAGATATATAAAATCTAGAAAATAATATTTTCTTTTTCTTTTTATTAAGTGAAATTTGTTGAACTTTGGTATTGTCATTGATGTCAAATGTCGAAAAAGGATATGTGAATGAAAGAACTTTGGATGGATGTCAAATGAACAAGAAGCATGCATGAACATGAAGGATGCATGAGGGAAATAAGCTTAACAGATAAGTTAAGGAGATGCATGTTCACTCTTGCATAAATAAGCTAAATGAAGTTAGCGCAAATGTAACATGAAGATTTTGTGTTAGTTTGAAGAAAAGTTAGCGCAAATATAATATGAATATTTTGTGTTAGTTTGAAGAAATATACGATGAAAGCTAGTTCAAAGAAGAAGCATATGATGCTCGGTTTGAAGACAAGTAGTACATCTAGATTGCAGAATTACATTCAGTTGGAAGAAGTACATAAAAGAATACTAGTCCCTAAATTGAAGTACAAGATTTCCACCAAGTAGTGGCACTTTGGTGCGTAAATACCACAAAGACCAAATTGCATAAACAAGTGTGAAAGGTTTGAGAGTGCGCAAAAGGCATAAGAGTAATATACGGTTGGAAAAATATGCTAATTTTAGAAGTGTGAAATACCCACAAGCGATGATACTTTAAGGGCACAAGACCATACATGAAGTAATTCCAAAAGTGGGAAAATCCAATTAAGACATGGGACACATATACACAAGCATCCACACTAAAGCATAGACACATATGCACAAATACTACCATGGTGTTGGACTAGAGTATACAAAACTCCAAGTGTTAAAACATGAGAAGATAGACGTTGACGAAATATATAATGAAGTGGTTAGCTTAACCAAGAAGTAAAGAAGTACGAGCGTCATCAATTCAAAGGAACCCCAACGTGTGGACACTTTTTGAGCAAGAGTAGTATAAATAGACAAACAGTAGTTGTGATAAAGTAAGCTTGAGTATGAATTTGATATAAGTTTCCGAATGTGCAAACTTCATATTTTTGGGAATCAATGGCTCGTTGAACTAGAATAATATATATAACTAGGAGCTGAATGCGTAGACAACATTGAAGGAGATCAACAAAAACTGCGCAGATAAGGAGAGTGCTTAGCATGAATAGTTTTGGCCCAAGTGAATGTTCTCAACAACTCTAGGTTTCACTGATATGTCAACTGGAATGGTCTTAGTAATAAGATTTGTGATGGAAGCAACAAAGGAAACAAAATACTATTGATATTGCATATTGCAAAGCATATCCGTTGAGAAGAGTCTTTTGCATAAATTGACACAATAGAAGCAAGACAGAGAAGATCGCAGATAGCCGTAAAAGACACAAATTGCAAATAGCTATAGTTTGCAAAAATCAGATAATTTGCAGTGGACACGAATTACACAATTTGTGTACAACGTAGAACTGAAAAGATTGCTGTCAACTGACACAGATAAGAACGAGCCACAAAATACTGAAAGGGCAACAATAAGCAGATAGTGCATATTAGAGAAGAGTGCAATCAATTAGAAATTCAAAAAAAACAAAAAAGGTTGCTGAACAGAGGTAGTTGAAAGATCAGAGGACGTAGAACGATGTAAGTTGCAGATTGTTGAATGTGCATAAGACACAATTAGTAGAAAGTGCAAAAGACAAAGATCAGAAGGATAAAAAAGGATCGCAAAAAGTCAGAAGATGTAGATCAGAGGGATCAAAAGATAAGATAAGATAATTTTATTAATGTCCACTAATGACCACAAGGTAGGTCAACATGACTGCTGGTTATAATGATGTTCGTGCATGTGGGAGGACCAAACGATATCCTTTAAAAGAGATACAATACAAGAAGTAAAGTAGAGGAGAAAATAAAAGAAGTAAACATGTACAATTCAAGAAGGGCTGTAACATGGAAGAGCTCTCGTCCCAGTCTCTACACAGGGGCAAAGAAGCTCAGGTGGACAGGAACCGGGAGCAAAAGAGACCGGGGAAGGTCAAGTACTCCTAACATCCGAGGCCAAAAGAGGAAAACTGAGTTCAATAATGTCTGTTGTTCCGAATAGGAGCTGGTGGGCGTGGGGTGTCCTCTGGGGTGATGTCGATGAGGTCTGGAGGGTCCTGAGCGCCTCACAGAGGGAGGTATGGTACGAAGTTTCCGTTGAGATCTTGTGTGTCGAGAGCCAACGACCTTTGTTGATCTTGTAACTGGATCGATGTTTAGGTTAGTCGATCTCTTGGTGCCCCTGGAAGGTGGTAGCATGTTGAAGAATGTCGTGATCCTCTGTGTGGTATCTGGTCTGGTGGGGGGATGGAGGACTTGCGCTCAAAGCCTGAGAGCCTCCTGAATATAAAGTGCTAGACATCTTTGATCGATGTACCTGATGAAGGAGGCTAGAGTTTGAGGCCCCTAGCCTCAAACTCTGATCTTGTAGTATATAGGACATCTGAAGATAAAATGTGACTCGGTTTCCACTTCATGTAGATGAAATAACTGACATATATTGTTTGATCTATCAATCTAGCGGTTTGTCTCTACCCGGAGGCTGTGGGATCCTACTCTGAACTGTCTGAGAGGGATCCAGAGAGCATGCATCTAGTAGCGAAACGTGTACTGGGGTCGGACAATGATCCCATCTCTGATCTCCAAGAAGTGTTCGGCATAGAAAGCCATCTTTGCATGCAACCCTCCCATAGGATTGGCCCAAGTAACTTGTATGAACTGCTTGTAAACATCCTCTCTAATGATCTTATTTAACTCCTGTCAGGTAGGTAGAAAGTGACAAGGGGAATCCAGAGAGAACTGAAACGGGGGGAGACGATCTAACTGGATCCCCAATGAAGCAAGAAGGATCGAGACTCCTGTGATCCAACACTTGGCCTTGCTTGAATGGGCGGCGTGGGAAATGGTCTCAACAGAGAAATAGGCTAGATAAGGGTACCTGCCTCGACCTTTTTCCGAATCGGCTAACCCTCGGATCCGATGCAGGAATGAAACGAATATGAAAACCATATTGAGACGGAAAGGTTGGGCCCCAAACTCAGCTAGGATGATGTGTTGCGGATGTGTTTGCTTACATATGATGATACGCCAGAGAAGAAGGATATGGACTTTCTCAGCTAATGCCCAATCCGACTCGAGTAGAGAGGGTCCCCAAATTTCTGATCCATATAAAACAGTAGGGTAGATCAAGGTATTTAATAGGTCCATGTTGGATGTGATATCCTGAAAGCGATGGCGAAATCACTGTCTCTCAAGAAGGGCTAGGGACTCGTACCCCTTTTTATTTCGAGGCTGAAGAGCTGGTCGTAGAATGAAGCGAGGACCAGAAAACTGCACTCCCAAATAAGTGTAAGTATTGGTGATCTTGACTTCCTCCCCATTGAATAAGAAACAAAAGTCTGACGTTCTCTTAACCCCATTGAAGATCATAACCTTTGTTTTACTCAAATTCATAGTCAGCTTCCAAAGTTCACAGAACAAGGCTAAGGCATCAAGCTGTCTCTGTAGGCCTTCCGGGGAGGAAGATAAGAGTGCTATATCGTCAGCGAAAAGTAGGATAGAGATCAAGACATGTTGGAGGAGGCACCCATCTAAATCCTGGGTATGCTCATGGAGAAATGCCTCCAACTCATCTATGTAGATTCTAAACATGGTGGGAGAGAGTGGACAACCTTGTTTCACCCCTATGGTGCTATGGATGAACTCAGACAACCCTAGGGCTGTACGAAGGCAACCACGAATAGACTCATAAAGGCGCATAATAGCTGTCAGCAGGATTGTAGAGATGTCAATGTCTCTGAGTTGTTGCAATAAATCCTCTCTTGTGAACTAAGTCGAAAGCTTCCTGGAATTCTACAAAGTAGCAGTAGACTTTTGAGGACCGATGGCGTGCCTCCTCAATCGCGACTCGGAGAGTAAAAATGTGGTCAATAGTCTGATGTGCTGGTCTGAACCCTGCTTGACCTCGGGGTCTAAGATTTCTTTGTTCAAAATCACTAGAAAGATTCATATGGAGAATGGTGGCATATAACTTTGAGAACATGTGGCCAACCATGATCATTCTGTAGTTGTTGGGATCAAAAGTGGCTCCTGACTTGTGAATCAGATAGATGATATGATGAGACCAGACTTGTGGAAATCCTTCACGCACCACATGATTGAAGAGATCAGCCAAGTACCTAACCAAAACCCGTAGACCATGTTTGAAGAACTCTGCTTGGTAACCTTCCTCATCTACTGATTTGTCATTGCTCATCGTCCGGATGGATTTCGTGACATCGTTGTTGGTGAAGAGGTGGTGGGAGGAAGTGGGGGAAGCAACATGAATGTTGGCCTTGCCGGGAATGTCATAGAGGTTGGAGGTGTGGGTAAACATGGAAGCAGAGTCAAGGTTGGAAGGGAGAGGGGAGCGCCAGGAGAGGATGGTATGCCAGAAATGTTTGGGGGAATGGGCAAGGAGGGCTGAGAATTCCCATCTTCTCTGAGAGACAAAGTGTCATTTCTTGCGATGAAGGAGATGATGGTAATACCTTTTAATGTCAGGGTAAGTAGAATGAGAGTGGAGGAAGGCATAACAAAGTTCTCACTGGAGGGTTTGGCATTCATCATCGTACCACTTGTTCATGGGACAAGAGCCAGGTTTAGGGGTGGTAGAGGAGGTACGAGTGGAGTGGGGGAAGGAGTTAAGTGCAACCTCCCAGATTGGAGACGAGAGGCATTGGTACTTAGCAGAGGCCGAGTTGAGTGAGGAGAAGTGGGCTTCAGGAGGAAGGGTTTGGCAGAGAGTTGACAAGAAGATGTCGAGGTCGTCTTCGTTGAAGCGAAAAGTGGCCTGGGGTGGGGAGGGGGGGCCGTACGGGAAGGGGGGGGTTGTTGGGAGAGGAGGGTCAACCTAGAGGGAGAGAGAGAGAGAAGTGCATGGTTGGCTAGAGGGATGGTAGAGATAGAGAGGTCTCGAATAAAAGGGAGCAAGTTCTGGCTAGCTAGAGCATAATCCACCACACTAGCCCCACCCCCATGTGGCTGACACGTGAAAAAGTGAGAGTCCGAGAAGCAAGGGAGGCCGTTCAGGATGAGTAACTCGTGGGATTCCCCTAACTATAGGAGATGTTTTCCATATAATTTTGTGGGCCCCAAGGAATCTTCTAAGAAGCGGTGAAGACCTATCGAGATCAGGTCAAGTCCTTTGATATAGAACACGTCTTCAGATCAGTCATGGAGAGGGATTTGGAGGTCTCTAGTGCGAGCATTAAAATCCCCCATAAGTATGAATTCCCCATCAGTAGAGTACTAAGTGATGCCAGTATACAATTCCATGAAAGGGTCCCCATTCGCTCCATTGTGGATGGCAAAGGATGAGGATGCATGTGGAAAGTAGCAAATTGCGAAGTACATGTCTCAGGGGGGAGATCTTGGTTCTGACTTGAATCAACATGAACTTTGCATACTCATCTATGACCATCAAGGAGACACTCTTCCGGAGAGAGTCTCTAACCAAGCAGGCAACTCCTCCTGATCCCCTGACTCCACCATAACTCCTTGTTTCTTGTCTGCAGGCTGAGAACCAGTGGTAACCTGTGATGTTCGGGAGAGTCCGCACAAGGCTCGCATGAGTCTTGGTCACGAGGATATCAACCAATGCGAGTGCGTCATAGAGAAGACCTGTTGATGACCAGAAAGACCCATTTCCATTCCAACAACTGACAGTGATTCTTTTTCCCTGTCGTCTCTCCAGTCGAACTCGTCATTTAGAGCTTCCTATTTGAGGCATCCATCATAGAGGGAAAGAGTCTTGAATAACCGCCAAAAAATTCCTGATAACCACCCATTTTCCTGCCTTTCTTGTTGCTACGACCTGTTCCCTGGACTGTTTGAGCTCTGCAACCCGCGCTTTGGTGAGGTCCTCGTCAAGGAATATCATGTTGGGGAGTGAGAACAATTTTTGTTTAGCTCTAAGGGCAAAGAGCCTATCTGTTGCATTCCAGAATCTAATAAAGAGGGTGGAGTCGTGACCCACCCAAGATGTGTCCAAATTTATATATAATATGCCGAGGGTATCTTGCAAGAACCCGATTCCTACCTCCATATGGTCTGAAGAAAGAAGAGGTTGAGGGAGACCTCTTACTTTCAAATTCAATTCCCTGGCTCGCCTGGTGCGTTCTTCGATTAGTTTGGCTTGTACGACCTCCTCTATTGTTGTGAAAGGGGGAGTGTTTTTGTATTTTCCTCGAACTACCTATGCCCATGAGTTAATGTGTGATTCTGTTTCCTGTTTGAAAGAGGCTTGTTGGGAATTGATTTCCTCTTGTCTGGTCTTGAGGTCCCAGATTTCTATGTGAAGAGCTTCATTTGGGGGGTGAGAAGATTCCTGCTCTTTGCTCTCTTGTATCATCTTCTTGAGGGATATGTTGTTTCCTACTTCGAAAATTCTAGCAGCAAGAGAACCTACCTCCAAGCGGAGTCTACTATTTTCATCTTCAAGAGATTCCGATTTCTTTAGCATTTGTTTAACTTGTGACGTCCAAAATGCAAAGTCTGATTCCATTGCAATGTCTATGGGGCTGTAGGAGTCCGGGTTACTTTGGCATTGGTTGAGGTATCTGAATTGTCCTATGTTGCTGAAGTCTCGTGTGGGGGTTTTGGAAAGTTCTTTCGTCTCTTTGTCTTCCTTTGGGTCCTCCATGAGCTAAAACCCACGTCGGGAAGAGGAAGGGTCGGGCTAGAAGTTGAGGAAACCTGAAGGTGGAGGCAAGTAGGGTTGTAGGTAGGGAGGCTGCGGGCGAAGGGTTGTGGGCGGAAGCTCACACAGAGGCTGCTTAGCTGCAGAGCAAAGGGACTCGTGGGCTGGGAGGTTAGAAGACATAGATTAGAGGTATCATAGAAGGTTAGAAGATATAGATCAGAGGGATCACAAAAGGTTAGAAGATGTAGATAAGAGGGATCACAAAAGGTTAGAAGATATAGATCAGAAGAATCACAGAAGGTGGTTGAAGAAGTCACAAATCACAGATATTTAACATTGCAGGTCTAAAGGATGGAATTCACAGAATTCAAACATAAGTTCATATCAGGGCAATAGAAAGGGGTAAGGAGAGGGAGTTGCAGCTTCTCCAGTTGGTGTTGGTAAACTAAGGGATTTGATGCTTACACTTGGGTTGGTGCCTGATAAACCACAAGTTGGTGCTTGCGCAATTGAATTTGTATACCAGTCAAGTTGGTGCGTGTGTTCACAAGTCAGTGCTTGTATACAAGTTAGGTTGGTGCCTAAGTGAGTTGGTGCTCACGAGATCGATGTATTTTGTTGTGTGTGTGTATTATTTAGACATTTGTGCACTTGTGTTTTATTGGTTAATTGAAATAGAAACTGAAATATTTATTTTGAGAAGTAAAAATGTTAAATCTATTCGCCTCCCTCTCAATATAAATAAGAATCCCAGCAATTGGAATCATAGCGGGTGTCTTTGGTAAAAATTTAACAGCTAAGAGACATATCTTTGCATAGATATAGAAAGGCAGGAAGGCCTATCCACAAATAGAGAACCAAGATTTGATGGGATGAATTATGCCTTCTTGAGATTGAGGATGGAAGTATATTTATAGTCCCTTGGAGTGGATATCTGGGGTTCAATAGAAAATGGATATCATGGCCCCAAAGCTGCACCAGCTGACCCAACAGTTAGAAGACAGTATGAACACAATGCGAAATCCATAAATGCATTGTTTTTTGGACTAAAAGATTCTATGTTCACTAAGGTTATGCAATGTGCAACATTGAAAGAGATGTGGGACAAAGTTAAGCATGTCTATGAAGGGGATGAAAAGGTATAAAAAGAGAAATTGCATAACTTCTTAGGAAAATTTGAAAACTTGACTATGAAAGAAGTTAAGACCATAACATCATACCTTCTTCGGGTTTATGAAATTGCTAATACTATTAAGGGCCTTGGAATAGATCTTGAAGAAGGAGCTATAGTCTAAAAGATACTCATAACACTTCTACCAATATTTGATCCCAAAGTATCAATTCTAGAAGACCAAGCCAATCTGGATGATTTGACCAAGGACGAGATACATGGGATCCTTACAGCCTACGAGATGAGAACTAAAAAGGAAAACCCCTCGAGGAAGGAAGCGACCTTCAAGGTCACTAAGAAAAACAAGAGTAGCGAACATGAGCACAACAAAAGTGTATATGAAGAATCATATGAAGAAGAAGAAAATTTCGTAAACAAGTTAAAAAGAGGACGCGAAAAGTACATAGGTAAGTTGCCTTCCAAATGTTTGAAGTGTGGTAGAATATGACACTTTTCTTCATAATGTCCCTACAAGGAAAATGTAGATAGTGACAGTGAGGAGGAAGTTGACTACAAAGACTAAAGAAGGGCACACAAATATGACAAGTCTGAAAACAAAAAAGAAATTTTAGAAATAGAAAAAGAGTTTGTGCACCAAGGAAGAAAAAAATTCATCTGATGAATATGATGGATATGGTAACCCTAGGGAAGTGCATTTTATGGAAATATTAGAAGATGAAGAACCATAGGAAAATATTTGTTCATCATTGAACAAAGGAATGCATGAAAGTAAACCAGAAGGATTGGATAAGTATTTTTTCAAAGTTTCTTTAGCTCACCTTCGAAATCCAATATAGAAAGTGGATCAGGTAGTCTGCTTTATAGTGGTAGCAGCAAAGAAGAAACATAAGAAACTACATAAGTTGATTCAGAAGGAGAATTGGTGAGTTCTTTGGAAGAGATAAAGAAGTATAGAAAGAAGAACAAATTAATGAAGGAAAAATTGATAAAGATTGAATAATTGAATAAGGAAGAAAAGGATTTGACAAAACGTATGAGTCATAAGAAAGAGGAACTTGAGAAACAACTAAACGACACACAAAATTAAGTAACACAATTGTATGAAAATAAACTTTGCACTCGAAGAATTATTAGAACAAACATACAAAAAGAATGAGATGCTAATAGAAAGTCTTGCGCAAAAAGACATGGAAATATCAAACTTAAGAAGTGAAGTGGTTGAACTGAGATGTGAAAATCAATCTATGCGTAAGAAAAGACAATACATGGATAACAAGTCTGTTTGCACTAATACGAATGAATACAAATTCGATTTTGATGCAAAAACCAAATCTAAGTTCCACATCAACACCTCAGTCTTAAAAGAGATACCAAACATCCAGAGATCATCGACATACAAAACAAGGATTGAATTCAATAAAAAAACATAAAATATTTGTGACAACGAAGGCATGACATATGCAAAACAGATAAAGTATAAAGATCAAGGTCATGACAGGTATGATAGTTCTTTCTCTCGCTACACAAATAAAAGAAAGTTAATATGCTGAAGTGTTTTAGGTCCAATCGCCTTGTCCACATTGCAAAATATTGTCACACGATGAGATGCCACACTTGTGATGGCTTTGACACAAGGCTCAACATTATTGAAAGGATGCTACTAGTCTAGAAAGAAACATCTTACACAACATCGTCAACTATATGCATACAAGGAAGGAAAGAGAGCAGACACAATATCAAAATGAAAGTGCGCACATGAAGACATGGGTAAGGAAAAATCATCAAGAAGAAAATAACCCAAGTACTTCTCACACAACAAATAATTACTGCTCATCTTTCTAATCTCCAAGAGATTGAGTAAGATGCTTGAATTCAACACGATATTTATTAGGAATTCAAGGAGTATGTTAGTGAAGTCTTGTAGTTAGAAAACATTTGAAGTTGGTTGTTGCATTAATGTGATGTGCATTGTTGAAACTCTATGCAAGAATGTGTTTAATTACTCATACATGAAACAATGAAAAGAGGAAGTACAAATAAGTGTTGCAACTAAACACACACAAAGCTTATGCAGATACATAAATGAAATTTGTATTATATTCAAAATTAGTCTTTACAAAATTACATGAGACCTTTGTTGTAGAAAACAGAGTATAAAAAGATAACATGTCATAGCCTAACGACAAATTGAAGTACAAATATGACGATAGAATCCAAATTTAACAAAACCAAAAGAACGAAGCCGTCGAGAGTCATACTTCAAGATCTAACTTTGCGTCATAATTAGCAGGATGTTGTTAAATACGAAGCTTTAGATCCATTGAAGCTGGTTTGATGAACTTTGAGGAGTGCAACAATGGACAAATCTATAGAGTAGAGGACAATGCATTGACAGTAGAATGTGTCCTTGGTGGGATGAAGAAGTTGCAAGAGTCCAAATGACCCTTTCAGTGGCCATTTGCATTTGATAGAGGTTATGATACCCTAAGGAAAACCTAGGCACCGCACACTTTGATGGTCTTGTCTATAAAGCATATGGTAACCTAGTTAACCTAACAAAAGTCCCCGAAACTCTTACCATTGTTTCCTAATCCTTCATGATGAACCCTAATCACTAAATCCTTTAAAACATCTTTTAATAATTAACCCCCACACACATGGTTAATAAGTATTAAAACATAATTATAATAACATCATATTTAATGATAAAAGAATCCTTAAAGATTAATAAAACTATTTATAGAAATTGACCCCTTGCATTAAAACATATTTTAATGTAATATTTCAATAATTAAATATAAAAAATACGTTAATAAATAATCATAAAAACACCTTTTCTCCAACGTTGGCCCTCCCTTGAAACCTCCTATCATTTCCTTGAAATCTTTAAGGTAATTAAATATTAAAGCATTTTAAATATTTAATAAAATAATAAAAAAGTAAAAGGAAAGACCCTTAATGTATTAAAATTGTTTTAATAAATAAAAATAAAAATATTATGACAAAAGGAAACCCTCAACAATTATAACATTTAAATGAGTAAATATTAAAATTGTTATAATAAATAAAATTTAGCAAGTCTGCTCCAAATTATTAGATTTTTTTATATAAGTTAATTCACCCCTTCTCAGTATTTCAACAATTGGTATTAGAGTCGGTTTCTTCAAAACAGACTAACCATTGGAAGGTAATTACGGGGAAGTTTGCTAAACAAAGCAAATCTAGAACACCCTTGTTTGATGGGAGCAACTATGCATTCTGGAGCATAAGAATGAGAGCCTTCATAGAAGCTCAAGGAATTGGAATATGGCAGAGTGTTGAGAATGGGTATAAGTACCAAAGACCGTGCCAACAGATGCAGATGAGATGGTTCAATACAACAACAATTCGAAGGCCATAAATAATCTCCTAGGTGCTATAGACAAATTTGTATTCAACAAAGTGATGAATTGTCCCTCTGCAAAACAAATGTGGGACAAACTCCAAACCACATATGAAGGAGACAACAAAGTCAAGGAATCCAAAATTCAGACATATAAGGGACAATTTGAACAACTAAGGATGAATGAAGATGAAGACATATAAGCCTGTATTCTTCTGGTTGATTAGCTTGTGAATACCATTAGAGGTTTGGGAGAAGAGGTTGAGGAGGCTATAGTTGTTCAGAAAATTCTAAGAACTCTTCCCAAAAGGTTCAACCCCAAGATATTTTCCTTAGAAGAAAGAACAGATCTAAAGACTATGACAATGGATCAACTGCATGGGACTCTAGTAGCTTACGAAATGAGAATTGAAGACGAAGACACATCAAGAAAGGAGGTAGCTTTCAAGGTCTCCTCCAAACAAGTTGGGAAGAACAAATCAACAAAGGACAAGACGATAAGTGATGAATATGATATTGAAGAAATAGCCAACTTTGTTCGGAAATTAAAGAGAGGCACTGGAAAATACAAAGGTAAGCTACCTCTTAAATGTTTTTCATGTGGAAAGATAGGTCATTTTTCTTCTAAATGTCCATATGCAAAGAACTCAGATAGTGAAGAGGAAGACTGTTTTAAACCCTACAATAAGTACAATAATTAAAAGAATAAGAACAAAAGAAAGTTTGCAAAGAAGAAAAGTCTGTACACAAAAAGAGACAATACCTCATCCAATGGTGAATCCGATAATGACAGTGACAGTGATTCTAATGATGACGATGAACCAGAGAAAGTACTCTTTATGGCAATAAGCTCATATAAGGAACTTAATAGTAATGAAGAATATGAAGATGAAGGAGAAGTAGATATTGAGACTGAAATTGTAAGCGCCTTGAAAGAGATGAAGAGATTCAGGAAGGAGAATAGGATGCTTAAGGAAGAGGCACAACGGTTTGAACAAACCATTGTTGACCTGAAGACCAAACTAGAATAAGCCAAACGAGTTGAAGACTCTCTTACTGAACATCTAATGACAAATATAAGAGAAAAGGAAAATTGTGAGGTTGAGATAGTATCTCTGAAGAACAAGATGCAGATGAAAGATATCACAAAAGGTTGTGAAAACAACTTCAACTTTCTAGAACAAATCATCAGCAATCAAAAGACATTCTTCGACAATACCGGTATAGGATACAAGCAGAATACCAATGAAGCGTCAAGCTCAATGTTGAAAGATAATGAATAGAAGCAAAGAAGTTATACAGAATTTGTCAAGGACTACACAAATGAAGAAGAGATCGAATGTCAGCCAGAACAACCCTTATCATAAGAAAGTTGAGCAGAAAGTCCAGATCTCAGAAAAGCACCTCCTCTATATTCCCATGTATGGATACTTCTTTTATGGGAATTGCTTTACATTTGGAATATTTCGACACAAAGCTGTAAACTGTTTTCAAAGAAGAAACTTGGAGACATGGAATAACCTTGCAAGCCTCAAACGATCACAGTACAATAACATATTTGGTCCCCTGAGATCAGAAATAGAATGTTACAAGTGTAACAACTTTGGACCTATAGGCAGAAATTGCAGAATGAGCATACCAACAGTAAGAAATGAGGACATGCCCAACAAGGTATGGATAAAACACTAGAACAACTACGAATGTGAAATTTCTATTCAAGCTCAGAATCACAGCTCCGGTAAATGGTATGTTGATAGCGGTTGCTCCAAGCATATAACAGGTAACAAATATGCTTTCGTCAATATTGAAAATGATAAAGGATCTGTATCGTTTGTGAATAACAATTCAAAAAAAGTATTGGGAAAGGGTGCAATAAAGCTCAGAAGTAAAAACTCCATGGCTGAAAATGTCTTGCATGTAGATAACATGAAACATAATCTGCTAAGCGTCAGTCATATGTGTGATCAAGAACATGAACTCATCTTCAACCCAAAAGGACGCAAAATAAGAAAGCAAGGATCAAGGAATTTAGTGGCCACAACCACTAGGAATACAAACAACATATACGTGTTAGATGAGATTGATTCCGAAAAATGTCACTTGGGAAAATAAGATGAAAGTTGGCTTTGGCAGAGAAGAATGGGGCATATACATTTTAAAATTTGGTCAAAATCTACAAAAACCAAGCAGTTTGAAATATGTCGGAAGTCGCAAATCCTGCTAACTCTGTATGTGAATAGTGTCAACATGGAAAACAAACAAGAGTGCATTTTAAGATGAAAGGAAATTCTTCTACAAAACCTTTGGAGCTCGTTTGCACTGACTTATGTGGACCAACCAAAAGAAAAGGGCTGAATGGTGAAAAATACTTCATGCTACTCATTGACGACTATACCAGGATGACATGGGTATGTCTTCTTAACAGGAAATCATAAGCATTTAGATGTTTCAAAATGTTCAAGGAATTGGTTGAGAATGAAACAAGGTCACGAATCAAGTGCCTCAGATCTGACAACGATGGAGAATTTACTTCTAATGAATTCAACAAGTATTGTGAAGAGCATGGAATAAAGAGATAGTTTTCAGTAGCCAGAACACCTCAACAAAATGGAATTGCTAAAAGAAAGAATAGATTGGTAATGGGGATGGCTTGAACCATGTTGAATGAATCCAAGTTAAATGAAAAAATTTATGGACACGTAGTTCATACAATAGTACACATCTTAAATAGAGGATTATTTAGAAAAACAAATGATAAAACTCCCTACGATCTATGGACCGGAAGAGTAGCAAGTGTACGACACTTTAGAATCTTTGGAAGCAAGTGCTACATCAAAATAGAAGACAAGAAGATTGGAAAATTTGACTCTAGAGTAGATGAGGGCATATTCGTTGGATATTCATCCAAGAGGAAAGCTTACAAATGATACAATATGAGATTAGACAAAGTGACTGAAATGATTAACGTGAAGATAGATGAAGGAAGACTAACATCATCTAGAGAAGACTCAGAAGAATCAGACGATGAAGAAGAGGAAGGTTCCAATCAAAAGGACGTGAAGAAAATTAAAGTGGAAGAACAACCAGATAAGGATGAAGAACAACTCACGGAAGATGAAGAACATAATCAACCAACTATTGGATAAGAAGAACAGAAGGATCAACTAACGCCTAAGAACTGGTACCAGAAGAATCATTCGTCGGATCAGATTATTGGTGATAACGATGTTGGAATAGGAACCAAAATAAGACAATCCAAAAGAAATGAGCAGGTACACTTCTCTCTTTTGTCTACAATTGAACCTAGAAATTTTGCAGAGGCCAGTACATATGAACAGTGGGTTAAAGCTATGAAAGAGGAACTAGATCAAATTGAGAAGAATGAAACTTGGGAACTTGTTCTGAGACCACGTAACAAGAATGTAATTGGCACAAAGTGGGTTTTCAGAAACAAAATGAATGAAGATGGACAGGTGATCAGAAACAAGGTTTGATTGGTTTGTAAAGGTTATGCACAGATCGAAGGAATAGAATTTGAAGAAACATATGCACCAATTTCCAGAATGGAAGCTATCAGAATGATATTGGCTTACACTTGCTCCAAAGACATCAAAGTGTATCAGATGGATGTAAAATCAACTTTTTTGAATGGGGAATTAGAAGAACAAGTCTACATCGAACAACCAGAAGGCTTTCAACTTTCGGAAAATGAGGACTATGTATGCAGACTCAAAAAGGGCCTTATATGGGCTAAATCAAGATCCTAGGGATTGGTACTCCAGATTGGACAGGTATTTACTGCAACAAAACTTTAAAAGGGTAAGTGTAGATGGCGACTTGTACATCAAGCAGGATAATGACAACATACTCATCACTGAATTTTATGTTGATGATATCATATTTGGAAGTGATAATGATTCACCGAGTCAACAATTTTCTAAGGACGTGCAAAAAGAGTTTGAAATGCCATTAATCGATGAATTGAATTTCTTCTTAGGACTCCAGATATGTCAAAGAACTGAAGGCATTTTTATTTCTTAGACAAAATACATCAAGGATATGTTAAATAAATTCCAGATGGTAGACTGTAAACCTATGAGTACTCCCATGATCACCGTTTGTAAGTTGAACAAAGACGATGAATCTAAGGAAGTTGATCAAAGGATCTATTGATCAATGATTGGTAGTATTCTATATGTAACAACCTATAGACCCGATGTGATGTAGGTCATTGGACAAGTTGCAATATTTCAAGCTGACCCAAAGGAAACTCACATTATAGCAGTTAAAAGGATCTTCATGTATCTCAAAGGAATCATGGATTTTGGACTTTGGTATCCAAAAGGAAATGAGTTGATATTAATAGCTTATTCAGATGTAGGTTGGGCAGGACGTGTTGACGATAGAAGAAGAACTAGTAGAACATGTTTCTTTCTAGGCGGTTGTCTGGTATCTTGGTCATGCAAAAAGTAGTCTTTAGTGTCCTTATCAACTGCATAAGCAAAATATATAGCAACAACAACTTGTTGTACTCAAATTCTTTGGATGAAGCAAACCCTGCAAGACATACACGTGACATGTAATGAGTCGATTCCTATTATATGTGACAATACGAGTGCCATCACTATCTTCAAGAATCTAATTTTGCATTCTAAAACCAAGCACATTCCAATCAACTTTCACTTTCTTCGGGAACATGTCACAGAGAAGAATATCAAGTTGGAATATATCGGGACAAAAGAACAGGTTGTAGACATTTTTACTAAGCCTCTCCCAAGAGAGACTTTTGAGTACCTCAAAGAAAAATTAGGAGTCATACTATCTCCTAATTAAATTCATCTATCTTCAATAACATTGTAGTATGACAGGGGGAACATGGCAGAAGTACCCTTTGCCATTGATTCCAAAGGGGGAAAAAAGATGAACAAGGTAGGTAAAAGAAGCATGATCTAAGGGGGAGTTTTGTGGACAAAGGAAGCTCATTCGAAGGGGGACCTTTGGAGTTATCTTCAATGACAAAGGGGGAGAGTGTTGACTAAATTGTCATTGATGCCAATAGGTGCGTGTCAGTGTGTCTTGGTTCCCCTTGAGGAGCCCCCGAGGGTGAAGTAAGTGTCAGTGTCTAAGGAGACCCTTTTATCTTTTCTAAGCCCGAGTATGAAGCCCTTGGAGCCCTTGGGACAATGACAAAAGTTGTAAACACCCTATATAGTGTTTAAGTACCCCTAAGTTGGTTCTATGGTTCCCCAGTTGTTTCTTTAGAGTTTCCCAATATCACAACTATGCCCTATTGCCCTAGAATTTGTCCTTGGTGGGATGAAGAAGTTGCAAGAGTCCAAATGACCCTTTCAGCGATAATTTGTATTTGATAGAGGTTATGATACGCTAAGGAAAACCTAGGAACCCCACACCTTGATGGTTTGGTCTATAAAGCATATGGTAACCTAGTTAACCTAACAAAAGTCCTTGAAACTCTTACCTTTGTTTCCTAAGCCCTCGTGATGAACCCCTAATCACTAAAGCCTTTAAAACATATTTTAATAATTAACCCCTATTAATCTGCACAGTGATATCAAGACTAAACACAAGTCTTATCAAAGATTAATAACAAATAACTCATGAAAATGGTGTAATTGGGCTATAGAATGAGTAGTCACTCTGTATATTCACACAAAGAATGAGTAATTACATTACAAGACCATGCTGCAAGCATGAATCACTAGCAATTCGAATCCTCAAGGAGGTCATTCGAATTGAATGAGTGAGTCTAGCTTAACTGAATGTAAGACATAGTCAACACTCAAGTTAACCACTGATCAAAACCCTAATTGACTCAAATGAGCCCTAACTGAATTCAGAGTGCAATAAATGACTGAGTCTTAATTGAAAGAGATCCGACACATGTCACAGCAAGCCAACCATCAAGTGGTAGCACTTCAATGACTTCAATGAACCCCGATGAGGTTAACTGAAGTGTAACTAAACATCAGAAGTGGTTGGAGGCGCCCCTGTTGACTCCAGTTCATTAAATAATCAATTTAATGAGGAGAGGTGCCTTCACTGCTCTGTTTAACTTATTGTAACCATCAGTTAGCAATTTGGGGCATTAATGACACTCAAATCATCCCCGGAGTGCTCCTGTTAGCCTCCTCGAATGTAGGAGAAGGCTAAGTTAGCCTCCTTGACTGAAGGTAGGCTTGGGTGTGATCTAGCTGATGCCATTTAATGCTCCACTAATGTTAATTAAGTCAATAATACTTAGGATAGTGGTTTAACTAGGCCATATTGACCAAAATGAGTGTGTAAGGTGGTAAATGTCTCCAACACCCCCCCTTAAGCTATACTCAGGAGGAGTAGAAAACATAAAATGAATAAAAATGCTAGGGCCCCAGCAACTAAGGCCATAGGTCACCCTGTACAATGTCGAAAGTGAAACAATTCTCAAAAAACAAACTAAGTGAGGAAAAGAGGGAAAACCCCCCCCTCAAGCTGAACATTGAAAGTAGTCTGAATCACCCTAATGAACTCACCCCCAATAGTGAACGAGGTAAGTGAAATTATTTTTTGAAAAGCTCTTGGTGAAGATGTTTGCAATCTGCTCATTAGTCAGGCAGTATTGCAGAATGATGGTCCTGTCATGCACTAGCTCCCTGATATAGTGCATGTGGATCTCTACATGCTTGGTCCTCTGCCTGGTAACTGGATTTGTGGATATATTAATAGCATCTTGATTGTCACAAAAGAGGATAGTGGACAAAGTACTACCAATATCAAACTCTGAAAGAATTCCTTGCAACCAAACTGCTTGGATGCAAGCATTCACTGCTCCTCGATACTCAGCCTCTGCTGAAGAAAGTTCTATGGCAGCCTGCTTTTTGCTAGGCCAACAAATGGGGCCACCACCAAACATGAATACATATCTAAAAGTAGACTTTCGATCAATAGAATCACCCGCCCAATCGAAATCTGTGTATCCAACCAGCTCTAGCTCAGAGTCTGCAACATAGTGAATGTCGTAGGTCCTAGTTCCCTGAATATACTGGAGGATCCTCTTGGCTGCCTTCCAATGAAGATCATAAGGCTGCTGCATGTATCTTGATACATCATTCATGGAATAACAGATATCAGGCCGAGAATGTGTCAAGTACAACAAGCTACCAATCAGTTGANGGGAGGTGTGCTTTTTCCTTCTTCAAGGCTGATCCCTGAAAGGAAAGGGAATGGTGCAGGCCTACATTCAGCCATGTTAAACTTGACTAATAGGTATGATATGTATTTGGACTGAGTGACCATTATCCCATCAGAATTTTGCTCAATTTCGAGCCCCAAAATCACTCATTTCAAAGGCATTGTGGAGAGCAGTTTTGATGGCTAAAATCGAAGCAAATGTGCTACCTGTGATCAGTAAGCCATCAACATATAAAACAATAATAATAAAATGACCATCATACTGCTATAAATACACATTTGGATCTGATCTACACCTTTGGAAGTTTTGCAAGAGAAGGAAGGCATCCATCTTGGAATACCACTCTCTTGGGGTTTGTTTTAACCCATATAGCGACTTCTTTAGCTTGCAACCCAAATATGGATCAGTGATGTAGCCCTTAGGCTGCTTCATGTATATCTCCTCATGAATATCTCTATGCAAAAAGGCTAACTTAACATCCATATGATGCACTTCCCAGTGCTTAGATGCCGAAATTGCCAAAACTAGGCGGATGGAGTCCATTTTTGCAATGCAAAGGTCTCATGGTAGTCCACACCTTGGACCTGAGAGAAAAAATTTTCCACCAGCCTTGCCTTATATTTGTAGGTGCTGCCATCAGTAACAACCTTGGTCCGAAACATCCACTTGCATTGAACCAATTTCCTTCCCGGAGGAAGAGAAACTAGCTCCCAAGTAGTGTTTTTCTGAAGAGAATTCATCTATTCATCCATGGCAACTTGCCATCTCGGATCCTTCCGAGCATGGTAGTAGGATTTTGGGTCTGAACTAATCATCAAATAGCAAGTTTTTGAAAGAAAATTATCAGGACAAGAGAGCGCAATACCTGCTCTTTGGAAATCAGACCGGCTTCTCCTTGGATCATCCAGATTTCCAATGTTATCTCCTGCGGAGGAGAGTGTCTGTCGGGCCCACATGGGAAGATGATTTTGTACTTTAGGTTCTAATTCAGAATATGATTTTTCTGCACACTGATATCAGAAATCATAGGATCTAAATCAGGGTCATCACCCCAATTTCATCATCCAAATATTTAGTAGAATAGGAAGGAAATTCAGCAGTTTTCTCCTTCACTAGTTCCACCTCCTGAAGAGGCTCATCGAACTTGACACTTCTCTCGATGATGATCTGTTTTGTTTTGATATTTAGTAGCTTGAAACCTTTTGATTCATCAGGATACCCAATAAACAGACATTCTATGCTTTGCGGTTGCAAAGCCCTTCTTTTGTCAAGTGGAATCCGGGCCCATGCAGTGGACCCAAACACTTGTAGGTTTGGCACATCCGGCTTGTGCTTGAAGTATGCTTCGAAAGGGGTCTTCCCTTTCACGGATGAGTGTGGAACCCTATTCTAAATGTATGTTGTAGCATGCATGTCTTTATCCCACAAATTTGCAGCCAACTTCTTTGATTCCAACATGCAGGTGGTCATCTCCTTGAGAGACCGATTCTTCCTTTCCGCTACTCCGTTCTACTGGGGAGTGTAGGGAATTGAATGTTGGACCTGAATACCACTTTGGGAGAATATTTGCAGAAAATCATTACTGACATACTTCCTTCCATTATCAGATCTCAAGATCTTGATCTTAAGCCCAGAGGCATTTTCGATCAAGGCCTTCAATTCAGAATTTTTTTCACATACTTCAGACTTCTTTTTTAGAAAGAAGACCCATGTGTACCTTGAAAAATCATCAATAAAATTCAGAAGATACCTTGATCCATTCATGGATGTGACAGGCATCGGACTGCTTCTATCAGAATGTATCAGCCCCAATATGCATGTAGCTTGGTTTGCCTTCCCCCGATCAAAGTTGTGCTCAGGGTGTTTTCTAATCACACATCCCTTGTAATTTTCGGTGGTTGCCTTGATGACCGGGAGGCCTTCAACCATGGATTTTTTCTGTAATTGCTGAAAATATTTGAAATTTAGATGGCCAAACCTTTCATGCCACAACCTACTAACCTCATTTCGATGAGTTAGCAGAGCGGTGGGCTTTGCATCCAGCACAAAGTGGGAGAACTCATAGGCTTTTGCATGATGGTTTGCAAGGCCTTTAGCAATGAGTTTCCTGGATGCAAGATACGTTATCTCAACATCATTTGAGCTGAAAGAAACTCTCTTAGGCACTCCTGTATGTGTCATCTGATAGACACTAAGGAGATTTGATGCTAGAGATGGTACATATAAAACATTTGAAAAATAGCCATTCTCAAGATCAACCGTACCTTGTCCTTCTGAAATGATGGTGGAGTCATCTCCCATGTGGATGGGGATGGATTTGCCGGTCTCCAAGGATGAAAAGGAGTCTCTTTCAGCCATCATGTGGTTCGAAGCTCTAGAATCAATCAAGAGTGCTTTTGACTTCGAAGTGCTTTCCATGAGGGCATGACCTTTTTCATGCTATGGTTCTCGATCTTGCTGATCTCTCCTTCGAAAGCTTTCCAGAAGATTGATGTGATTTCTCTCAAGGAGAGAGGTAGCTTCATCAAGATTCTTCTTCATGCAGGCATATTCAGGGTGGAAACCCTTCTCGCAGTATGCACACTTGACTTTTTCCTTTCCATGGTGCCCTTTTCCTTTGTTCTTCTTTGAGCGAGAAGATTCATCATGCTGCTGGTTTTCAACTTTAGGCTTAGGAGCTTCAAATTTAGTTTTTGGATTCTTTTGCTACTTTCCTTTACCCTTCAGATCTTTGGGCCCCGAGACATGGAGGGCTTGATCACGGGAGGATCTGATGATCCCCATCTGGACAAGCTTATCATGTTCACTTGTTAGGGACTCAATGAAGGCATTGAGTGTAGGCATCTTCCATCCAGGGGTTATGAGCTTCCCCGCACAGAATGTAGAGACAAAAACTGAACAATCAGCTCCAAGTTTGGTGAGTGTGGCGAGGATGAGCTGATCATCCTCCTTCTCCACTTTGCATTGCTTCAAGAGTAAGACAGTGTGCTTGAACTTTGTGAAAAAGTCATTCAAGGTCTTGAAATTGGAAGGTTGGAGAGACATCAATTCATTTTCGAGCTGGTAAAATATCAAATCATCCTGCTTTCCATATAGGGTTTCCAATTTGTCCCAAATTTCCTTTGGAGTCTTCAATCCTGCAAGATGGAAAAGAAGATCCCGGGAAATAGAGAGTCACAAGAATCTGAATGCTTCATTCTTCTTGTTCAAGAATCTTGATTTTTCTATTGCAGAACCAGGCTCATCTTCAGTGTCCATGGTGACTCTATAGAGTCCTCTGGAGCACATCTGAATCTCCATGTCTCCTTTCCATGAGTGGAAATTGAATGGAGTCAAAATATCTACTGAGGAGGCCATCTGGATCTGCTGGAGCGAATGTTTCACTTGTAGAAAACCTGAAAATCACAACAGAAAGGGCAATGTAAGGTCGAACAACTTGCACATTTTAGGATTTCATCACACCCAGCATAGTCAATCAAGCAAGCTTGATCAAGAAGTTCTTTACTTGGGGTATTAAGTGGTAAGCCTTGGCTTCTGGTGCAGTGCTAGATTTTTGAGCTATTGCTCAATTTTCATGCAAGATTTGTCAAAAACCTTTTTTTTGAGAGATCTAAGCTTCGTCCCACCATGAGCTCTGACACCATATTAATCTACACAGTGATCTAGGGACTAAACACAAGTCTCATCAAAGATTAATAATAGATAACTCATGAAAATGGTGTAATTAGGCTACGGAATGAGTAGTCGCTTTGTATATTCACACAAAGAATGAGTAATTATATTACAAGATCATTTTGCAAGCATGAATCACTAGCAATTTGAATCCTCAAGGAGGTCATTCGAATTGAATGAGTGAGTCTAGCTTAAGTGAATGTAAGCCATAGTCAACACTCAAGTTTACCACTGATCAAAACCCTAATTGACTTAACTGAGCCCTAACTAAATTCAAAGTGCAATAAACGACTCAGTCTTAATTGAAAGAGATCAGACACATGTCATAGCAAGCCAACCATCAAGTGGTAGCGCTTCAATGACTTCAATGAACCCCGATGAGGTTAATTGAAGTGTAACTGAACATCAAAAGTGGTTGGAGGCGCCCCTGTTGACTCCAATTCATTAAATAATCATTAAATAATCAATTTAATGAGGAGAGGCGCCTTCACTGCTCTGTTTAACTGATTGTAACCATCAGTTAGCAATTTGGGGCATTAATGACACTCAAATCACCCCCGGAGTGGTCCAGTTAGCCTCCCTGAATGTAGGAGAAGGCTAAGTTAGCCTCCTTGACTGAAGGTAGGCGTGGGTGTGATCTAGCTGGTGCCATTTAATGCTCCACTGATGTCAATTAAGTCAATAATACTTAGGATAGTGGTTTAACTAGGCCATATTGACCAAAATGAGTGTGTAAGGTGGTAAATGTCTCCAACAACCCCCACACACATGGTTAGAAAATATTAAAACATAATTATAATAACATTAAGTTTAATGATAAAACAATACTTAAAGATTAATAAAATTATTTGCATTAAAATATATTTTAATATAATATTACAATAATTAATATTAAGAATACTTTACTAAATAATCATAAAACACCTTTTCTCCAAGGTTGAACCTCCTTTGAAACCTTTTACCATTTTCTTGAAATCTTTAAGGAAATTAAATATTAAAGCATTTTAAATATTTAATAAAATATTCAAAAACGAAAAGGAAAGATCCTTAATGTATTAAAATTGTTTTAATAAATATAAATATTATGACAAAAGGAAATCATCAACAATTATAACATTTAAATGAGTAAATATTAAAATTGTTATAATAAATAAAATTTAGTAAGTCGACTCCAAACTATTAGAAGTTTTTTTTTATAAATTATTTCACCCCCCTCTTAGTATTTCAACAAGTTGTTGCATTAATGTGATGTTCATTATTCAAATTCTATGTAAGAATGTATTGAATTACTCATACATAGAACAATGAAAAGAGAAAGTACAAATAAGTGTTTCGACTAAACACACACAAAGCTTATGCAGATACATAAACGAAATTTGCATTATATTCAAAATTAGTATTTACAAAATTACATGAGACCTTTGTTGCAAAAAACAGAGTCGAAGTTCAAAAATATAGCATGTCATAGCCTAACAACAAAATGAAGTACAAAGACGACAATAGAATCCAAATTGAACAAAACCAAAAGAATGAAGTTGTCAAGAGTTGTACCTCAAGTTCCAACTTTGTGTCATAATTAGCAGGATGTTGTTAAGTACGGAGCTTTAGATCCATCGAAGTTGGTTTGATGAACTCTGTGGAGTGAAACAATGGACAAAGCTGCAGAGTAGAGGACAATGCATTGGCAGTAGAATGTTTATCTAGAATCAAGTCAGAGGTCAAGGTTCTATTGTTGTTGTCAATTCGGGGAATCAACTCTCTTAGTCAGGTTGGACAACGCCTTAGTAGTGCTCTGATTAACCTGCGATTGCTTGTACCATTACATGAACTCAAACTCCTTCATCTAGGACTTCCAAATTCTCCTGTCCATTCTCAGTCTTCCAAATTCCCCCTGCAGTGACTGAATCATCGAGCAAAGACTATCAATTGAGTTATTGAATCTCTGAGAACAAGAAGAGATGATGATAGAAGAAGAAAAATGGCTAAAAAACGGATGTGGCAGTTAGAACAAGCTTAACGAAGAATGAAATAGGGTGATGAACAAGAAAATACACGTCATTTAAAGAATTATAAGGTGGTTTCCCTTGTGCACGAAAATAAATTGAAGAGACATTAAGGATTAATGCCATTCATGTTCGCATGATTCAAAGAGGGTTATGGAGACGCCAAAAATTATTGCATGCGTTAATGAATTCAAGAAGGAGGACAAAAAATGGAAAATTCAATTCATTGCTTCGAATGACCGAAATGATGTTGCTCAAAAGGCTCATGTATGAAAATGACACTTCAAATTTTCTGCATAGGTTGTTAGTCACATCATCTTGTGGCCATGCTGGTTGACGAATGGAAGTATGTGTGAATTTAAGAAGGAATCTTTAGATATCATAGAAATATATATGAAGTCAAGAAATGCAATGATTATTGGCCACAACGCAGCAAATGCGATGAAAAATATTGAATGTTAAAAATCACTTTGGAAGACAAATCAAACTAGAAAACGATGAAACCTTGCAGAAAATGAAGAAGTGTATGACAGGAACGGTGTAAGTTTTAAACCTTTGCAGAGAAGCAAAGCATATAGATTCTTTTAAGCAAAATAGAGTTCACAACACATCATTCACACATAAACACAGATATTTACCTTGGAAACCCTTAACCAGGAAAACCAGAAAACCTTGGAGCCACACCTCCTATTTTCTCTTCATTACATTATGAGATCCTCACAATACAAAATATAGGTATTCCGCAACATCCAAATACCCTAATCCGTTAACCCGGATTAGAAAAAAACTCCAATCCCTTAATCGGGATTAAGTTACATATTTTTAGACAACTTCTAAAAATAGCCACAGACAGCTATAAATAGCCATAAAATCTATAAATATCCAAAAAAATTTGCTCGCTGCGCTCGCATCAGAAACAACCTAACGGCCATTTTTGAATGGAAACAGGGCCTACGCCCTGTTTCCATCGAAGGTGCCTTTGGGATCGCCGAGCTGCAACGCTGACATGTGCACCTCCCCTCCATACGCACATGAAAGAATATAACATATACCCAACAAATGAGAAATCAAGATAAAAGGACCGGATACAAAGACAATGATTGCAAGATGACTAAGCTATATGAAACAACTCCAACAAAAGAAAGAGAATAAAACATGAAGACAGGGGAGTATTTGAAGCAAACATATGTATGTAAGTCCAGCACAAAAACCAACAATGTAAGAGAATTTGGAACTACACATTGAAGGCACCTCTTTATCATTGATGTCAAAGGAGGAGAAAGATGATGAGGCATGTGATCAATGTAGAGATGAAAAACAACAGAAAATAACTAATATGTGTAGTATCAGAAGGCATGCATCAAATGGTGAAATCCGTGCAGTATTAAAAGACAGTACACTAACAACATATTGTTCAAATGAGCAAATGTTCAAACTAGTAAGAACATAGGGGGATTATGATGAGAAAGGTTGTCATTGATGAAAAACCACTAATGACAAAGGAGTAATAAAGGTTAATGACATGGAAAGAAGGACATTGGATATGGGCATTGGAGCGATGAATGGGCACTGTAACACTAGGTGGTCCAAATGACCTATTATGTGGTCATTTGTGGCTTGATGCAGTCATGGAACCTTTGGAAATGATCATTATGCATAAGAAGGTTTGGCATCCACATATATGGTGGTATGATGGCTTATGGAAATTATATATGGTGGTGTGTGATCTTGCATGTGGTGCCTTTGGGTCTTGAAGCCGCACAATTGGTATGTAGATGGTTTGAGAAACCCACACAAATGATGAAGAAGCCTTGATGCATTGCTACTTTGTCATGAATACACAATGCTGACATGGAGCTCTTGAACCAATTGAATAATAACATAACAAACACATTGCACCTTGAACTAATTCATTGTGAGACAATCAAGCCCTTGACGTCCAACCTCAATAAAGATGTGGACACTATACAACCTTGAAGCCAAGAAGAGTAAGGGCATGAAACCCTTGAAGCGTAAAAATAAAATTCTTAAAGAAGAAATATAAAATGATTTATATTGCAAAATCGACTCCATAAAAGGTTTTTAAATTTAAAAAAATTAATTTGAAGACAAGTTGGCCCAATAAAGTCTTTTTATGAGTGGAAAATGTGTATAAATAAGAGATAACACCATTATTTTTGGTAGGCATGAATGAGGAATACATAGCGCTGAATTTCGGGGGTTACTGGATCACTGAGGCAACCAAGAACATGAGCTTTGGGGGTTTAGAATTCTGATATATTTTTTGGTATAAGTCTGAGTTTTCTTTTCTCTTGAATTTTTCCGTGTGGATCCTCTGATTTTGGGTGATAAAGACAACTTGAAGGTAGCCACAGATCTGAACTTCGGATTAGCAATCAGTTGATTATATATATATAAGATTCAGGTAAAAATGTGGACTGAGGCAACTGCAGATCCAAAGTAGCAATCTGAGGGAATGTAATGGAATCTAATATGAAGTCTGTAAAGGACTATTTTTTTTTGGACTGTTAAGTGTTGATTTTGTGACAGTTAAAGAGTTGAGTTTGGACAAGTTATTGAAGGGTTGTTTGAAGGCTGTATGGGAAGATATTATTGTTGTTGAGGGTAGATTTGAAGTATAGTGGAGTAGATTTAGTGAATTTAGGAAGGAGGCTCGAGATTGAATACCAAGAAGTCCTCCACAAGTTCTGAGGAAAAACATAGTGAAGAAGAAATGTGGCAGCAGAGGTATATAAGTGAAAAGGAAGTGTAGCTGAAGTGGAGCAGCATAAAATAATTAATCCTAAGTGTAGAAACTAAAGGGGATCAGACCAAAGTGTATAATCATAGAAGTTTCAATGAAGAGAAAGTGCAGTAGTGAACAACCAAGTTATTTGAGCATTTGTTTATTGTATTTGGGGTAGTCATTGGACTATTGGTTGTATCAAAAATTGTTGTTGTAAATTCACAAACTTAAGGAAAGTATGATACATCATTTGTAAAATCCATATTCTTTGGGATTTGGTGCATCCTTGTTAGTAGGTGGTGACTAAAATTTCATTCTGGTGGGTGGTGCCACCTCAGGTTGTATCCCATCTTAGAGATTGGATTCTCCTCTTTATGATATACACGTTTATTTATAAACATTCAGTTGTGTACTTGGGTTCACTATTTGAAATGTTGTTTGAGTAAGTATGAGTGTTGATATAATTATGAATTGAAAGATTAAAAAGTAAGCATAATCTGGAACAATAATCCACCCCCCTCTCAGTGTTCCCTATGTGTCCAACAATTGGTATTAGAGCAAGCCTTCACCACAAGCCTAACCAACTTGAAGGATATTCATGGAGACACAATGGAAGGACAAGAAGAGCTCACTAACGATGATGTTCCAATATTGGATGTTTAGGATACTTATTTCGTAGATGGGGATCCATTGCTTAGCGGATCAAACCATGAATTTTGGAGTATCGGAATGAAGGTTTATCTACATGCACAAGGTTGGGACATTCAACATTCAGTTGTAGACGGTTATGCCCCTCCAAAAGGAAAACCAAACAAAGTAGTATCTAAGAAGCTATATGAAAACAATGCAAAGTCGATGAGCTTGATTATAAGGGGTTTACCCCAATTTGAGAAGAAAAAGAAAAATGTTGAAAGGTGCACTTGAGCTAAGAAACTTTGGAACAAGCTTCAAGATGCTTATTCAACGAAACCCCTTCTTGTAGTAGAAAAGGAAATTCAAGAGGAAGTAGTTTCAAGCAAGACAGAAGAAGATCAACATGAATCAAACAATCAAGGAACTCCTTGTAAGTATTTGTCTGATAAAGCACATCATTCACTTGAATCTTGTAGTCCATTTGGTGAAACTAAATGTGAAAATGAAAGCATGAAATATGTGAATATATAGAAGGCATAGTTGATTTAGAAGCAGAAATCATTGCTGCTCTAGTCGAGTTGAGGGAATAAATAAAGACAAATGAACTACTTGAAGAAGAATTGTTGAGTCAAAAGGAAGATGGCGATTCCCTAAGAAATCATATAGAAGAAACTCATCAAATATTCATAAGTCAACTACATGAAAAGAATGCAGAGGTCAGTTCTTTGAAAAATGAACTTGACGGATTGAAAAATGAAGTGGCTAACTTGAAATAAACCAATGAGACATGTGCGAGGCTTAAAGGTAAATTGTAAGAGGCCAAGAAAACCACAGAAGTTTGGCTACTAGAAAAGAATAAAATCAGTCTAGCAAAAGAGCTGGAGATCATTTCTATGAAAGAAGAAATGAAAAATATAGTTGCTAGAGATTTGAAGTTTAAAAGGTGTTCATTAACCCTAGATGACATCCTCAACTACCAAAGATCACCACATGTCAAGACTGGGTTAGGCTATGATAAACAATATATCACTAAATACTTCAAGCTCCCAGAGAAGAAGATTGAAAAGAATCCTAGGAGTTATGCAAATATTTTGAAGAGTCTTAAGCATGGTGAAGAAAGCAAGAAAGAAGATACTCAAACTCAACAAGACAAGGAAGCTTCTCTAGAACAAGGAATGTCGAGCCATTATGATCAGCCAAGAAGGAACATGCCACAAAGAAGACCATTTTTTCCTGTTATTATTTATAATCCTCCCTTGTCCAAACTGTCTATTAGATTATTTATGCCTAACTTAGGAGTCATTTAGTTATTATTGGGTCCACTAGTACCATTGGGTCCACTTGGCCTAATGGGGCCACATGTACCAATCACTAGAATGTGGGGAACACTGATAGAGGCTAACTGGAACTGATTTCACCTTCATGCATCAGTTTAGGCACCTCCTAGACCAATCCCTACATTTTAGGAGCCATTGGGAGTATAAGCACCAACCTACTTCAGTTGTTGGCAGTTGGTGCTAGTCAAGATTAGTTATGATTTAGTTAGATATAATCCAGTTCATTAGTGCCAATTATGGATGGCTACATGTGGGAAGGCAACATTTCTCACCTACTTCTCACCTACCACTGCAGTTAGACTGGTTTGATTGATTGTAAATGATTGAGAGACTGGATTATACATATGGAGGTAGCCTGTTGAAATCTGGTAGTGATTCAGACACTTCTAGTTAGCCATGCAGTAAGTCTTGAGTTGGTAGATTCGAATTCATCTCTCATGATTCGATTTATCCTTTATTTAACAATGTTGTATACTGCTGGGATTAATTAATTTTATACTGTAATTATACTGATCAATTCTTGTTTGTTTCCTGTGAGATTTGTTTTGTTCAGTGGGTATTATTCATTCATTTTCACTGAAAATAATTAAGAATCTAATAGCACTCATTGCTTGAAAATCAATGGCATATTAATTCTAACATGATATTAGAGCCATCTCAGGAAAGCTTCAAGTTTGTCTACTCTCCATTGTACACTAGAAGCAGTTGAGTTTCCACAGAAGTATTGCAAAGAGTGCCTTGCTTCCTTTGAATTCATTCAGAGTGGCAGTATGGGCGTGGCAGACCCTAAAAAGTGTACGTGTCGAGAGGGAAGGCTTGATTATGACATAGTGTGAATTAGTTTTGTTTTTACAGTGAATTTCTACATGTGCTACGTATTTTGATTGAAGATATTGTTTGATCAACAGGAGAATTATGGATTCTCAACCTTACACACCCCGGATCCTAACACCCTTCAATTATGTTGATTAGAGGGCAGATATACAGGTTGCCTTGCGCAAGCAAGGATTTTTCATGATGATAATGGGAGGGGAGACTGAGCCCCATCATCTAGCTGAGAAAAACAAGTTTGTGAACCGCTTAGATGAAGCTTTTGGATTTCTATGTACTCACATATCCAGAGACCTCCTCTTTCACCTTGAAGGTTTGAGGAATCCCAAAGGAGCTTGCGAGAAGCTTGAATTCTTGTTTGGATAGAAATATGAGCTTCGGGGACACTTTTTGGAGAATGAGTTGATAGCCTTACATCCTAGCAGTTTCAAGACCATGCAACAATTCTTTACAAAATTCAAGTCTCTTGCACTTCAATGTAGACAGTGCGGAATAGAAAGAAAGGATGAGCATCATGTGCTCTCCATACTCAGCAAAATAGGTACTTAGTATTCTGTATTTGTCTCTATCTTCCATTCCCAATTGGAAGACGCCCTCACTTGATAGATTTGACGAGTCCTTAATACAGGAGCAAGATAAGTTGGTCCAAATGGGAGTCCTCCAAACTTCCAAAAACCAAGATCTCCTAGTGACAGACTCTACCAATGCACAAGCTAAAGGGAGGCACAAAGGGAAGGATCCTAAAGCATCTGATTTGAAGCCTAAAGAGAGTAAGAAGAAATCCAAAGGAGATTCGGGCTTCAAGAAGAAGAAAAAGTTTTAAAAGAAAATGTGTCCTTATTGTATGAGGGGTTTTCATCCAGAAGACTCGTGCATGAAGAAGACTCTCAACTAGTTGAAAAGTGTCCTTGTACGGAACAATATTTCCCTTCCATAAGGTGATGAGATGTTTGATGATGGAGAGAAGACTGAATAACATGAGATATTCCATCCTTGAAGGCATTCCTCACTCCGTCGAAGGCTTACATGATAGGATCATCCAACCACATGGTTGCCTCCAGGGAATCCTTCATCACTTTCACTCTATCAGGATGACCTAGAAGTCATATGAGATATGACTCTAAAATACCAGTTGTTGATAAAGGTTTAGATAATATATAGCATGTAGATTTCAAGAATGGACTCTATGTTCCCTCTTCTACAACAAAGAAAATTGTTGAAGATGAAGAATAAGCAAAATATTCCACATAGTCAATTCGAATTGAAGAAAGTCTCCTTGGAGTAACTCCTTCTCCTGTTGCTCCAAAAGCTTCTGATATCTCTGATATCTCATATTCTCACATGGCTGATCCATAAGAAGACATTCAAATATTTTTTTTTGAAGAAAAAATATCCTTCCATTCTATGCAAAAATTCTCTAGTGATTCTTCTATTTTAAATTTTGCACATAGTTTACCGGTGATTGTTTCAGAATATGAAGAGGAATTTGATTTCTCTATATTTAATGATGTTGCAAGTGTGCAGATAAGTAATACCATGGATATTTTGGAAATAATATCATATTGTATGAGTGATCCATTCACTCTCATTTATCTAGAGCTTCCAACAAATTCCTACATGATTGCATGTACCAATACTTAGAATTTTGAAGAAGGAGAAAATTGTGCATCTACCATCTCAGTGGAGCACACTCTTGGATCTGATATGAAATTATTTGGATCTAATCTGATCTTCTTTGGTTCAGGTTTTAAGATTCAATAGCTTTCAATAATGCTTGTAGCTGCTCTCATCAATTTTGGTGTGAAAAATCAAGTACGACAAGTCTCCTTCAAAATTGTTGCTGGGGATTTGATATCATTCCACACTCTCGGATCTGATATGGACTTATTTAGATCTGGTATGATCTCATTTGTATCTAATTTGATATTATTTGGTTCAAGTTTCAAATTCCAAGAGCCTTTAGTCATGCTTGTAGTTGGTCTCATCAATTTTGGTGTGACAAATCAAGTACCGCAAGTCTCCTTCAAACTTACTGCTGGGGATTTGATGTTAGTTTCCTCCTTCGAGTTTGCGGATATTATATTTTGTGAATCATTAGTTATTTATAAATCTATATCAGATTATGGATCTCAAGCATTCACTTTGCACAGTTCCATGGCTTCTCTACCTATCTATTTGATCACATGCTCATCTCCTCACAGAACTAGTAAAGATGGAGACATTATGCATTTGCCTGGACACTTGCTCCTAACACTTGGGATGTTTTTACCTCACATGGTTTGATGTTCAAGTATGAAATATATTAGTTGCTTGGGTGTTCCTCACATGCTTCTTATTCTCAAGCATTTTTTCTCTCTTGTCAGTTGATTTCAGTTGCTCTACATGGGTCCAATTTTCATCTAGCAGTTGTCTATATTTTTGATTCAGTTGAGCATATTCTTCTTCTTCCAAAGAGGAATACTCCTACAGACATAATCATTTAGTTTGGATTCAAATGTTCACATGCACAGTCTCAGGATGCTGCTGCACAGAAGAACCAAGATACTGCATTTCCTGCTACACAGTGCTGCAAATTGCAACAAATTTTTTCACAAAGTTTTTATTCAAAACTTGCTTTTCCTGATTCCTGCTTATCTTGAGGGGGGGGGGGTTCCCATGAGGGTTTACCCTATTTCCTTGGTTTATTAAGAAGCATTTTTTTTATCTTTTAGATTGTATATGGGTGACTTTTGGCCTTATTTACAGGGCCTACAGTTGTCCAAGATAGGATTCAGGGGGGGTGTTAGGATTTATAATCCTCCCTTGTCCAAATTGTCTATTAGATTATATTTGCATAACTTAGGAGTCATTTAGTTATTATTGGGTCCACTTGGCCTAATGGGGCCACATGTACTAGTCACTAGAGTGTGGGGAACACTGATAGAGGCTAATTGGAACTGACTACACCTTCATGCATTAATTTAGGTGCCTCCTAGACTAATCCCTACATTTTAGGAGCCACTCGGAGTGTCGTCACCAACCTCGTTCAATTGTTGGAAGTTTGTGACTAGTCAAGCTTAGTTATTCTTAAGTTAGATCTAGTTAGATATCCTCCAGTTCAGTTAGAGTCGGTTATTCATGGCTGCATGTGGGAAGGTGATAGTTCTCGCCTACTTCTCACCTACCACTACAGTTAGACTGGTTTGATTGATTGTAACTATTTAGAGACTGGATTAGACATATGGAGTTATCTTGTTGAACTTCGATAGTGATTTAGACACTTCTAGTTATCCATGCAATCATTCTTGAGTTGGTATATTCGAATTCATCTCTCATGATTCGAATTCTCCTTTATGTAACACTGTTGTACACTATTAGGATTAATGAAGTTTATATTGTAATTATACTGAGCAAGTATTGCATGTTTCCTGTGAGATTTGTTTTGTTCAGTGGATATTATTCATTCATTTTCAATGCAAATAATTAAGAATCTAATAGCACTCATTGCTTGAATATCAATGGCATATTAATTCTAAGAGTTCCTAGGTATGAAAAGACATTTTATGGCTATTTTTATTCTTGCAATAAGTTTGGACATAGGGTTGTGGATTGCAGATCTCATGCAAGTAGTGTTAGGAATCCCAAAAATATAGTGAGATGTTGGACATGTAACCATGTTGGCCATATTGCTGCTAATTGTTGTTAGAATAATCAACCCATACTTACCTACATTAGACATTAATTTAATTATTTTTGTCTTATTACCTAGTTTCTTAGATTCCATTCTATGCTAGTTGCCTTCTACATGTCCTAGAAGTCGACACATTCTAAAACTGAGTCATGGAGCGCTTGGGAGACATCCTGGAAATCCAATTTAGCATGTCTACTTTATTCCAGATTCTCTAAAGTGCATATCTGCTTTTTTTGAAAAGTTGCCTTGTTTTATTTCTGATTTAAGGCAAAAGGAAAAGTTAGACTAAGTGTAGTTACCTTGTTTTTTTCCCACATCCTCCTCCCTCCTTTTCTCCAAATAAAAGCATTTATGAGTTGTCTTTCCATCCCTCTTTAGCTTTCCCATTTGACTTATCCAATTCGTGAGCATCTACCTAGATTTGGAAACTGCTTTATGCACCTATGGGGGATTTGACTAGTTTTGGTAAGATTGCTTTTTGACTATTTCGAATGGAATTTTTATGCATTCGATTCTCTCATGTAATTATATATTACAACAGCCTATTACTTCATAAGTTTTTCTATTGTACACTTACTCAATATATATTAGTGTTATGATCCAATTTCAGTCTCCTTTGATGTGAATTTTGCATGTTTGATTAGCAATTTTATAAGTGTAATTGTTCTATCTCTTGGGTTCAATTTCCACATGGTATCAGAGCCTTTGTAGATCGATTTCTATCCTTCCATATTGCTATTGCAGGTTTGACATCTTGACTGGGAGCGCATTCTGCTGACTGGAGGGCACAGTTTCTAATCTACGGACCAATCTTTGAAGATCATCTTGACTCCATTCAGTTTATTTGAGTGGAAAGCTGAGATGGAGATATTGTTGAGAGAGAAAGGTCTCTACATGGTGACTATGGAAACTAAGGTGGATCCCAATGTAGCTAAAGATAAAATTAAATGGTACAACATGAGAGATGAGGCCTATGGTCTTTTGTGTCTGAGCATTTCAAGAGACCTCATCTTCCATATTGATGGATTAACATCACCTAATGAAGTGTGGGAGAAGCTAGAAGAGGTTTTTGGAAAGACAGATGAGATGAGAGGAAATCAAATCAAGAATGAGCTGATCTCCTTGAGTCCCAGTAGCTTCGAATCATTGCAACTCTACTTTTCCAAGTTTAAGGCCCTTGTTTTGCAGTTGAAACAGTGTGGGATTGAAAAGAAGGAAGAGAAACTATTTTTGGCCATAATATCTAAGCTTGGTCCTGACCGTTCAGTGTTTGTTTCGACCTTCCATGCCACCAAGTTGATAGCTCGAGACTGGAAGATGCCTAAGCTTGCAAATTTCATGGAATCCCTCACATAAGAGCAAGATAAGTTGGTGATGATAGGCACCATCAAACCTTCCAAAAACCAAGATTTAGTTGCTGGAGATTCAAGGGTGCATTCAAAAATCAAGAAAAAAGCTAAAAAGACACCTGAGCAAAAGAGAGACAAGAACAAGTCTCAAGAGGAGCCCCAAGGTTCCAAGAAGAAGTCCTAGAAGAAGAATAACAAAGGAGAAATGAGCAAGTGCGCATACTGTAGTAAGGGTTATCATCTTGAGAGCTCTTGTATGAAGAAGCAAATTGACATGTTGACCCAAATCCTAGAGAAGAATAACATCTCCCTTCCTGATTGCTTAAAGAAGAGGGAAGGAGGATCAAATTTAGAGGACAAAGAGAGAGTACATGCCTTGGTTGTTGGCACATAAAGCTCACCTAGCTTCATCATAGACTCTGGAGCTTTTAGACATATGGTTTCGACAAAAGAGACATCCTCCTCTCTTGACATGTCGAAAGGTCCACCAATAGTTTTGGGAGATGACTCTCGTACTGACAATTTGGGGAAGGGAAGGATTGATCTTAACCATGGTAAGTTCAATAATGTGTTGTATGTTCCAGGTCTTGCCTCTAATCTCTTGTCAGTGTATCGGATGACTCATACTAGGTCTCCAAAGAAGGTCATCTTCTCCCCTGATGATGTTGAAATCATTGAGATTTCAAATGTTAACGTCATAGAAAAAGGTGTTGTTGATCACACTTCGAAGGAATACAAGTTTTCCCATTTTCTACCCTACTCAAACCCCTCTGCTCTTTTGATTCATGCTAATGAAGCAAGAAATATTTGGCCATCTTAACTACAAGTATCTTTATGATTTGAGTGAAAAAGATATGGTCATAGGGTTACCAAAGATCAAGTTTTATAAGGGAGTCTGTCAAGGTTGTATCCTAGGAAAACACCCAGAGCACAAGTATGAGAAAGCTAGTCATGAGAGAACCTTTGCACCTCTTGAGCTGATCCATGGTGACATTTCTGGTCCATTCCCTCATATGTCCATGATTCAAGCCAAATATGCACTGACCTTCATAGATGAATTTTCCAGGTATTGTTGGGTTCACTTTCTAAATCATAAGTCTGAAGTTTTTGACCTCTTCAAAGTCTTTAGAGCCTTGGTTGAAAGCCAGTCTAGGAGGAAACTCAAGATCCTCAGATCTGACAATGGTGGTGAGTATTTCAAGTATGAGTTCATTCAGTATTGGAAATATGCAGGTATTCAGATGCAGCATTCGATCCCTTACACACCACAACAAAATGGTGTTGTTGAGAGAAAGAACATATAACTGAAGGAGATGACAACCTGCATGATGGAGGCTAAGACTTTGCACCAAAGTTTTGGGCCGAGGCTATAAAATGTGCATCCTACATCCAAAATAGGGTGCCTCATAAGCAACTTGATGGTATGAATCCTTTCAAATCTTGGAGTGGGCACAAGCCAGATGTGACCCATTTTAGGATTTTTGGTTCAAAGGCTTGGGCTAGAATTCCAACTGAAAAGAGGAAGGCTTTGCAACCCTAAAGCCAAGAGTGCATATTTGTTGGGTATTCTGAAGATTCAAAAGGGTACAATCTGAACAAGTTGAGCACTAACAAATATTTCATTGAAAGAAGTGTTCAGTTCCAAGAAGAGCCTTTAGTAGCAGTTGAAGTTGGAGAGTCTTCTTCACTACTAGATCCATTGATTGTAAGTGAAGAGACTAATGACTTTGTTGATTCTGATATGTCTGATAATGATGATTGTAGATCCTAACAGTCCTACAAGACCAAACTGGGAAGCAAATACCATTCATGCAGCTCGGGAACTAGCTGGAAATCCTAGTGACACTAGGAGGACTAGATCTCAATTTGAGAGCGCCCTTTGTGTGAAGAATCCTCTATTTGATGAGAAGTGCTATCTGATGGTTGAATTAGATCCACATACATATGAATATGTAGCACATGATCCAATATGGAAAAAAACCATGAAAGAAGAATTCAGCTCGCTCCAGAAGAACAACACTTGGGAACTGGTTGATCTTCCCCCAAGGAGGAAGCTAGTTCAATGTAAGTGGGGTTTCAAGACTAAGTTTATTGCTGATGGTTCACCTTTGAAATATAAGGAAATATTGGTAGCAAAGGGATACTCACAATTACATGGTATTGACTACAATGAAACCTTTGCACCAGTGGCAGAGATGGACTCCATAAGGCTAGCTCTACCCATTGCAGCTTTGAAGCAGTGGGAAGTGCATCACATGGATGTGAAGTGTGCTTTCCTAAATGGAGATATCATTGAATATATTTACATGAAGCAACCTAAAGGGCTTGTTTCTAATCCATATTTAGTGTACAAGTTAAAGAAATCATTGTATGGGCTCAAGCAAGCCCCCAAGGCTTGGTATGCCAAGATTGATGGCTTTTTGCTATCACTGAGTTTTGTTCGTTGCAAGTTTGATCCTAATGTCTATTTGAAGCTGATTCATGGTTCTTTGATGATTATTGTATTTTATGTGGGTGACCTACTAATTACAGGAAGTTCAAAGAAAGAGATTGCCTCCTTGAAGGATGTAATGAACCATGCATTTTCTATGACCAATTTGGGATTGTTGAGCCAATTCTTGGGTCTCAAAATTCCTCAATCCCAACATGGAATCAAATTGCATCAGTCCAAGAATTCTTTGGATTTTCTGAACAAGTTCAATATGAAATATTGCAATCCAAGCAAGACTCCCTTCCTTTCAGGAGTTAAGCTTGAAGAAGTAGGTTCTTCTCCTATGGTAAATAATACACTGTATAGGCAGTTGATTGGGTGTTTGCTTTATCTTACACATACTCGACCTGATCTATATTATGTAGTTAGTGTGGCTTCGAGATACATGGATCAGCCTCATGAGATCCACTGGAGAGCAACCAAAAGGATCATAAACTTTGTTCAAGGAACAAGAACTCATGGGATCTTCTACAAAGAAAAATATGATCTTGATTTGATTGGGTTTACTGACAGTGATTGGGTAGGTAACAACACAGATCGAAAGTCTACATTAGGATATTTGTTCATGCTTACAAAAGGACCAATCAGCTGGTCAAGCAAGAAGCAGAGTGCCATAGCACTCTCATCTACATAAGTAGAGTATAGAGGAGTTGTAAATGCAACAACTCAATGTTTGTGGTTGTAGGGGATACTTGGAGAATGTGGTTTCAAATCATAGTTTTCAACTATTATCTACTATGATAATAAGAACACCATTCGAATCTACAATGATCCAATTCAGAGACAGCAAACCAAGCACATTGAGATCAATATGCACTACATCAGACAGCTTGTGCATGATGGTACCATTGATCTACTCTTCTATGCATCTTCAGAACAAGTAGCAGACATCTTCACCAAAGTTTTTTGTGAGGAGACATTCAGCAATCTCAAATCAATGCTGGGGATTGTTGATCATGCTGTGAAGCATGATTGATTACAAGATTTCCAATTTTTTTTTCTAGTCCATGTTTAAGGGAGGATTTTTCCACTGGGTTTTTACCTCTTTCCTTGGTTGTATGGACAAGCAGTATGTAAAGGGTGACTAAGCCTTGTTGCTAGGCCCTATATTTTTCTGATATTTACTCATAAATTCAGGATTAAGGGGGGGTGTTAGAATAATCAACCCATAGCTACCTACATTAGACATTAATTTAATTATTTTTGTCTTATTACCTAGTTTCCTAGATTCCATTCTATGCTAGTTTCCTTCTACATGTCCTAGAAGTCAACACATGATAAAAATGAGTCATGGAGCGCTTGGAAAACATCCTGGAAACCTAATTGAGCATGTCTGATTTATTCTATATTCTCTAAAGCGTGTATCTTCTTTTTCTGAAAAGATGCCTTGTTTTATTTTTGATTTAATGCAAAAGGAAAAGCTAGACTAGGTGTAGTTGCCTTTTTTTTTTCCCACATCATCCTCCCTCCTTTTATCCAAATAAAAGCACATATGAGTTGTCTTTCCATCCCTATTTATCTTTTCCACTTGACTTAGCCAATCCATGAGCATCTACCTATATTTGGAAACTGCTTTATGCACCTACGGGGGATTTGACTAGTTTTGGTAAGCCTGCTTTTTGACTATTTCGAATGGCATATTTATGCATTCAATTCTATCATGTAATTATATATTACAACAGCCTATTACTTCATAATGTTGTCTATTGTACACTTACTCAATACAAATTAGTGTTATGCTCCAATTTCAGTCTCCTTTGATGTGAATTTTGCATGTTTGATTAGCAATTTTGTGAGTGTAATTGTTCTATCTCTTGGGTTCAATTTCCACGCCATGAGATGTTACAACTACTATGGATTTGTTCACAAAGCCCAAGACTATGCAAGTCCTAGGACAATCCATAATGAGTCCCTCATACACATCAACAAGGAGAACCTATGAACCATGGAAGAAACATAATGTTGGAAGAATTGAAGCCCAAAGGACAAATAATCAAATTCAAGAACACTCTCAGGTATGGATGAAGAAAAATATTTTGTTAAATATGAATGAAGTTGATCAATGCAGGGAATATGGTTTCCATATGGAAAGCCAAGCTTGATTCCTTTCAAAGACCTTGGTATACTTTGAGTTCATGGAGCCAAAGGATGAACTCAAAGGAAAATGACGATACTCCAATCAAAGAAACGGGTCCTAGGATTGTGATTACAAGCATAGACAGAAGGAAAACTAATGCAAGGAAAGGATGAAGTTTTAAAATCAGAGGTAATACAAATTTGGCTTTGCGTGACTAAAAAAAAGACGATGCATATTGATAGGGGGAGCTAGTAGTGATCTCATAGTAAAAGTATCCACAAATGTAAGTCTTAAATGCCAGATAAAAAAGGTATGAGGTATATGATGTAGCAGGAGTTGTTCTGATGAAGTCACGACAGAAGTGAACCTCCAACAATAGTGAGATGAGTTGAGTTTTGAAGGAATCAAACAACAGATGCACTACATTCAACGAGTAGATTCTTGAAGTCTGGTTATAAGCAGGGAAGAATTCTGATGATGACTTGGCATAAATTGACCTATGATGGTTTTCAAGTGAGAAGACTTTAGGTGATTTGGAATTGGCGAAATTTGGCATGAGAATATCTAATCTATGATAAGTAATTTGATAGTAGTGGGAGATCCTTTGAAAAGTTAACACACTTCCTTGATGAGTAGTGATCCAATTCATGCCCAGGTGCATGCTGGGGACAACAGTCGACTGAATGAGTCGAGCACTATTATGGCGGAAGCATAAGAAAATAACAAGTAAAGCATGAAATACACTATATTGACAGAAAGTATGCACACAAACAATAATGCAAGAATTCGAACCAATTTATATTATAAATTCTTCTCTATGAAGGTTGGTTGATTGTTACAATAATTCACATGTTTATATAGAATCCTGAGACGCTTAGGTGACTACTCGTTACGTTCAGTTACAAGAAGTTCTAACAGTTTATAATTTCAACCATCGTAGACGATTGGAAGACAGGGACATTGTGTTGATGTTAGAAAAGTGCCGACAAAGCATGTCGAGATGATGTATGTTGAGCACAAAACGTGTCAATATGCGGACTTGTTGAACCTGTCAAAGCAATGGAAGTAGTCGAGTGTTGAAATGCTAGAATTTGTCGAAGTTTGACAACATGCTAACTGCTGGTTGGATCATTCCTATTTCCTTAAGAAACAATGGTCTCCATTGTGTATTCGTTAAGGTGAGGACACTTGTTGGCTACTTCAGTGGCAGAATACCATTTTTCTTGCACGGGGACTTGTCTAGATTTAGCCACTTGAAACAAGGGAACGGAGTTTGTCCTTGTATGGCGTATGCGTCATCCCACAATGGTGTCGCAAAGAAGAGGTTCCTAAACATTTGGATGGATGTCTTCGGGTTCTTTTGTATGCAAGTAGTTTTGTTCCAACAATGGTGCATGGTATGGTCGAAGTATATCTACATTGAATACTAGGTGTAGGCCAAGGAATGCAGGAATGTCGAGCTGAAAAGAGTTTTCTCCAGTCTGTTTAAGGATATTGTATGGACCATATCGCAAGGGTTTCATATTTCTTTATGGACCAGTGAAGCGCTCCTTCTTTAGATGTAACCAGACCTGATCCCCAATTTGGAATGCATGAGGAATATGATGCTTGTCATGTTGAGCCTTAGATTTTTCATTAGCTCATTGCAACATTTCGTGTGCTTGCTTCTCGATGTTGTATATTTGATATCTGAAATTTAATGCTTTCTCCACTTCTTGTCCTTCTAAGTCGGTGTCATTCAATTATGTCGAGGAACTGATCAAGTCGATAGGCACCGAGGGTTGAAATCTATAACAAATATCAAATGGACTCTTTCCTGTAGAACTGTGTTGAGCACAATTTTATTTGTGTTTTATGTATGGAAGGATATCATCCCGTGTTTGACGATGCTTGTTGTTGTACATGCAAAGTAGTTGTACTACCAAGTGATTTACAGCTTCTATATGTCTGTCTGTCTGCAGATGGAAGGCTGTCGACAAAAAAAGTATCGTGTCGAGCTATTTCTATAGAGTTTTCCAAAAGGTGCTAACAAATATATCATCCGTGTCGGAAATAATGGTCGTTGGGAGCCCATAATGATTCCACACATGTTCGAAGAAGAGCTAAGCAGTCTGTTGTGTTATCATAGTCTTCTTGCATGGTATGAGTATGGCCATCTTTGAAAATATGTCGACTAATACTAAGATCATGTCATGCCAATGTTTGGTAGTAGGATATCTTGTCAATTAGTCCATAGAAATAGATTCCCATGGTTGACTAGGAACTGGAAGGGGTGTGTACAATCCTTGTCGTCGATTCGACGACTTAGAAATGGCGCAAACCATGCACGATCAAATGTACTTATTGACGCTAGATTTAAGTGAAGGACAATAAAAGTACTTTTGGAGGATAACAAGTGTTTTTGCGACTCCAAAATGTACTGTAGTCTTGTTGTAGTGCACAACCAAGATGAGCTTCTGTCGGTGCTCACCGGTCGGTACACAAAGTTGTCCAAGCTTGTATAGGAAGGTGCCCTTCATGAAGTAGTCGATAGTAGACAACGTTTGGTTCTGAAGCTATTGATAAATTACAGAGAAATTGCAGTCTACCGAATACAATTGAGGCCAAGTAGTGGTGTCATAACCCTGCATACTCATCATTGTAGAAAATAAAGTAATGGGTGGTCGGCTGAGACAATCGGTTGTGACATTGGATTTTCCTTTACGATACTTAATTACCAACTTAAATTGTTGCAAGTGATTAATCCACTTGAGTTGTTTGTAATTTAGAGTGGGACAGAGCGAATTGTAAAGGTTTATGGTTAGTGAGGATGATCGTTTCCTTGCCAAAAATGTAGTGTCTCCATTACTTAAGAGATTGCACAATGGCATATAGTTATTTTTTATACGTCGATTACCTTCTGATAGTGTCGTTGAAAGTTTCAGAATGAAACGTGGCTGGGTGACCTAACTGAGTGATTACTGCACCGAGAGCATAGTCTAATGTGCCCATATCAATCTCAAAAGGTTGGTACAAATCGGGTAACACAAGTACTGGTGCAGTACAAAGCTTGTTTTTGAGTTGTTCAAAATCTTGTTGTTGTGTCGATGTCCATTTAAAGATAGTTTTCCCATTTCCTTTCGTCAACTGATTCAAAGTCCGTGCGATGTGGCTGAAGCCAAGTATGAACCGTCGATAGAAATTCGCCAAACCAAGAAAACTTCTTAGTTCATGAATTTTTTGAGGAATGGGCGAATCTTTGAGGATCTGTACTTTTTATGGGTTGACATGAATGCCTGCAGAGTCAATTACATACCCCAAATATTTGATGTTGGTCATTGCAAATGAGAATTTGTCCATGCTCAAATATAGTCGATGTTGTTGGAGAGTGTTGAAGACTTGTTGAAGCTATCTAAAATGTTCTTCCCATGATCCATTGAAAAATCAAGATATAGTTGAGATAGACAATGACACACTTGCCGATGAATGGTCATAGAAGGTCATCCATATATCTCATGAAGGTTGTAGGTGCATTGGTTAAGCTGAAAGGCATGACTATCCATTCAAACAATCCTTCCTTGGTCTTGAAAGTCGTTTTCCATACATCGGTGGAATCGATCAGAATTTGATGATATCCCAACTCGAGGTTGAGTTTGGTAAAGAACTTAGCACCTTTTAGACTGTCGATGAGTTCACCTATCCATGGAAGAGGGTATATATTCGTTACTGAATTTTTTTTTAGAGCACGATAGTCAATGCACATGCACCAAGTCCTGTATTTCTTTGGAACTATGACGAATGGACTTCTACAAGGAGAGGAGTTGGGGTGGATATGACCCTTGTCGATCAAATCCTATATTTTCCTGCGAATTTCTTTATTCTCAAGAATGGATCTTATGTAAATAGATGCATTAGGTAATGAAGAACCAGAAACAAGTTCAATGGATCGGTTTACCTGACAATGCATAGGTACTCAACTCGACTCTTGAAATACGTTCCGCTATTCCTAAAGAATGTTGTCAATCTGTTGTTGTTGTCGGGAGCTGCGTTGGTCAATGAGTTGACTTGTTGTTGCAGTCTTCCTGGAATGTTGCCATATTTTTCATAATTAATGCAGACTTCTGAGCATGATTGATAAGCTTCTTTGTTTGTTTGGAAAATATTATAGAAACTGTTGATGTATGTTGTCGCTCTAGTATTTCGTAGCATTGATTCTGAATTTTGACAATCACCTTTTGAGGTTGTGATTGATATGAATTATGTTAGTCCCATAGGTAAGGTTTCCTAAACAAGGGATCGGCTACAAAAAGCGGTACCACGTCACTGAGTACTTCATCTTCAGAATTATTTATAAAGTAGGTGAGTATGCATTAGCATGTGATTCTTAGTTCCTGTCCATCCTTCATCCAACTAATATTGTAATGCTGAGGATGTGGAGTGGTGAAAAGACCTTATTTCTTCACAAGATATTCAGAAATGAAGTTCTTCTGGTTACCATTATCCACAATTAGATGTAATGTATTTTTTTGAACCCGTATTCGTGTATGGAACAAGCGTTCTCGTTCCTCCTCATCAACGATAGTCGAGGATGTCAGAGTGGTCGAGGTCGAATCCAATACGGTTGGTGCATCTAGATCAGATTCTACCAGGGTTATATCGGACAAGTCGGATGCTGATTTTTTTTCCAAAAATGTCGTTTGAGCTTTGCATTTTGACGTATCATGCCATGTTGAATTGTTATAATCACACCATTTCTCAGTAGGAGCTTGCTTATTGTGATCCTTCGGACTTCCTATATTTTTGGAAGTTCTTCTTAAGATTGATTGAGATTTGGAAGAGTCAGCTGAGAAGGGTTCTTAAACTTGTCGGATTCAGCTAGTGACTTCTTATTGGATGTTTAACCTGTTGGCTTGTTTGTGAAACATGATTTTCCTTTTTGTTTAGCTGCAAGCTTGCTGGCATAATGAAATGCATCTGCAAGCATACTGGTAGTCATAAAATTCATCTCTTGCTGAATGTACAGGGATAAACCATTGACATACTTCAGGACAAGAAATTTCTCTTCTTATTGGATGCCAAGTCTAGCCATGAGTCGATAGAACTCATCGGTGTAACTCTGTATGGACCGGTATTTCCATTTCCTTAGCTACTACCACTTCTTATGCTGTTGTTCAATATATTTGGGCGGGTAGAACTCCTTTCGGACCTGTTCGACAAATTTTACCCATGCGACTATGGGGTATCCTTCTTTTCCCATCTTTGTCGATAAATTTTTCCACCAGCAGTGTACGGAGGTTGACATATTCAAGGACGCAATGGTGATCTTTTCCGCTTCATAGAGTTGATCCACATAGTAGTAATATTCCAGTTGTTGTACCCAATTGTCGACGGAATATGCGTCAATATTGCCTTCAAGATTTGATATGTCTAGATTCATTTTCACTTTGAAGGGGTTGATTTTATCGGAGTGAGGTTGCATCGAAGATTCCCCATAGTTCGAAGCAATTCACATGAGAATCTCACTGAACTGGGTGAATATTTTGGTCCGCTAGCGAGCCAATACTTTTTCTATGAGTTGTTCTATCTCATTAGTTGCATGTCTATTGTTTGTTTCTTCTGA
>LPNX010777739.1:136260-148115 GCA_001517045.1 Pseudotsuga menziesii | reverse complement strand
CTATGAAGAGGAAAGTTTTCCAATTCTATGAGATTACTTTCTGACACTACTTTGTTGATATCAAGGATATTGTAGTAGTACAAACTACCTTGTTGGGACACTAGTAGTGTGAAGGCCGCTCCAAAGGAATTTCAAACAAACTTTTCAAATATTCTTGAAGGATGATTTCATTAATGGTTTCATATGTGATTGTTCTTTAATCATTCATGGTTGCATATAATTCTTGGGTTATTTTGTACTTGTTGTGAATCTTGTGATCATTATATTTGGAAGAGCCCTCCTAAAGTTTTTGGCTTATTGAGTTAGATACACATGGTTGTTAGAGCATGTTTATAACAGTTTAGGTAGGCCTTCTTTCATACAAGTTTGAATATCCTTGATCGTTTATCTTCTCTCAAGTCCCTGGTACAAAACGGAATGGAGCCATTTATTAAGTAGTGGGATGCAAACTGCAAGCAGTGAAAACTTTTCAAATATTGAAAATAGCGAATCACAAAAGAGATTTGGAGAGAGTTTTATGGAGATCAAGGCAAATTTTTTTGTGGAGAGTTCTATTTTCAATATTTAAAAGCTTTCACTGCTTGCAATTGCATCCCACTACTCAAAAATGGCTCCATTTCGTTTTGTATCAGGGACTTCAGGGAGTGTCATTAATGTTTGAAGGAAAAGTTTTTTGTGGAGAGTTCTATTTTCAGGTTTTCATGAGTTGTTGAAGGATTCAACAAAGTGTAATGAATATATTTTGCAGTCTTTGATAATTTAGTGCTTCCTCGACTAAATACAATTCAGTTATGTAATGATCATGTTCATTTACAAAATGGGTCCGCGGCTTCTATTTATAATTTTTTTGACAGAGGCACCTCGGTCGAGGTGTTTACCTCGACCGAGGTATATACCTCGACCGAGTTAATACCTTGGTCGAGGTATTTATTAACCCTCGGTCGAGGGTTTAATACCACGACCGAGGGTTAATAAATACCTCGACCGAGGGCTGAAAAAAACCTCGGTCGAGGGCTTGATAAAAGCTCGGTCGAGATATTAAAACCTCGGTCGAGGGCTTGTTAAACCATCGACCGAGGTACGTTTTTTTGTTTTTGCTGAAATGCTCTTGCCAAAAAGTGTTACCCAGGTCCGTGGATTCACCCACATCTTTTCTGAATTTGAAGGAAGTGTCTACTTGTGTTGCTAAGTTTGCGAGCATATTTGAACATGCATAAGTTAAATAAATTTGATGGAAGTGTTGATGTAACTTAAGCTATGAACAATATCAAGCTCTAATACCAATTATCCAAGTCATGCCCAATGATCCAAAAGGCATAAGAGTAAGATACATTTGGACAAATATGCTAATTCCAAAAGTGGGAAAACCCCACAAGCGAGGATTCTTCAAGGGCACACGACCATACATGGAGTAATTATAAAACTATGCAAATCCCACTAAGACATGGGACACATATACACAAGCGTCCACACTAAAGCACAAATGCATATGTGAAAATACTACCATGGTGTTGGATTGGATTATTCAAAACTCCATGTGTTATAAAATCATGAGAAGATAGATTTCGATGAAGTGGTTAGCTTAACCAAGAAGTAAGGAAGTACATGCTTCATCAATTCAAAGGAACCCCAACGTGTGGACATACTCTTTGAGCAAGAGTTGTATAAATAGACATGAAGTAGTTTTGATCAAATAAGCTTGAAGTTGAATTTGATATAAGTTTCTGAGTGTGAAAGCTTCATACTTTTGGGGATTAATGGCTCATTGAACCAAGAGAATATATACAACAAGGATTCAAATGTGCAAAAAGCATTAAAGGAGATCAACAGAAATTGTGCAGATAAGGAGAGTGCTTAGCATTGATATTTGCGATGGAAGAAACAAAGGTAATAAAATATTGTTGATCTCGTAAATCACAAAGCGTATTCATTGAAAATAGTATTTCACAGATATTGGCGTAGTAGAAGCAAGACAAAGAAGATCACATATAGCTACAGAAGACACAAATCACAAATAGCTATAGTATGCAGAAATCACACATCAATAGAGATAATTTGTAGTGGACACGAATTGGACAGTTTGTATACAACATAGAACTGAGAATACTCTTGACAATTGACACAAATAAGAATGAGAAACACTAGAATACTGAAAGTGCAACAAGAAGCAGACAGTTTTGGATTCATTTGGCATCTTAATTATAGATTTCTATTTTGTCTATTTAGTGTGCTTAAGTTATAATTAATTTTCACTCATTTAAAGCAAACATTGTTTTAGTTAGGGAGGCCTCCCTCAACTTTTGAGAGTTGTCCTAAATAAAAGAGATTGGTCATGTGGTGATATTGGTATTCAATCCAAGGTTGCATTTGACTTGTTTTTGTGGATTGAAATTTTTTCACTTAGGCATAAGCTGGAAGGTAACATTTTTTGGCACAATGGTTAGAGATAATGTCTTTGTTTTCCATAAAATTTAATTGAAAAATCTAATTAATTATTCTTGTGAATTTTGATGATCCTAAATTTTTCGTAGATCATTTGGTGACTCCACTTAATTTAAATCATAAGAGATATTCAGCAAGAAGAAAATAGATTTTGAAGTTGATGATCGTGGTCATGTGGTTTAGAAGAATTTTTTCAACTTGATTTTTTGAGCATCCTTGGGTTTCCAAATGAGGATTATGATCTAGAAGTATTGTTTGATTACACTTCAGTATTTCATGGTTATGGTGATCTATACATCCTACACATTGTATCCTTCATCAAAGTTGTCGTTGATTTTAATATTATTAAGAAGATGGTGCATTAGAATGGTACTTAAATCTTGGTAGCAATGAAATTTATTCAATTGCAAATTTTTCAAGGTGTTTCTCAAGTATTGACATTATCAAGAAGAAGACACAATGAAAAGATTGTTGAAGATGATATTTCATTCCTATGTAATAGGGAACATTATAATTCAAAGGAAAAGCCCCTTGAAAAAACATACGTAAAATTCCACAATGAAGGCATTGATGCATCATTTTATTTTTCTTAGGTTAATGAGGGTTTACTGAGCTTAAATTCTTCTAAAAAAATTGAAGTTGATGATTTATCTAAAGAGTTTGGATAAACCTGTGAGAAAAATAATACAAACATAATCTAAAACACAATAATTAACAATGGCTCACACAAACATTGTAAGAGATTTACTCTAGAAATCCATAATCGAGAAAACTGACATTCCTGAGAGTTTCTTTACTTTGTATCTCATTGTATTATTTTTTTTGGTTTATAATACAATATTATAGCGTCAAGAACCCTAATCCATTCACTCGGATTAGATTACAACCCAAATTTTTTTACAATGGGGCACAAAACAACTCAAAGAAAACAAATAATGGGCCCATTTTTTTAGGACATTGCCCTTAAACCCTTGACTCGGGGATCACTAGCCCTTCATATCTGCCTAACTTTCATGGGGAGGAATTAGTCTACACGGACCCCCCTTGTTTTGGGAACCCATAAGTAGTACAAGACATGTCCAACATTATATTATAGTGAATTTGAGAAAGAAAATGTTGAATACAAGCCCTTGTTTGATGATAAACATGGCAGTGCACGTGTCTCCCATTTTCATGATGATTTAGATGCAATTTTTCAGCTTAATAATCATAATAGGGATATTGAATTTATGTAATATTTTGGGGGCCTCATATATAACTTTTGTAAAGAGGCATTGCATGAAGAAATTGAAGATTTCAAAGCTTTAGAATGACTGAACATAGAGAAATATTTGTTGTCATAAAACCCCTTCCATCATGCAAATGTTGGGAATAATATTGAACACCTTTTAACAAATTTGTTTCATTCGTCCTCTCTAAATTTTAAGATTGATTCATGGCAGGATTTTCTAGGTGATTTCCAACCATGTTTGAAGGGTTTCCTTGATTATGCCTCCAACTATCTGGAGCAATTATATAGGCCCAAAAGTGCACAAATTTTGTTTCCAATTTTAAGTTCATATTTTGATGTTTTCATGCCAAAATTTTCAATTATAGAAAATGACATAGGAGCTAAAAAGTAATATTTAAGTTTAGAAATTTGTTAGGGGAATACATTTTTTCATTTAGACGTAACTAAAGAAATTTCATGCAAGTTAAATGGTGTTTTCAAACCCTAAATGGGGGTCAATTTTTTTCTACCTTTGGAAATTCATCTCAAATCTCATTTTTTGCTAATGTGGAAAAAATGTTGAGAAGTATTGTAAATTTGAAGACTCCTTTAATCCTTTGTTACTTGAGGAGAGGATTTTTGATGATGATATATTGATCCATGATGTCCATGCTTACATAAATCCTATCCAAGCTTGGATAAATGACTCTTGTCATAATACATGCCAATTTTTGCATGATATTGGTGATCTTGGTCTTTCATATAAGCACAATTTAGATTTTGGCTTGCATCTTATGGATTCTCCATAATGTCTTTATCTAACATTTGGTGTAGCCTTGCCTTGGTTGGGAATCAAATATATAAGCAATGGTGACTTGCAATCGATGAGATAAGCATTTGGTTACTTTGGTTTTATGATTTTAGCTAGTATTGTTTCATCTTGTGTAGTAGCATAGTGTAGGATGAATAAGCCCTTTAGCATGAGCATTAGATTAATTTTAAATATTTAGTACTATATTATAATTGTTTTGTTTCATTTATGGTTTCATGCAAATTTTTACTAGTATCCATGTATTTCTTTGAGTTATGGACCTTTTCTTATGAGAGAGTTCATAATATAAGTCAATATTTTAGGGTTCTCATGCACTCTCGAGAAGAGAACATGTCCCATGGTTGAGCCAATTGTTACCCATCAATTTGCATGTGGATTAATACAAGGATTGAAGAAGACGGTGAACCAAAGCCCTGTGTTGCAAGCTTCTCAAGGAATTTTTCTAAAGTCTTATGATTATCATTGTATCAATTTTTCCATGGTCATGTTCTAAAATATTGTAAACAATGAGATAGAACTAGTAATTGTTTATAAGGAGCCAATAGGTAATGTATAACTAGTATAGACCCATCTAACTCCAGTTCTATGAAGCGTCGAGAGGGATAAAATACCTTTGGGTGAAAACCCCCTTTTGAGGATCAGATCCCTTAAGGGTTTGCAATTTACAATTATAGTAACAATTAGATTTACAATTAGTTACAATTCACAATTTGACAATTACAATTTGATAGTCTTTTTACCATAATGTTGCTTGTATGCATATGAACTATTCTACTTTGTGCATAAGGAAAATAATTATGTGTGTAAAACATATCTAAGTCAAAGACAAAACCAAACTTTACGTACCTTTTTTCTTCTGTAGAGTCAAACATATCCAAGTTTCTAATTTTTTTCTTAGGCAGAGTTTTCGTAGAGCCAATTTTTTTGCAGACTCCACTTTCCTTTCTTTCACACAATAGAATTTGTATTCGTGATTTATTTTTTTTGGTTATATCCCTATTTGTTTTATTTTATTTATATAAGATTGATTTAGCCAATGTGGTGCTTGCATTATCATTTTTTTATTCTATTTAGTTTAATTTTTTATGGCCAACATAAGTTTTTTTATTTTTATAAAGTTAATGTTTTGGATAGATTGACACTCCCCCCGCCCTCCATTCATGTTGTAGAAATGTGCCTCTCTATGCAATAATCATGACTATGAAAATTGCACATGGAAAGAGTCTCTAGAGTGTTTTTTTTATTGACAAATATTAGATCCATAGAGCCTAAATCGTTCAATTTTTTTTTAATTGAAAAATCCTCCAAAGCTATGAGCACATCCTAGTACCATTTCCCTAGTCATGGAGCTTCCTTGGTCCTTAGCCTATTACATCTCTCTCCAAGACACCATGGACATGTGTCAAGTCAATTCTAGTTAAGATAGTGGCTTTAGGAGATCCTCTTGCTCTATCATAATTATTAAGGTGTGTTGGTCATTAAACATAATTTGTATGGTTATAGTTTCCTTAGCCTAGCTCAAATGTTTGGTTCTTTGTTTTCTTTTTTTAATTACCTTTTAAAACTCAAATTTCTCTCTTTCTTCATGTTAGACCCTCAACATATTTTTATGCAATCTGACATCTATCCATGCAATCCAATTAGACATCTCATGTCCTAGCTTTGAGAGCAATTATCTTTTGACAAAGTGCCCATAATTCTCTTTAAGCTTTTTGATCATAGGAATAATTTTTTAAAGCAAATCAATTACTTTTCTTAAGGTCTGATAAACCAAATTTTTTCTAAGTGGACGCTAACCATCTCATCATCATCATCTCAACACTATTAATTGCACAATGGTCCGAGATTTCTAAAAAGTGGTAATAATCAAAAATTTGATAAAATACTAAGGAACTTAGAGAATATAGAACCGTCATTTAAAGAAAAACACATTTTTTCCACACATTCCATTCTTTTTCTAACCAATTTGTCCCTCTTGTAACCAATCACCCCCCTTCGAAGTGAGGTTCCCTCTCCTTTTTGACTTGTCAAAGTGTTTGTTGGAACTCTCTCATTATTTTTTTTTACCAAGTCAAGAGGAAAAGAGTCTCACTTAGTTCTAGAAATGATCTACGGTTTCAGAGAGGAAATTTTTTATTTTAATGAGAATGAAGTTGAGTCTCAAGTATTATAAAAAGAGACTTCCTATCTCATGTAATGAACAAAAATATATATAATAAATAATCACTAAATAACTATTATATAATTAATAATAACTATTAAATATCAATATTAATTATTAATATTAATACATATTGATATTAATAATTAATAATTAATAAATAGTTATTAGTAAACAATTCTAAAATGACACATCCTTTCATGGATAGTATCCAAAGTGCCTTTACGATTAATATATATATGGCACTCACTTTGTAATCAATCATCATATCTATTCTATCATCAATTTATATATTATTATGGCTTATTTAATATTCCAAGTATTTTGGTAATATTATTTGTGTAAGCGAATAAATATTCGCTTCAAGTGGTATCAGAGCTTGTTTGGCTAATTTAGGCCTTTGGCCTTAATTCTCAGACCTTGTCTGATTTTTGGCTTATAGCCTTATTTTAGGGCTTCCCAAAAATATTTGACATTGTCCAAAAGAAAAAGAAAAACGTAAAAAAAAGAAGAAAAAAGGAAAAAGAAAGTTAAGAAAAAAGAAAAGATAAAAGTAAAAGGGAAAAAAGAGAGAGGGTAAAAGTGAAACCACACCTGGTTTCTTAAAGTGGATTTGAGTTTGAATATAAAAGTGCAAAATAATTACTAGTAAAGAGCAAGTGAGATTTGAAATTAGGTTGGGAATGTAACACTCATTCCTTCCAACCACCCAATCTACTCCCATTTTACAAAACTTAAGGGAAAAAAAAAGATAAAAAGGGTGCATAATAATTGCTACTAAAAAGCAAGTGAGATTTGAACTTAGGTGGGGAAGGTAACACTCATTCCTCCCAACCACCCAATCTACTGACATTTTCACAAACTATTGGAAAAAAAGAAGGAGATATTGATTAAACTTCAAAGAAAACTCAAGAATATGGATTTTAATATTGAAAAGAAGCAAAGTTTTCTAGTATCACCTTACAAAAACATGTTGCAATATTATTTAGAATTAAAGGGACACTTGCAGGGAAGGATATCACCATTTCTATCGCACCTGCTGAAAGAAATAATTATATTAGTACTAAATTCGCTTACCATTTAGTGATTCCTGAGTCAAATATAAGGGAAGAGCTAGACTTTTTGGACAAAAAACGAACTGAAATAAGTGGCTTACAACTGAGTGTTGGAGATTATATGATCACATCGAAATTCATTGTTAGTTCCTTATCCAGCTTTGACGGTGACATAATTTTGGCTTTACCCTGGATAAAAACATTGGGGACTTTCATCTTAAATGCCGAAAAGAAGTTTCTGACATTTTCCTATAAGAGAAAGAGAATCACATTTCAAGATATTACAATGAAATCAGAAATAGAACCTCCAACATTTGAAGAATTCTAGGATATATTAGAGATAATTTTACAGGGTAATCAGAAGTCAGAACAAAAGAAGCAGAAAGAAGTTGAAAAAATTGTCGCTAGTAAGGATGAAGAAATACTCATTTGAAGAATCATAGTCAAGACTTGATCGCACAGATTAAGAAATTAAAAAGGAAAAACAGATTGCAAGAGGAAAGCCAAGAGGAATTCCACCAAAAGGAAGTGGATATCCAAAATGATTTCAATAAGAAACTATTACAAAAAAATGAAGAAAATTCTCGCTTAAAAATTTTGAATCAAGGGTTGACTGAACAAATAAAAAAATTAAAAAATGAGAAGTTTAAAAAATCCTTAGATTTATTATCAATTAGTAAATCACAAGAATCACAAAAAATTAAAGTTTCTACATGGGTTCCACAAACGTCTCAAATACCTTATCGTCACCCAAATCACAGAAGTCGATACAACCAACATCAAATTAAAGCAGAAACGATGACTAACGCAATAGATAAGTCATCAAAGGCTCAAATTCAAACATCAGAAAAGGGAAGCAATGCAAATCTCGTCAAAGTTCAAAAGAACAATCTTATTGTGACATCGCTACAAGTATCAATAGAAAATGGTTCCGAAAAACAATTACAAAAATCGTTAGAAGCACCAAAAGTTGAAGTTCTAGTAAACACTTCACAGACAATTCGAGTTCCTTATCGCGATTCGAATCACAAGAGTCATTATGATAGACGAAAAAATCAAAAGGAAAATTACCAGTATTATTCCTACAAAGAGCAAAGAAAAATTGACAACTCTCGACAATCGATCTGCAAATAATTCCGTTAAGGGTATATCTCGAATGGATGAATTCACAACTGACGCAACATTTCCACACAATGTTTAAAAGAAAGTATCGTCTTATTTCGTCAAATGTTGCAACTACCAACACGCAATGTCATGAGAAAGTGTTACGAGCTAGAACAATGGATAAAGTCTTCCATAATTGTGCTTTGAGTACAAAACAATTCTAAGGGAGAGGCAATGTAATGAACAAAAATATATATAATAAAAAATCACTAAATAACTATTATATAATTAATAATAACTATTAATTATTAATATTAATACATGTTTATATTAATAATTAATAAATAGTTATTAGTAAACAATTCTAAAATGACGCATCCTTTCATGGATAGTATCCAAAGTGCCTTTACGATTAATATATATATATGGCACTCACTTTGTAATCTATCATCCAATATATTATTATTATTCATATTCATTATTACAATGATAGTCGGATTCGACTAACGGAGAACCAGATTCAGTTGCTCCATCTCATTTCTTTGGTTGGTTGGTTGTTGGTCTATCTTGTACTATTTGGAGAGCTTCGTTGATTATCAATCTAAAGGATTTGAAAGTAAATTTCTTGGGGTCTACTTGTGTATGTGTGGCTTCATTTTTTATTCATGCTCCATTGTTGGAGGTAATATCATAATACCCTTACCATTTATTTCCTTTATGATTAACCACAAAAGGGATATTATTACCTAATTGGAAACATAATATGGTATGTTAAGTTTTATCATAATTTTCATTGTTCTTTTAGTTGAAAGGGACCGAGTCTTTTGCATCTTTGCCTAAATTTGGACTATGTGATACTAATATTTTTCTTGTAGAGCACACCCTTGAAAAGAAGGATGGAGAGATATACTCTCTCATTGCGATTTTGTGTAGGTATCTCCAACACATTGAATTGATTGATGCTAGCATCAAGTAAAATATTTCTCTTGATGAACTTTTTAAGAAAGTCCCACTTATTATGCCTTGGGTGACTCCATATGCCATTTAGTCTTTTGGAATTAATCTTTCTTTACAACCATCAACTTATGGCATGATGGTTGGTATAGTCATCATCCTTCTCTATGTTGATGATATTGTTCTTATGGTGAGAAGTCCCTATGATCTCAACAAGAAACTAAAAGTTCTCAAGGATTTTTTCTCTATTATGGGTATGATTGTTAATATTCACAAAACAATGGTTATGACAATCAAATCCCAACAAATCCCTTATGATAATTTAATGTATTGCGACAACAACATGGAGGAAGTGACTTCATATAAATATCTCAAAATTTATCTTCGTCATAAGTTTAACTATAACTATAACATTGGGAAAGTGATTATTAGAGGATGGAAAGCTTATAATGGACTTGAAAATAGTGTAGACCTCTAGCTTTGGGATAGGAAGAAACTCATCTTTGAGACTCTCGTCACTCCCGTTATATTATATAGTTGTGAAGATTGGGACTACAACATCTCTAGAGAATCTTAGAGAAGGATATGGAGAATTCAAAAGCGCTTTTATAACATATAATCTTAGACTTAAAGGAAATACTCCAAATCCTATCCTCTTTATAGAAGCAAGTCTCTCCCCGATTGAGAGCATGGATATAGTTAGGTACCTAATGTCCAAGAACAAGATTAAAACATGGGAGACAAGAGGCTTTCTAAGATTACTTCATACTCTATTCAAAACCACTTGTGACTTAAGTGAGGTTGACATAAATATGCCAAGTTTTCGCCAAACCATTGGGGAGTCAATGAAGATGTCACTCTGTAGAATAGTAATATTATTAAAAAGTAAGATTACATTTAAATTCAAGGAAAATAGGTGATGTGATAAAGAGTTTGAGGATAATAGAAAATTAAGATATTATAAGGAGGTGATCAACCCTAATCTAGAAGATACAAAATATATTTCTATTTTTGTTAGGATATTTAGACACTTAGGAGTTAGTTAAGATCAACTTGTGTAATATATCCGTTAGGTAAAAGTGTGTTTCTTTAGTATGCATTAGTATGCATTTGTAAATATTCTAATCCGACGGTCACGATATGTTCTAGACATAGAGTGATCCGACGGTTCAACTTCTCTTAGATCATACCTACCATTGATCCGTGGCTTAACACCCGATTGGTCTATGATCTCTATTTAAAGAGCATAGAGGGTCATTGGCTAGTTGATCGATTATGAGAAGCTCATGTAACTTTCTTTCTTTTGCATAATAAATTGCTCCAAGTAGCTATTTGGCTGGGGCCGTGGACTGTTTCCCTCTCGAGGGTTTTAACCACGTGACAAACATTGGTGTATTGATATGTGATTTGTTTGTGTGAAGCACTTGTTCTTGGTGTTCGGTCCTTTGGGAGTACCCTGGTTACCCTAACATGGTATCAGAGCACAGTTTTCAGGTTCAATTCCTCCGAGTTATGCCGGAGGCTGGGTGTTGGAGTATCGGTACAACCTCCACATGGTATAACCGCTGCACCTCTGGGAATATAAAACAAGTGGACTAACCGCCACTCCTGGTGATAATAGGGCCTTGTGTTGGGTTTCAAATGTTCATCAATTTCTGCAGGTTTTGGTGTAACAACAAACCTTACATGGTATCAGATCTTTTATGAAGAGCCGTTTTCGGTTTTGATCAAGATCTGGAGCCGGTGTTGCCGAAACTTTGAAAGGGTTTATGGTTCTGGATTTTTTGTGCATTTGTGTCCTATGGGATCTATTCCATTGCGTTTGGAGTGCCATTTCCATTTGGAAATAGTTTTCGTTTCACCGAAAACCGTTTCCGTTTGTTCCAGAAACACCCATTTCAACAAATCTAAAGGTATAATGTTACAATGACGGATTTGTTTTATTTTTTTTAAATCTCTCATATTTTATCAGTCTTATTATTAGATCATTTTGTTTTAGTCTCGGATTGTTGCTCTCCCTGGCTACGTATGCTCTTTTCCGTGCACCTTGCGCGATTGCGGCGAATCAGAAACAGTGAGGAAAAGTTGTTTTCTTGT
>LPNX010777739.1:60373-132317 GCA_001517045.1 Pseudotsuga menziesii | reverse complement strand
CAAGTAGCTATTTGGCTGGGGTCGTGGACTGTTTCCCTCTCGAGGGTTTTAACCACGTGACAAACATTGGTGTATTGATCTATGATCTGTTTGTGTGAAGCGATTGTTCTTGGTGTTCGGTCCTTTGGGAGTACCCTGGTTACCCTAACAATTTTAACTAGCGTAAAGAAGAAAATCAACATTGTTAAAATAATAGCAAACTCTCATTAACTCCATAGTGAAGCAAGGCATTGGATAATTCCTAAAACGTCATGGGATGAAAGAATCTGTCATCTTTGCGAAACAAAGAGGGTTGAAGATGAAAATCACTTTCTCATAGAATTCCCTACTTACACCTACATTAGAGTGTAATTTCAAAATATTTGCTACAATACTAACATTCCTTGCCTTTGAAATCATCATAACTATGGCGATTTAAGATTTCTTCTCTTAAATTTTTTTAAATAGAGAAATAAAATCTACAGAAAACCAAGTGACTCATTTCTTTTTCAAGGTCTGATAGACCAAAGTTGGTCTCAGTGAACATTAATAACTATGATCATCGTCATCATCATATAAAATCTAAAAACAAAAATTAGGTACTTTTGTTTAAAATTAAATCTACTAACCCTAAAATACAAATCTTACTTAGACTTAACAATTATTGTAAGGAAGCTATCATACCAGCGTTAATGCACCGGATCCCATAAGAACTCTGCAATTAAGAGCGCTCGGGCTAGAGTAGTACTGGGATGGGTGACCTCTCAGGAAGTTCTAGTGTTACACAAAAAAGGGGTGGAAGGTGCAGGGGGGATCTTATTGGATCCCGGATGACAAACAGAAAAAACCTTTGCTTAGGGTCTGGTCCACATGACGAATAACAAAGCCGAGTGGATGGCTCTCTTACAGGGATTAGAACTTTTAGACATGATAGATACCTCCAGTATAGTTGTCTTTGGAGACTCGAGACAAATCATATACAAAATGATCAATGGATACTCCTTAGGATCCATCAAGTGAAGAAGGCTGTATGACCGAATTACTCCCCTTCTCTCAAATAATTGAGTTTTTTCATATCTTTCGAGCAAATAATGCTCCTGCAAACGCACTAGATAACTTAGGGGCCTCCCTTCCCCAAGGTCATTATTGTTTCAATGGCCTAGAAATAAGGCTTAAACCCATTCCCTAATGTCTTAAAGGATCTACCCCCCCTTAAGAACCCATCCTTCTTTAAGTCTCATAATAATAAACCCTATGGACTATGGTCTCATATACATTCCTTCCCAAGGCAACCTGTGGCTTCCACCCACCTCCATCTCCTCCATGATCCTTCCTACTTTAATGAGCCATCCCCTCTGGATTAATTGTTCACCCAAAAGGCACACTTCAGGTCTTACCCCGCTGTGTACCATGGCTTCTTCTTAAAGCTTGGTCTACCCTCCCGCTCCTTTTGATAGACTTAACCTCATTCATTCTCACGCTGTCTGCTCGAAAGAAGCTCTACTTGCTGTTATTTCTAGAGTTGGCGAAGGCTCTGCTTAGGGGATCCCATGGGAGTCCTTGCCTCTGATAAGGAGTTTCATTAAGGAGAGGCTTACCCTTGCCGCGTTTATGAACTACATTTGCTCATCCCACATCGTTGTTGCTCCATCGTGGGGTTCATCCTTAGGCCCTGCGACCAATGATTTTCTCTTTGGACATTCTCTCTTCGAAGGTAACACTCTGACTTTTGGTTGTAATTGCTCTGGTTGGAAGGAAGGCACGATTGGAACGCTCTCTTGTCGCAATAGGAAAGACTGTGACACCTTGCAGCAAGAAATATTTACCCTCATCTCTGTTCTCAATAATTTTCCTTCCAGATTTAGTACTTTTAGCAGTGGTCAGGTTCACGATTTTTCAGGCTCTGTTAAGGTTATGCTTAACAGTTTTTCAAGTCTAAACCTTACTAGTCTTAGCTTCGGTCAAGATCAGAGAATGGACTGTGTAGCAGAAAACGTAGGCCTTGCAGACCTGAAGGCAAATATTCGATGCTTATATGAAATGGTGGCTATAGGAATCATGGACAGTAGGGAGACAACACAAGGAAGTAAAAAATATCGTTGATGTGGTTGGATATACATCCTATTAGATTAGCAACCACGATGCTAGGATAGATGATAATGAAATGAATTTAAAGGAAATCATGGGGAAAGTTGACCGCATTCAGGAGGACCTCCAACGTCTGGTGCAAATGAATCAAGGAATCCAAGCTCATGAAAACCTTCCAGGGGCAGCGCAGCACATGGAGGAGGAATCGGTCGCTCAGCCCCTGGGGCATCCAGGAAACTCTTAATGTGTTTGATAAACAGTCTATGTTTTTTTCATATTACTTAATCAGCAATGCATTCGAGTATATACTACTTCTGTATTTAATCGTTATGTAAGAACTCTGTTCGACATTTTAAGGTCCACTCTCTGGCCTAGTTTTTTCTGCTTTTTCTCAGATCAGCAAGAACTTTGCAGATGCTGTTTTTTTGTAATGAATGGTTGTTTAATATTAAACCCTTTTATAGTTTCTGTTTAAAAAAAAAACAATTATTGTAACCTACTTATTCTTTATTTAATATATTTTTTGATTAAATAAATCTGAATTTGTCTTCCTAAATTAATTAATTACATATTTATATTTTTGTTATTTAATTACGCTTTCAAGTTTTTTTTTAAGTACCCACGGGGGATTTGAACTCGTGACCTTCCATTTACAACTTTTCATCTCAATTACTAGTGGACACTTACACTCTTAAGTTATTTTTCTTTGAAGTGCATAATTATTAAATTTCTGCAATATGGAAATTAGATTTCTTAGGCATTAAACATAAATTTGCCATTTATTTCTTAGTCTTGGGGGTTAAATTATTTTACTATTGATTTGGTAGCTAAATTTGTAGAATTTTCAGCAAGCATAGATCATAGCTAAATCACATATATTTTATGAATTTCATTACCCTAAGTAATCTTAAGTTTTTTTTGTGCGTTAATTCTTTTTTTTATAATTCATAAATTTGATTAAATTTCTATGATTTTACTTACATAATTTCTAGAATTTAATTTTCTCTTTCTGATTCTAATATACACTTATTTAAAGGGAATTCAAAGTGGTCCTTACCATTAACTTAAAGTGCTTTTTACCATTTATCATTTTAAGCATAATCACCTAGTTTTTAATATTCTAGTTGCTTGAATATTTAATTCAAATCTTTCATTCTTGCAATTAGCTTAGTTTAATTGACTTGAAAAAAGATTTGTGTACATGACTACCAATATACTAGCATATTTTGAAATCCTACTAGTTCAAGTGGAGAACTAGCTAAGATTTTGATGAAAAGGAGCTCTGCAACTGGATTGAAGGTAGGGGTTGGGGGTTGTAGGAGGAAGGACTCACGGTGGTAAGGCAAGTCGATGACGTTCCAGAAAGACCCTTTAAGATGGTTCCTGCTCCTCCTCGGGGGGAGAGGGACCATGGAAGGAATGAAACAGTAGAGGCAGATTCTGTTACCTTGGGAAAAGAAAATGAAAAATGGAAAGGAGTAATCAATGCCCCTATAACGCCAAGAGATGGGGAAGGCTACAGCGGAATCAGAAAGGAAGAAACAAATAATCAGGGCACACGAAGGACAAGACAATGTGTCCCGAAATCTAAGACTGTGTCAAGACTGCATATCAAATCTAAAAGAGTCAGGGAGGATATTCAATACATGAAAGAGAGGGCACTCATAGGAAAATTCATTGGGATTTGGCTCACAGAAAAGACCTTGGTCTGGTGGATCAACACAACGTGGAAACCCCAACGACACTTCGATCTACAATTGGGAGCTAAAGGGTTCTTCGCTATAATATTCTTTAATGAAGAAAACAAAACGAAAATCTTTGAGAATGGACCCTACTTTTATAATTCGATGGGCCTCTTTTTAAAGCCATGGAAAGAGAGATTCGACCTTGACAAATAAAACTTGACGATAGCACCTGTATGGATAAGAATGTATTCCCTCCCAACGGAATACTGGAAGGAAGAAATATTGATGGACATTGGGAACACTCTGGGGAACTTTATCAAAGTCTCACAACAAACTAGACAAATAAAATATATATTGTATGCCAGAATATGTATCTACCTTGACATCTCCAGAGATTTTCCTGATGGAATAGAGCTAACCTGGGAAGATGAGGAATGGTTTCAGGCCATAGATTATGAACAGATCCCTTTTCGCTGCAGAAGATGCCACGAGCATGGCCATCTATTTAGAGATTGCCCCCAAAATAAAAGACCTGGGGGGAAGAAAGATCAAGATATCTAGGATACATAAGGGTTCACTAAAATTCAAAACAAGAAACGGCAAGCGAGGAAGACTTTAGGGCTGGAACTAAACAAAAGAGTGCAGACCCAAAATCGGTTTGAGACCCTCCAAGAAGATTAGACAAATTGCAACGCACACAGGTAGATACGGTGAAGGATAAACTCCAAGCAGAACAACAAAGGGAACTAGACAAAGAGAACCAAGGAAATGCGAAAGATAAAACCCCAAAAAAGAAACTAGATATAGCAAAAACCAACCCAAAACCCCTTATTCAGAGGCAGCAAGAGGAGGCCAAGAAAGACTCAGGGACAAAGGAAGTGGTCTCAGAAGATATGGAAATAGGTGACCTAGACCTAGACAAGATGGAAGCTGCTTGTTCCAATAAAGACCCATCCCAGATTCCCCCTCGGCAAGTTTCCCTGTTGGAGAAAGCCATTATTCAAGCTAAAAACTCAAGTTCCATAAGGGTAGTTGTTGAATCCCTCAAAGTCACCGACGGCAAGAAAAACCCAAAGAAATATAAGAGGGGAAGACCTAGCAATTTCCAAAGAATCAGAGCAATAGGCGAACAACTGGTGGATTTAGGGTAGTATCCAACAATAGATGCAACCCTCTCTCCCTATAGTTAATCTACTCTTGATGCAGATTACAACTTGGAACATCACAGGCTGTAAAAGCGCTCTTAAAACTTGTCTTCTTAAAAGAAGGATTGAAAAATATAAGTCAGGGATAGTTTTTTTGCAAGAAACAAAATGCTCGGGAGAATAACTTTCAAGCATCACTCGAAAAGTATGGAAGGGATGTGAATCAGTAGCTTTAGATGCAAGAGGGACAGCAGGTAGTCTGAGCATCCTTTAGAACCCTCGAGAGGTGCATTTATTAGGCTTCCTAGCTACCCCCTGTACTCTCATGGTCTATTTCCACACCATTGGTACCAGAATAAGAGGAGACATTTCCAATGTTTATGGTCCCCCGAGGGTTGAACAGAAGCCAGCATTTCTGGAGTCGTTTTTAGACTTAAAATCCCTAGTCAAGGACAAATCCTGGATTCTAGGGGCGACTTCAATCTGATCAAGAACCTCGACGAAAAAAAAGGTGGTATTCGAAACCTAAACACTGCTAGCAATCACTTTAATGCTATTATTAATGATCTTAATCTGATAGATGTCAGAACCTCTAATGGCATATTAACCTCGAACAATAAATAGACGGGAGATAGAGGGATAGCATGCAGACTTGGCAGGAGGTGACCTTAAAGAGGTGGTACTGCCAGCGACAGGTTCGGACCACTGACCCATCAGTCTGGAATGGGAAAATCTCGGAGTTAACCCTCGCAGACCATTTAGATTTGAGAAATTCTGGCTTCTCCAACCGGACTTCCATGAGAAACTCAAGGAATTGTGGGAGAGCTCCCCACCAATCAGAGGCACTCTAATGTATCAATTCCAACAAAAACTTAAACTCCTTAAAGGACACATCAAGAAATGGAATAAGGATTCATTCGGCAATATATTCCAAGAAAATAGTCCTTAGAGAAAAAAATAAAGCTTCACCAATCTCAAGTGATGAACAGTGGATACTCAGAAGAACTGAGGATTCAAGAAAAGTTACTGTTGCAGGAATTTAGCCACAGAGAACAACAAGAGGAAGTCTACTGGAACCAGAAGGCCAGAATCAAATGGCTCCAGGAAGGAGAATGTAATACTAGTTTTTTCCACAAAGCTGCCATTCAACATAGACAAGGGAACCAGATGGATAGAATTAAGAAGGAGGATGGGAGCATAGCCGAATCTCAAGAAGAGATTGAATCTACCTTGAACTCTTATTTTGCCAAGCTCCTGCAGGAACCAGATAGAGATAGGGAGGAAGCCCAAAGAGAAGTGTTAAGCCATATTCCTAAGATCATCATGGAGAACCATAATCAAATTTTGGAAAAAGCCATTGATATGATGGAGGTAGAGACTGCTGTTAAACAAATGGCAAAAGATAAATCCCTCGGACTAGATGGTTTCACCATAAATTTCTTCCACACTGGCTGGGAATGGCTAAAGGAAGAAATATGGGCCTTGGTGGAGGACTCCAGAAAATCTAAGAGTGTTCTCAGAGCTCTCAACTCCACTTTCTTAACTCTCATTCCAAAAGAAATTGGAACAGAGGATCCAGGAAAACTAAGACCTATTGCCCTATGCAATGTCATCTACAAAATCATTTCCAAGGTAATTGCAAACCATATTAAACCCCTACTACCTATCATTATCTCTCTGGAGCAAGCAGGGTTTGTTGAAGGAAGACAAATTCTAGATGGCATTATTCTGGTCCATGAAACTATCCATTCTCTTAAAGCTACAAAAACTCCAGGTATGCTCCTGAAACTGGACCTTTCCAAATCTTATGATAAATTGAATTGGCATTTCCTGGCAGGAATTCTCAAAGCTTTTGGTTTCACGGAGAAGTGGACTAATTGGGTTATGAATATGGTCTCCTCAGCTTTCTTCTCAATTTTGTTCAATGGGTCCCCCTCGAGTCCCTTCAATGCGTCTCGAGGCATTAGACAGGGGGGTCCCCTTTCTCCCTTCCTCTTCATGATTGCGGCGGAAGGACTAGGAAGGATGCTCAAAAATAGGAGAGAAGCAAACAGAATTTAGGGACTATCTCTAACAGATGGGATGGACCCACAAACCCATCAACAGTTTGTGGATGATAACATGCTGATGGGCCCCTCCTCGGTTCATGAGGCCAGGGGAATTAAAGAGTGTTTGAATACTTTTATGGAAGCTAGCGGCCTAGAAATCAACAAGGAAAAATCCCAGACCTACTTCTTCAATACCCCGAGGATCACCAAGAGAAATATACTCAGAATCTTGGAGTTCTCGGAAGGCAACCTCCCCTCAAAGTATCTAGGAGCACCAATGTCAGAATCGACTATCAAACTGATATCTTGGAAAGAATTAGTCAACAAAATTAACAAAAAGCTCAATCTCTGGACTTACAGAACCCTCAATTTCTCGAGCAGACTAGTCCTGGTAAAATTCGTTCTTCAGGCTATGCCCATTTATCTCTTCTTAGTGTTGGCAGCTCCGAAATCCATTATTAAACAAATCAAGAACATTCAGAGGAACTTCCTATGGGGAGGAATGGAACGTAATAGAAAGTGGCCTCTTGTGGATTGGCAAACCATATGCACCCCAAAAGCTGTCGGGGGATTGGGGCTTAGAGACCCTCTTGACAATAATAAAGTTATGAGCGCAAAAATTTGGTGGAGATGGGTTAGTTATGCGAAGGAGCCATGGGACAAATTGTGGCACTTGAAATATGCCCCCCAATGGCCTAAGCAGTCCCTGGTTCGCTTCGGAGAAAATCTCCCAGGCTCCAGCGTCTGGAAGACTGCCTAGGAAAATAGGGGATTGGTTCAAAAGCACAGTTTCTGGGAAGTGTGTAATGGCCAAAATGCTAGATTTGCAAGTGAAGCTCTGAACTAGGAACCAGTGATTTCTTGTGGCGATGGCTCTCCATCTCTACACACCTTTCTTTAGAACAATTCCCATTGAAAGGTGGCGGAATTTTGGGATACCTGCAACGAAGACCAGCTTTTCCGGACGTAGAAGGAAAGGAGTTGGTGGCAAGCCAAAGGGCCCAGGGAAGATATCAAATACTTTCTGTCGGAGCTCTGCGATAAAAGAATAGCCAAGAATGAGGATCCAGATAAGCTCAAATGGGGATATGCCAATTCAGGTAACTTTAATCCCAAAGAATCCTTAGGGTTACTAACAGGGACTCGGAACCTAGAGCCTGAAGCCAAGTGGGGGAAAATCTGGACGGGAGGATGGTGGCCAAAGGTCTTTGTTTTCTGTTGGCTGGTGATTAAACGCTGCATCCTAACTTGGGATAACCTACAAATCAGAGGATTCTACGGTCCGTCTAGGTCCTGCATGTGCGAAGAGAATAATGAAACCATAAATCATCTGTTGGATGAATGCAAAGTAGCAGACTCAATATGGGAGAAAGGGGCGGCAATTTTCAGGAAAAACCATTGTCACAGGGGACGACCGGACATCGCCATAGCAAATTGGCCTATGAACAGTTTTAAAAACAAAATTGTGAACTGCCTGTGGGAACTTCTGCCTGGTTTCACCTTATGGGAAATTTGGAAAACCCGAAACAAACAGACCTTTGAAAACAAAGTTAGAAAACAAGGGGAAATATGGAACTCTATAGAAGCTCATCTGAAAGAAACTATATCTCTACAACAATGGACGCAGGAGGAATATTTTGCTGAAGCAAATGAGCGAATTATTCTATATGATTTAGGGATAGGGGAATTACCTCCCAACAATTCGATTTCTCGATAAGTTCCAAAGCCTGTTTCTAGCCTGAACTCCTGGTCTGCACCTCCAACTGGGTCTTTTAAACTCAATGTCGATGGAGTGGCTAAAGGTAACCCTGGTCCCACTAGTTATGGGGGTGCTATCAGGAATTCGAAGGGCGATATCATTAGTTTGTTCTGGGGATCCATAGGAAGCAACACTAACAACATGGCCGAGCTCGAAGGCCTTATCAACGGTTTGAAATGGGCACTGCAATCTGGGAAAACTCCTCTGGTGGTGGAGGGGGACTCTCATATCATTATCAACCTAGCACGTCGACTTCAATCGGGCACCTCAACGGCCCAAGTCTCAAAGAACTAGAGATGGGAGGGTCGTTTATGCGCTCTCATGCAAACTCTCACAGGATAGGAATCCATTATGCTTTCGCATGTAAAATGAGAGGGCAACAAGGTGGTGGATGTCATGGCGAACGTCGGAGTGGAAAGCAGCATGTCTTTCCATGCAGAGGAAAGCGACGATAGTGGAAAGACTCAAACCATTTGGCAACGATGCTGGAAGCTAGCGGAGGACGACAAGGACAACAGTTGTAACCCGTACATCCCCCTGACTCACTCCCTCCCAATGCATGTGAGCGACAGTTGTCATCAAACGTTAATGGGAAGACAAATGGGCGGCATGCCGACACCACGTAGCGGGCCCTCAAATATAACGGTGGCTAATACGGTAAGTCGGGAAAGTTCCCAAGCGCCAGATGAGGCCGGAGTGATGCATTCCTAAACACGTGGCAAAGGTATGACGCACATGGAGGCAGCGAAAGGTCAGTTCGTTAGCAGGATTTGGGCTCTGCTTTATATCCGCGGGCAGTGGCTCTTGGCTTTCTGATCCATGGGAAGAATGGAGGAGAGGACGAGCATGTACTAAGTTCATGCTTGATGTGGTGGGAATGGTAAATATGGCGGATGTTCGTATCATTTCCCCCCTTGTGAAATCTAAGAATCAGTCACACACGGTGAGAGATCGAATGGAGTGGGGGGAATGGAAGAGAATTATGGCGAGCGCGCGCAGATTTAAGGGGAATGTCTGTGGACGAGAGAACTCGGAGGAACAGGGCTCTATAAATCCGAGCTCGGAGGAGAGTAAGGTCCCAAACAAGGCGTTGTTTTTGTTTCTTTTGCTGCCTAGTCTTCGCCTGTGTGCTTTCACCATGTCGTGTTTATGGAGGACCTAGAATCAAGCGAGAGGTCCCAACAGGGGGGAAGTGACAGTGAGGCTTCCCCTAGTACCATGAACGACTCTACACCTTCAAGGGGCGGTGACCCGATTGCAGAACCCTTCAATTGGGGTGATCAATACATGGCGGAGACGCCCACCGCTATAGAGGTGTTCATCGCCATTCTAGAAATTGAACTCCTCCAAAAGTTTGAGGTCATGATGGGTCATCCATTGCTACCCAATCCCTTCTGGACTGCTCGCATCTTACTTTCCCGGGACATCCGGGTAAAGATTCAGAAGCCCAAGGAATTTGTGACGGTCTGGATATCATCCAGCGTGGGCAGCAGGAGAGTGTTGTGAGTTTTCGTCTCCTGGAGCAGATTTCTCAGGATATGCTGGTTAGTCCAGGGTTTGGCGCTACCACCCCGGTGAATTTTCCTGCAAGAACTATGCCAACCCCTCGCGAGGATCAATTCCAGGACCCCTACAAGGCGGCCAGATGCTAAGGCGGGGCTCTGCGGTGGGGGGCACTTGTCTCTTTGGTTTTTTGATGTATGCTAATATCGGCCAGCTTCGATGCTGGTTCTCTTTGGTTTGTTTTTAAGGTTCGCCTCGTGGCAGTCAGCTTTGTTAAGCTTCGGAAGGATAGCTATCTCTGTCTAATGTTTCGCTTGGTTTTTGTTTTTTGGTAGGAACCAACCCTTAAGGTTCCCTCTGTGCATTTCATCTTAGTTACATAAATGTTTGAAGCCTTGTCCAGTTTTTGATAGATGGGGCAGGTCTTAACAGGCCATATCTTAGTCCTGTCAGGGGTCGTTTTTCAAAGACCTCTTGTATATCTTCACTCTGTATCATCTTTTGAACTCTAATAGATCTTTTCTACTTACTTACAATTTTTTTTTTAGCTTAGTTTAATTGGTGATTAAGTTTCATTTAAAGCCTTTAAGTACTCTTGAAGATTATTAGTTTGCATCCTTATTATCTTAAAATGTGAATGTTACTTTCATTGTTTTAATAACATTGCAATTCAGATTTCATGCTTCGATTAAATGAATATAAGAGAACAAATTTATTAAGTATCTAAGCATCCTTGAGTTCATTACAAGCTATATGGTTTCACCCTAGGCCTTGTTCTTAGCCTTGGACATCTTATTAATTCGCATAGTGCACGATTGATATTCATATAATTATTGTGGATTAGCAATTTATCTCTTCTATGCTTCTTATTTATCTTGTTACATTTCATTGAATCATTTTCCGTTTGAATCTAAGTGTTTAGCTAAATTATATTTGAAGTTGTGGATTCATTTGACATCTTGAGTACACATTTCTATTTTGTATCTTTATTATGCTGAAGTTATAATTTTCATTTAAAACAAACATATTTTAATTAGGGAAGCTTTCCTTGGTTTTTGAGAGTTGGTTTAAAGAGACGAGATTGATTGTGTAGTGACATTGGCAATCAATAGAAGGTTGTTTTGGACCTATATTCATGGATTAAGATATTTTTTAGGTTTTGTGCAAGTTGGGAGGTAACATGACATTCTAATGAGGAATAAACCCAAGGAAGACTTTGAAGTCATATTTATTCCTCTCGAGTAAAGTATCGCTACATAGATCGAGAAAGGAGTGAAGGATCAAGACATGCATGTGGAAAGGAATTAAAACAACCTAACAATGAACAAGCTAACAATTTAGGGAATACCGACTTGTCCTTTGCCTTCAAATAGTCCATTCAAGGTTCAAGTTGATTTTGAGAAACTTAGGAACTGTTCGAAATAAACCTCTAGCTATTTTGGCCTTTAATAAATAAAAAAACACAAATGATTTTTTTTGCTTTGGTTGAGAATGTCTGGACATGCCATATTTTGTGGGAAAGATGTAAACACCTTGAGATTAGACAATAAGTCCATGTTTACAATATTCGAGAATTAAGGAATTATTGAAATCATAGTTTTACCCCATAGTCTATGTAGAGGAGCAACTCATGAATTGGCAATATCTCTTACAAGAAAAAAATGAGAAAGAGTATTGAATACATATTTGAATTATGCAAGCAAGGCCTCTTGTTGGGTATCTCTTTATAAGAACTTGGGGTAGTACTGAAATACCTTGGAGACCTATTTAGCATTATTCGAAGGCAATTGTAGTTGTTAAATTTGAAAAGAATAACTGAGGAAAGTAATGACTTTTTTTACAATACATTGGACTTAAGAATGAGCAACAATGAAAAGGCTAAGAAAAGACCAACGTATTGTAAGAAATACTTAAAAAAGAGCAACTGTAGTTGTTAAATTTAAAAAGAATAACTGAGGAAAGTAATGACTTTTTTTACAATACATTGGATTAAAGAATGAGCAACAATGAAAAGGCTAAGAAAAGACCAATGTATTGTAAGAAATACTTAAGAAAGAGCAAGGGACTTAAAAAAGAGCAACGCTAAGAAGTACATTGGACTTAAGAAAGAGCAACAATGAAAAAAATCCCAAAAAGCATTACAAACATTGTGATATAGATATAGCCATATAATAAGTCATAAAAGCTTTATTTTAAATTATGTAAAAAATGATTCAATTCTTTAAAAATAAAAATGATGACTTAAAAAAGTAAACAATTATTTTTCTATTTATATGTTTTTAATATATTGTTATTATTTTCAAAATAATGAAAATAAATAAATAAACTTCAATTCAAGAAGAAACATTTTTTTAAATTTAAGATTTTCTTTAAATTTAAAACCTACAATAATGTTACTAAAAATCTAACCCTATATAATAATAATAATAATAATAATCTATTTTTAAGGTCACCGCCAAGCGAGACACAAAATTGGTGTATGAGACCTCCTTGTTTGTGGGACAAGAGACCCCCCTCTGCGCAGCGATTTAACTGCTAAAGTCTACAGAGGTGTACATACACTACCCCTCTGGATTTGAACCCGTGACCTCCTAAGAGGAAACACGTGCTCTTAACCATTAGGCCCACTCATGCTATATATATAACTCATTCAACATTATCTCAACTTTATCATTAACAAATGAGAAGATAATAGAGCTTTGTATCTTTAATTGCATTACAACCATCGTGAAGCATCCTCCACTGAAACCTAAGACCAAGGCTCCCCACGTGTCATGGCTTGATTCCCACCGGTCATCATGTCGTGCAAAGATCACTCACATCCGAGAAATTTTCTTTTATCTTCTTTTTAATTTGCATTAGCATTTGAATTTATGAAAATATTTATTTTTGTATCATTTAAAATGAATATAAATTGATTGTAATATCAATGAAACTCTAAACTTATGCAAACATGGATTCAAAGAAATTGTAGTTATATAATTCTTTCTTTATTGCATTTATATGATAACATCTTTATCATAGCTCTTTGCATAAGGGTCAACGTAGAAAACTACTAATATTACTTGTAACAAGGAAGATAAGTAAACGATTCTATAAATTATTTAATTTGTATGAGATTTTTTATCAATTATAAATTTTGTTATTATGTCTTCGACAGGGGATATATATGATTCATTTGGGTGAATTAATTTAGGAGGTGGGTTTAAATTTTTCACATTTCAAATGTTTTTGGTATAGTTTGTATCAAATTTTGATTTATCTTGCTTCCTATTCATCTATATAGGTGACGTAGGCCTGGGACTTTGTGTCCCAAACCCGAAGGAGAGCTGATGTCAGCAAAAGATGATACAACATATGGACGAGAATAAGGTGGACAGATTGTTGTTGCAGATAGTTTGATAAAAAAATACATTGTATGTAGTTGTTAGCTTGGATTCTCCAAAAACAAAAAAGTCTTTTGAAAGAAAAAAATGAACAATATTCCTAAATCCATGCTTTAGTTGTTGGCAACTCCTAAAAAATATGCTTAAAACTTGGAGAGCCTTCTTGAGACTCCACCCACTCTGCCAAGGTAAGTGAGTAGTTGGGTAGGGGTCTCATTCATTAATTTATTTAATTGTTATCTAGGAATTTAAAGCAGTTCACACTTATTGCTTCATTTGTTTTTCATCCCCACTTCAATGTCTATGCTTTTGATCCCCTGATGCCTTCAAATTTAGAGTTCTCTAGCTTATGCGAGATTTTATCGGTGCTCATTTAGGAGATATATTCTCCAGTTCGGCTATTGTTGCATGTCAAAGAGTTTTTAGAACCCCTTAAGAAGGAAGGGCTTGGGGGATTTTCTAGGGCTGACACAGTGGTAGGGAAGCTCGTGTTTATTTTATGGTGTGATGGAATGCTCTCATCTTCATTATCACTTGTGGTTTGCGTTGTGACCAAGCACACCACATTTGTGAATTTTTGGTCTGATGCGGGTGGTCCTTTGTTTGTGGATTTGGTGGTTGTCTTTACAAAGAAGGGGGTTGTCATGTTTTTTTCGAGTGATGGTTCGCTGCTTGTCAGTTGTTCTTACGAGGGGCAAAGTGTTGTGATTTGGACTGTCATTCGACAGTGCTCATATCCAAGATATGTTCCCTAGTTTGACTGTGGCTTAGACCGTCTTCCTGCGGTGCTCATATCTGAGGTATGGTCTCTAGTTCTATTAATGCATGTTAAAAAAATTTAGAACACCCTTTTCGTCGAGGTTTGATTGATTTTCTGTTCTCAGGCTACATATACAAATTTGAGTGAATTCCTCTAAGTTACTGTAATTGTTTGGTCCTATTTGCTTGGTTTTGCGTCGAGGAATTGAAGCAAAAGCTTTGACAAGGCTGTGGTTTTGTATTAGGAATGGCTTTATAAGTTGTTGTGTTTGTTTGGTCCTATTTGCTTGTTTTTCATTGTGATTATTAAGGGGAAATGAAAATGTGTACGATATGAGCTTTGATGAAATTTCAAGGTTTTTTTTAAATCTAGAAGCTGAATTTGATACAGATATCCATCAATCATCGACATTAGTGTGCAATAGTGAATGGGCTTATTAAAGTGGGAGAGGTGGTTGAATTTTGATAAGCATTAGTCAAAATTTGTGAATTTTGGTCATGTTTTGGTTTCTTCAACTGAGAAAAAAACGGGGAGCGATGCAGTCACTGCATCAAGGTTCTGGAATGAGGAAGATAAATCCACGATGAATTCGCTTCTAGACCCTAGTGATTTCAACCAATTGATGATGAGCTATATTTGTTCTTAAGGGCTTGTTTCCAGGATCAATGATTGTGCATTACAATAGAAATTACAGAACCTAGTGGAGTCTTTGTCTTTGAATTGGACTTATACTATGTTAAAAAAAAAGACGCATTACACAATGAACAACACCATAATAACGCCAACATTTCATGTGGTAAAACCCCAAAGGGGAAACGTCCATGTAGACAAAGTATTGAAGCTCATTAATGAAGAAGGAGAGATTACAAGACGGTCTCAACCTCACAGACAACTATCTACATTGTGTATCCAAACCATGCACTATATACTTCATGAAATTAGTTACATGAGTAAACCGTTGCCAGTTATGCCCATTATGAGAAACTTCCTGTAAACGTCCGTAATGAGAAACCTCCCATAAATATATTAGTTTAGTTGTCATTTAACAATCTCCACCTTGACAACAAAATTTACAAAAACTTTGCCCAAGACTATTTATCACCTTTTCTTTAAACCAAGAGAAGCTACATACCAACGAAACTTCTCTAACAATATAAGTTTTGTGAACATATCTGGACAATTTTCTTGAGTATGGACCATTTTTAGATCTAATCCACCTTCACTAATGGCTTGTCTTACAAAATGATATTTTACATCAATATGTTTAGTCTTACTATGATAAACATGATTTGTAGCCAAATGAATAGCACTTTGACTGTCACAAAAGATAGGCCTACTGTTCTGCAACCTTCTAATTTCTTTTAGCATACCTCTTAGCCAAATTGTCTTTGTGCAAGCATGTGAGGCAACAATGTATTTAGCCTCTGTAGTAGATAAAGCAACTGTGTCTCGAAGCTTTGACATCTAACTTATAGCTCCACTTGCAAGAGTAAAGACATAACCTGAAGTAGACCTTCTCTTGTCCAAATAACTCGTGAAATCTGAATGAACAAAACCACATATATAATCATTGTTACTATTAAAGGTGATACAATAGTCACTTGTGCCTCTTAAGTATCGAATCACCCATTTCACTGCATTCCAATGTTCTTTTCATGGATTTGTCATGTACTTACTAACAACACCTACTGCATGTGAAATATCAGGTCTAGTACACACCATTTCATACATCAAACATCCTACTGAATTGGCATATGGTATACGAGACATGTAATCCTTTTCTTCAACACTACTAGGACATAAACTTGAAGAAAGTTTAAAATGGGAAGCCAAAGGAACATTCATGGGCTTTTCCTTATTCATTTCAAATCTTTCAAGTATTTTCTCAACATACTTCTCCTGTGAAAAACCGAGCTTACCATTTTTCCTATCTTAGTTTATCTCAATACTCAATATTTTTTTTGCAGCTCCGAGATCCTTCATATCAAAGTTCCTAGCCATCTGAGCCTTCAACCTGTTAATCGCGTCCATGTTTTTTCTCACAATAAGCATATCATCAACATATAATACTAAGATAATGAAAATATCATTCAACTTTTTGAAATATAAACAGTGATCATACTCACTTCTAGTATAGCCTTGGCTCACCATGAAAGAATCAAACTTCTTGTACCATTCCCTGGGCGATTGTTTTAGGCCATACAAATATTTCGTTTGCTTGCAAATTAATCTACATTTCTGATGTTGTACAAAACTTTCTGGTTGTTCCATATAAATCTCCTCATCTAAATCTCCATGTAAGGAAGTTGTTTTAACATCTAGTTTCTCTAACTCCAAATCTCCTCATCTAACTACATTTCTGATGTTGTACAAAACTTTCTGGTTGTTCCATATAAATATCCTCATCTAAATCTCCATGTAAGGAAGTTGTTTTAACATCTAGTTTCTCTAACTCCAAATCAAGCAATGCAACTAATGCTAACATAATACAAATAGATACAAGCTTCACAATTGGTGAAAAAAATTCATGATAGTCTATTCCTTCCATCTAAGAGTACCCTTTTGCGACCAATCTAGCTGTGTATCTTTCAACCTTACCATCAACTCCTTTCTTCAATTTGAAGACCCATTTATATCTAACCGTTTTTCTATCTTTGGGGAGTTTAACCAATTCCCATGTCTTTTTTTTCTCCAGAGAATCCATTTCTTCTTTCATTGCCACCTTCCACTTAGTATTGTCAATAGAATCAATGGCTTCTTGAAAACAAGAAGGTTCTGACATCATCAGTAAATAAAACAGGCGAAACAAAATTAGTATACCTCTTAGGAGGATTTCTCTCCCTTAATGATCTTCTTGGTTTAGGTTGTTGGGTTTCCCCAACTTCTTGAATTTCTTTATCTTCTATGACTTCTCTCTCACCAGAAACTTTTTCAAGTGTTTCTTTGAGTCATTACAAGATTGGTTCTCCAACTGAATTAATTGTTTTGATATTACTTGTTCATGTTCCACATCAACTCTCACACTTTCGGATTTAATCAGAGAAGATTCATAAAAAAATATATCTCTGCTAATGACAATTTTGTGGGAAGTAGGATTCCACAATCTATATCCTTTCATTACATCATCATAACCAACAAAGATGCACTTCTTTGGTCTAGGGTCTAACTTAGAACGTTGTTTTTTAGCAGTAAGTGCATAAGCTTCACAACCAAATGTTTTCAAATTCGAATAATCACAGGAGTGACTAGTCCACTTCCGGAATTTTACAATATACTGAAATTGAAGGTGATCAATTTATTAGATAACAAGTAGTAGAAACTGCTTCTGCCCACAACTCTTTCCCCAAACTAGCACTACTGAGCATGCTCCTTGCTCTTTCTAGAAGAGCCATGTTCATGCGTTCTGCAACGCCATTTTACTGAGGAGTGTATACATTTATTTTGTGTCTGACGATCCCTTCATATTTGCAATATTTTTCAAACTCCAAAGAGGTAAATTCACCTCCATTATACGTCCTTAAACACTTGATTGTCCTACCAATTCTTTTTTCAACCATAACTCTAAATTGTTAAATGTATTAAACACGTCAGATTTTCTTTTTAGGACATAGACCCAAACCTTTCTAGAAAAGTCATTTATAAATAATACATAATATTTTGCTCCCCCATAGGAAATGGTAGGAGACGGACCCCACAAATCAGAATGAACGTATTCAATAACACCTTTGTTAACATGACTACCTACTTTAAACTTTTGTCTACACTTCTTTCCATATATACAATGTCTACAAAACATATAATTCATATTTTTAAAGTTTGGAAGCAATTTACGATTCATTAATACCTAAATTCATTTTTCACTCATATGACCCAGACGTTGATGCCATAGTTGAGTGGGTCCTGACTCTTCTTTAGATACTAATGCAGTACCATTAAATTGCGTCCTTCCAACCAGTTTGTAAATGTTTCTTGTCCTCTGTGCCTTCATGACCCCTAAAGCACCCTTGTAAACTTTTAGAGTTCCATCAAAACCTGTAAACTTGTGACCAAAAGAATCCAATACTCCCAAAGAAATTAATTTTTTCTTTAACTTAGGTACATGTCTAACATCTGTAAGTGTTATTATTACTCCATCAAACATCTTAATTTTAACACTTCCAACCCCAACAGTTTTACATGAATGATTGTCTCCTAAAATAACTATTCCATCATTAACTGTCTAATAGGAAGCAAACCAATCTTTATGAGGACAGATATGGTGCGAAGCACCAGCATCTAATAGACATTCCTCATTATATTCAGAAATATTACAAACAGATAAGACCTCATCAATCATACATGAATCAAAAGACTTAACTGAGTTTGCCTCTGACTTGGATTCATCCTTCTTGGATTCTTGTCTCTTCCAACAGTCCTTGAGATGACCAGTTTTGTTACTGTACCAACATTTTAAATTACTCTTTCTGCCCTTCGACTTAGACTTGGAAGTACCTCTTGATTTTTCTCATTTCTCCTTGGATTGAACTCTAACAACCAAAGCTTCCGGCGAAAAGGTTTCAAGACTGGTTTTCTTCCTTAATTCCTTAGACAATAATGCTCCAATCACATTGTCAAATTCTAAAGTATTAGTTGTACTAAGGCTAATGGAAGAAACTACTTGACCCCAAGACTTAGGTAAAGTACATAAAAGATTTACTGCTTTATCTTCATCATCAATTTTAACATCCATACTATTCAACTATCAAATAAGAGTATTTCATCATCAATTTTAACATCCATACTACTCAACTATCAAATAAGAGTACTAAAAACATTTAAATGATCTGCAATCTTCGTACCTTCTTTTATTCTCATACCGTACAACTGTCGCTTCAAGTACAAATTATGTTTGTCACTGATTTGGTCATATACAGGATTTCTAATTTGTTCTACAGGCTTGTTGTTGATGTTTCTCCAATAATGTTAAACAACACATCATCCGCAAGACATAAACGAATTGTGATTAGCCCTTTGGCATCTAGATCCTCCCATTGATCATCTGTCATGGTGAGAGGTCTTTTTCTTTTTCCATCTAAATCTCTCCGCATCTTTAACTTCCATAATTCAAAATTGTTTTTACCATTAAATTTTTCAATCTCAAACTTTGTGCTAAACATTATTGAAAATATACTTATATTTTCCACAACATAAAATATTCCCGAAAAATACAACAATAAATTCTCTCAAACTTGAATGGCTTAATTTTTTATTATTATATATATATATATAGTCCAAATTTCCAATAAATAGCACAAGTGTATATATTCCAAATTTTCAATAAATAGCACAAGTATATATATTATTACACAGAAAAATATTGACTTTCTTTCTACCCAGACTTCCAATAATAATAAAAAATAGCACGGTTCCAAAAATACCCAGACTTCCTTTATGCAACTCCACTAAAAATACCTCCACAATACTTTTCTTCCATTAGCAGGTCTGTAAAAAAAACACTCAGTTGCGAACAGTCCACGCGGGTCTGCGTCGGGTCTGCACCCCACTCCAGTCACTCTTCTCCCTTATGCAACAGATCCTCTCAATGGGAAGAGATTCCAGCAAACTTCACGAGTACAGATGTTGAAGATCCTTCAAACCACAATCCTCTGCAAACAGTCTTCTCTAGGATAGTCCTCATGCAGACGCTGCAAAGAGCGATCCTCTGCAGAGAGTCCTCTCCAGCACACACACGCTTCTAGGCAGCAAGCAGCAACGGGCAGTGGTGGCTTTCTGATTTCTCCACCTCCTCTACACGCACACCACAGTTCTCCTAATCAGCCAGCATAGATTCTTCTCTCAGCGAGCAGCAAGTATTCTCAAAGCAGCGGGTCTTCTCTTGTAGCGCGACAGCTTCACGGTCTCATGATCTCAAGGATCTTAAATTCAGAGACACATCCAACAATCCAATGATCCTCTCTAGCTTCCAACGTGGGTCTTTTTCTGCGTCCAAGACAACTTGTCTCTTTTTACTTTTTACTATATTTGATACCACTTGTTCAAAAAAAAAAGACATATTACACAATGAACAACACCATAATAACACCAACATTTTATGTGGTAAAGCCCCAAAGGCGAAACATTCACGTAGGCAAAGAAGGAGAGATTTCAAGGCAGTCTCAACCTCACATACAACTCTCTACATTGTGTATCCCAACCATGCACTATATACTTCATGAAATTAGTTACATGAATAAACCGTTTCTGGTTATGCCCATTATGAAAAACTTTCCATAAACATCTATACTCTGAAACCTCCCATAAACACATTAATTTAGTTATTATTTAACATGCTTTTTTTTAAACTCTTTAGATCCAAAACTGAAGATGTGATTATCGGATGGAGCGATGGTTACTTGAAAGGGCCTCTGGAAGGACAAGAATCAGATCAAGCACGGGGTTTCAATCAGAGATTCGCAAAAACAGATCACCAACTAAAGAAAAAGGTATTGCAAAATCTTCAAGCTTCTTTGCTAGTGGGTGTGAAGACGATAGTAATTTCGTGTTGCGATTAGACAATGTTTCTGGTACAAAGATGTTTTATTTGGCTTTCATGTACTTCTAGTTCCCTTGCGGGATTATACAATGTTTCTGGTACAAAGATGTTTTATTTGGCCTCCATGTAGTACTCGTTCCCTCTCGAGATAGGCGTTCCTGGCCAAACCAAGCCCTCGTTAGATGTAAATTTATCTGGCTGAATGAACCATGCAAATTGCTAACCAGTATGTGCTCTAGAGCATGCTTGGCCAAAACAGGTGAGATTCATACACTTGTTTGTTTGCCAATGGAACATGGGGTTGTGGAAGTTGGGTCGGTCGAGTTGATCAGGGAAGGTAAGCATGCCATAGATAAGATTAGATCTATTTTCAATGAAAATGCATGTGATGGAAATCGAGACCAATAAACAGTGAATAGTTCTTTAGTTGTCTCGTTCTCACCAAAACCAAGAAGGGTGAATGCCAAGGCTACTCCATATCTACAGCCTTCCCATGATCGGAAAGTCTTTGGCCAAGAACTCAGCAAATCTACTAAATCTGTTGTCACCAAAGTGGAAGACAAAGATCATCTTTATCACCCCGTTTTCCACCCCCGTACTCCCACGCTGCTCCTTATATAACAAACAAACAGAGAATATCTTTTACGACTGCCAACCAGAATGGGTTGCAATCACCTAACTCAAGCCATGTTAGTGATGGTGAGGCTGGAGAGATTTATAATACTTGTGATTTACAAAACTTGTTTTTGTGTCTATCAAATCTTCCAGTGAGGAACAAAACCAGAAGGTTTGATGGAATGTGGAGGAGGTCAGGGCATTCTTTCTCATTTCCAAGGCCGTGGTTTTGTATTAGGGATGCGTGCGGACCTTTTATGTTCTGGGGCTGCATATTCTGGTGAAGTTTTATAAGTTAATGTGTTTGTTTGGTCATATTTGCTTGTTTTTCATTGTGAATATTAAGGAGAAATGAAAATGTTTACGATATGAAGAAAAGGAAAGGGTTCCAGTCGCAAATTTCAGGATTTGTTTATATCTGGAGGCAGAATTTGACACATATTTCCATCATTCATTGACATTGGTGAATGGGCTAATTGAAACGAGAGAAGTTGTTTAATTTTGATAAGGATTTGTGAGAATCGATGAACTTTGGTCCTGTTTTGGTCGCCCTCACCAATAAGATTTGCTCATGTCCTATTCATCTTCGGTGCCATGATCTGCTGAGCTATGTATTTTTCACTGTTCAAAGTAAAGCCCACACTTTCAAAGCCAATAGGAAGGAGAATATAAGGTTACCTAGCCCCAAGGGTTAGCTCAATTGGTAAGACGTGCGTACACTTTCTCGGTTTGGGGGGAGGTCATGGGTTCAAGCCTTGAGTCCTCTGGGGTTAGGCCTTTAGCTGTTTACCACCTTTACCATCCACGAATGTGGGGAAGTATTGCTGGGTTTTCCGTGGATCTTTCCATCTGAAAAAATGGAAAAAAAAATATAAGGTTACCTATATCAACATGGTGATCAAATTTCATTTGGTTTTAATATTTTACTTTACAAACCAACATGGATTTACTTTTTAAACTACTTTTTAGTTTTTGTAGTGTTACGTTACGTATGTGAAAAAATCTTGTGTGAAGGCCCATCTCTATGTGGGGAATTTGCACATGTTTGCATTTATGAATTTATTATATTTATCGTTTTATAATTGTGATCCCAATCGAATAAGACCTTAGTTCATTATTGGCATATATATCTGATATGATAATGTGTCACATTATTTTCCCTAAGACAATGACATATATGCTTGATATGACAATGTGTCATATTATTTTTTCTGATCAATGTCTGAATATTTTTCCTTTCAGCTAACGATTATAGTAACAATGCTCAATTTCATTGAATTTCTATACGGAGGAAGAAACATTTTTTTTGAATATTGAGAAAAGAACAAAAGTGTTTGCTGCAATCATGGGATTGCTAATGTTTTTTGTGACAAGCGAATTTGAGACAACACTTGTGACTCATTGCTCAATATATATGATATCTAAGATTTGATTAATCACAATGTTTCCCATTCTACGATTCAAGATCAACATGTTGATAGGTCGAAATGACCTGAGGTCAACGATAGGGGTTATCTCCAGTCAGAAGTCCCAATTAGACCTCAAATCAATTGGACTAGGGAACCCATCTGGATTTTGTCCTTGCAACCATTCCTTATTGGATTTCACTGGTTGTGTCCCGGTCCAGAGTTTATGATTTTATAATTTAGGGATGAAATGCAACTTAATATAACCTAAATGAAATTCCTTACTAAACCAACCTATCACATAAGTGAGCGAGAGTAAAAGGGAGTGAGAAGCAAAATAATAATTGAACATCCACATTCAAAATTAAGTTAACTATTTTAAGAAGCATATAAACAATCAACATAATGCAAGCATAACATAAGAACATTCTTACTAGTTATGTCATTTTGATTTCACTACCCATAGGAAGCACAAGAACATGAATAACATACAAAATAAGAATAAAAATGTTGTAAAAAAAATCCACTTAGAAGTGTGAAACAATCTTACTCAATATTCCTGGGTGGAAGAGCATGAAGTAATTCAAGACATCGATCCACATAGCATAAATATTCATGTGCAAATGCTAATCTAAGGATTCTCCTCATTCATAATTCAATGAAAATACATGAGAAAAGTTTGAGAGAAAAAAATCCTTTCCTCATCAAATAAAATTACAATATATAGGCCAAGGTGACCCTTTGCCTTCTTCCTTTTAGACTTTTGGAATTCTTTGAATAATCTAATTACAAAATTGATTTAATTCACCCTTGGGTGGCCTTTGGCATTCCATTAATCATGTCCCTTAGTGACCTTTCATCATCTAGTGGAATGTGTCCTCCCGTGACAAGGTGACCTTTGGTCTTCTTACTATAGGGAGCTTCTCTGTTAGAGTTTTCAAAACTTGATGGCCTGGAATTACTTGATAGAAGATGACCGCCACTTATACATGGTTATTATGCTTGCTTTCAAATAGTGCTCTTGGTTAGTTCACCTTCATCTTCATTGTGAGCACCTATGATCAAAATTAAATATATGAGAGCTTACATATTGATCGCAAAGAGGAATTGCAACAAATTAAGTTAACAATTGGAATCTAGTTAAAATGTGAAAATTGTCTAAGTGCTACAAAACGTGACATTTAAAATAGCTTACCAATTGCTGCATATTATTTCTTCATCCCCTTTGATAATTTTAATATCATATTGATTTAAATTCAAAACCGTTATGATCAACATTAGATTGGAATTCATTAACTATCATTCTGACCTTACTTTCCATTTGAATTTTCCCTGGACTTTCTTGCACTTGGTCATTTTACCAAATTCCTTAACTTTCTCAATGAGGCTTTAAAGTCCTGTTTGGGTCTTGTAATTTTTATTTAAGGTTGCTCATATGGGTTAGAATCAACTTTGAAAATTTGTACTTTTATCTCTACTCCATTTGTTTCCTATAATTAATTTTCCCAACTCTAGTATAAATAATTCATTTTTTCAATTAAACTTTGGAAAATTATAGTAAAGTAATTAAAGGTCAATAAATTGTGCAATTGAGTTTACTCACCTTATTAAATCTTAAGAGAAGAGTTTTGGATTCAAAATTGATCTTCGAGTTTAATCCTATTTTCTAGGAATTATTTAGTGGAAAAGCAATAAAATTCCTAAAAAATAGGATAATAAATTTAAAAATTGATTTATTGATATACAATATTCGTAATGCCTCTCTATGATACAACAAACTTAATTTTGTTTTTTATGACCAAAATAGCAATTATCCCCAACTGGCTTAACTTAGCAAAATTATTAAAATTTGACAATTAAGGAACTCAATAAATGAATCCAACAAGTTAAAGGTATTGATAGATTCCCAATATATGTCGAGTTGGTTGGACGGTAAAAAGTAGTAGGGGACTTATTAGTCTGCCGAGATAAAGGGCCACACTTCAGGGGAATGAGGGGATCCACTGGGGACCACTACAAGGGGTCTGAGGAAAATATTGAGTCAAATGGATCTGATATTGTAGTACTTAGTTAAACGCGCTTTAACACATGGAATAACTTAACTTTTTAAGTGAATGAATGAAGAAGCTTGCACCGAATCCCGATTAGATTTATTATAAAACAATTTCAATTATGAAATAGTTTAAACTTGAAATAGATTCCCACCCACTCAAATACTTTTAGATAGAGAAGATGAACCCAATTTAGATTGAACACCCACCCAATAAGAACCAATTTTAGGGAAACCTTATGATGAACCTTTTTTGGCATTTATGATGAACCTTATGATGAAATTTATACAGGATGAGGGGGTTTCTTTGACCACTTGTTTCATGGTGATTTCAATTCTGTTTGTTTCTTCATGGTGGCACACATGGAGTCTTTGTGATTAGCAATTATCAATGTAGATTATTTTAACTTTGAGAACATTTTATGTGTAAGTGGTGTATTTATATTTTCCACATCTTCTTATCATATTATCTATGGATTAGGCAAATATTGAATGCATATTGGGCATGGACTAATGGATAATTGAATGTATATAATAGGCAGAGTATCTTTTTTGTTTTGTAAATTCAAATCACATCAACATACAAATTGGTGGTATAACTCCAAATCATAGCTTAGTTTGGAACTTGTTAGACATTAGTGCTTGTCAATCAAATCAATTGACACTAGATAGTAGGCATGCTTGTAGCTTGCTAGCTGACATCACAATCCCATAAAGTAGCTCATAAACTAATTTTGTTAAATTTTGCTCCCATATGCAAAGTGTGTTTGCCACATCCTTGGAAAATTGGCATAGAACATGATGCCTAAAGTATAGCAGTGCTTAGTATGAAATTTGAACTAATGCCAAAGATGTGAACATCATCGATAGATACCTTTCTATTTAGATCGTTACAAGGAAGAACTTAGAGTTAGTGGGTATCACTGCAATGTTGTTAGCTTGCAAATACGAAGAAATCTAGGCTCCAGAGTTAGGATGACTTAGCTTTTAATCTATGTTTTTATTGACATAAAAAACCAAGAATTCTAAATCTTTCGGAATTAGAAAGTTTGAAGGTACTTTAAAATTATAAAGTTTTTTAATCTATGTTTTTATTGATATAAAGAAAGAATTCGAACTCTTTTTCATTTAGAATGTTTGAAGAATGTTACTTTTATAATTGAAAAATATTTGCAAATTCAAGGAGCCAATCCCATACAAGGTAGCAAAGGAAATTAAACTACATTAATATGATTGTATAGGTCTAGTCTCGAAATTATTATGTTAAACATAAAGTTAATTTTGTTGTTATGATTGTTAGTTCATGATTATGTATAAAAAAATGTATTAATTTAGAAATCAAAAGTATTTTTTACTTTATTTAGTTTATAAAATAAAATTGACAGTGTTGAAATAAAATTATAAATTTTCATGATTTTTATAGTGAAAATAGATATTAGACAAAACATTAGAACATCATGACAACAAAAAAATATGTAATTTTTGTAGTACTAAGAAAATGAAGTATTAAAATCTCTTAAAATGGTATGTATATGCATATATTCCATCTTAATCACACCATACTTGTAACACTACAATTCTTCATAACTTGCTAATTTATGTGAAAGCAAACAAAATCTAGGAAAGTTTCTTAAGGTTAAATAGACCAAAGTTGGTCTTAGATGATAATCCTACTTCATAAGTTTTTTTTTTCCTTTTGATAGTAGAACTCCTTATTTTTCAATTGAATTTGAAGAATAATTTTTTTTCTAACTTGAGGGATTTCCTTATGCATATTATTAAAAATTAAAAATCCATAAGAAAGGAGATGAGGAATTGGCATACCAATCCTTCACAACTTTTTAATTTTAAAGGTTTGGTACTAGCTATTTTTAATTGCAAAATAAACTCTAGATGCTTTTGCAACTGCAGGTAGCAATGTTGGGGACATTGCCACCTCGTGGCTCTTGTTAGATCTATGGGTTAACTCTATTGTTAATTTTTTTTTTACAAAAAATTACCGACGTTTAAGATCAAATACCATTCTTGCAGTTATGTGACACTTAATGAAAAATATATCAGATTTATGGCTAGGCTAACTAAATGCCCATATGAAATTAATATCTTCTATTATACTTAATATTGATGTTGTGTGGATCATTATTGTTCTAATATTCGTTTTAATGTATAAATTTCAATTTTATAACAAGTAGAATTTCATCTTCATCTATTTTCTATGATGGAAAGCAATTTGCAAGAATGCAAACTAGATTTGCATCTCACAAATAAATGAGCTTCAAACTCTTTCTACAAGCAACCAATTAATGATGCATTCTTAATTTAAAAGTTGTAAACTAGATTTGTAGATCTTGGTTAAGAAGTGGGCTGTAAAAAATAACCAATGCAAATTGATTGTCGACTTATGGAAATAATTAGTTAGATTTGTAATGCTTTTTGTATGAACCAACATGAAGTCTTTATGCACATATGCAACTTCAACTCCAAATTTCTTTCTCTTGTAATATTAATTGTAAAAACTAGAATTGACTTTGCACAATTAAATGAGCTTCAAGTTGAATATGTATTTTCTCATCTTATTGCTCAAATTGAACTTGTGAATAAAAACATGATGGATGTCTCCACAAATTAAATTTATGATAAAAACATAATGAATATTTCCTTATTAGTTATGAAAAATGATTTTGTAAACCTTGATTTAGGTTGAAGAAGCAAACCCGTTGACAATCACATATATTTTTATTTTTACATTTTTATTTATGATAAAAGCATAATAAATATTTCCTTGTTAATTATGAAAAATGATTTTGTAAAAATTGATTCAAGTTAAAGAAGCTAACCCATTGACTATTACATATGTTTTTATTTTTCATTAAAAATGTAAAGTAAACCATATTACTATGTTTTTATTTTTCATTAAAAATGTAAAGTAAACCATATTACCAAAAGCTTGGAGAAACAAGCAATGACCAACATGATCAACATCCTCATAGAAACAACCCATCACGTAATCCACCTCATTTGTAATAGAAACCATGTGGTGACAAAATGATATCATGTTTTCCCATATGTCTACCGTATTAAAATTATGATAAACATAATTTTATAAATGTAATTATTCATATCCAAAAAGTGTATAATAATTAATATATATGTATATTTAAAATTTAAATATTTAATTTATATAAATTTAAAATATTTTCATTTACAAATAAAAAAATTATACGTATTTTTTTTAATAGAAACAGTAAAAGGAGATAGTATTAAACAGGCTATGCACAACCATACATTACATAATATGTGATAACTGAGAGTTCTTGTTGTTCAAAAAAGAGAAAACAAAAAATGTTCCAGAAAGGAGACCAAAGAACTCCACACAGAGTTTTTACATATATTCTATGGACTGTGGTAGTATATACCCTAATAAACTGCTGATTAAGGAACAAACAGAAGAACATAAACTAAGAAAACCATTTAAATTTTGCCTGGGGACTTCATTGGCTGCACTACCGACTCCTCCATAGGCTGGACTGCTACAGGGGTTTCGCGGGCCTGGCTGACTTGGTTCACGCTGACCAAACGCTGAAGGTCTTCCTGGATTCTGTCCACTTTGCCCATCATTTCTTTGAGGTTCATTTTTGTGTCATCAATCCTGGAGTCATGGTTACTTATCTGGTAGGATGTATAGCTGACCACCTCACCCATGCTCTTTACCTCTTGAGCAATTTCCTTATTATCCATGATACCAATGGCCATCATCTCATACAAACGCCTGAGGTTTTTCTTCAAGTATGCAATCCCTGCATTCTCATTCGCTGGGTTCATTTTGCCTTCAATGGCTATACTAGATAAACTGAGATGGAGATTCTGAATAGCACCTTCCAATTCTTGGGCCTAAGGTCCACAGTAAAACTCATCGAGAACCGAATTGAGGATGTTAACTTCGCGCAGGAGAGAGTCGCAGTCCTTCTTGCTTCTACAGGAAATGGTACCTGCTGCACCTTCCTTCCACCCAGAGCAGTTACAACCGAGAATCGTGATGTTACCTGCAATAAAAAACTCACCAACAGGAAGACTGAGCCCGAGACCCAAACTCAAATGCCACAGAGGACCGTCAGCATGGGGGGAGCAATGACAGGAGAAGAAGGCAGCGAGACCTAGCCTTTCTTTCACAAACACCCTGCAAAGAGGCAGAGACTCCCACGGAATCTCCTGCAAAACTCCCTCGTCTACACCTGAAATTACATCCAACAGAGTCCTCTCCAGCAAGAAAGCAGAACAGGCAAAGAGCAGACCACTATTCGACGAAGCTGGAGGGTGAGAATGGAGTCCAAAGGAAGCCATAATGCAAATATTGACGGGACCTGGTGCATGTGAACTGGAGCAACAATTACTATGGAGTAGATAGGAGTTAAGGACTTCGGGGAACAAGGAGAGCAGGAGCCACGCGACGATGGCATGGGAGGCGGTAGGACAAACTGTTAATACGCTAGAACATTCACTTGTGACCATGGCATCGTATTCTATGCAATGGGGAATGGACCCATTAAACCAAGGATGAGTGACCTCGAGATCATTACAATAAGGTTTTAATCCTTTGATCCAAAAATTCATTATGGTATAGGCTTATGGGGGTTATCTAACCCATTGAGTTGAAAATGCCCTTGTGGTAAAGAGGCCCCAACATTTGCTAAGGTATCGGCGGCTACATTGTTTGAGCAGAGGATATGGTAGAACTCGTAGTGTGTGGATTAAAAAGGGGTAATTTTGTCATATAATCGACGACATTTTATCGAGCCATTGGTGTACCCATTGATCATTTTATATATAACATGTCTAGAGTCTCCAAATATTGCAACCCTGTGGAGATCAGTGTCGGTGAGGATCGTCAATCCTTGAAGAAGAGCCATCCATTCAGCCTCGTTATTGGTCCTGAAGCCTAGACCCTGGGCAAATGTTTGTTCAATTTTTCCTTCAGGATCCAAAAGGATCCTCTCGCACCTGCCACCCCTAAAAAATTATAAGTATTAAACAAGTGATTATATTACAAAGTGGCTAGTTCCTTTAACATAGAAATTAAAAAAGTAAATAAGCTTTATGTTAGTTTCTTAAACATAGAAATGAAGAAAGTAAATAAGTTGAAAGTTAAATTTTGAAATTAAGAAAGTAAATTAAAATAAAACAATTTATTATTATTATTTTAGAATTTATTACATTAATTTGTTTTTATCAAAATAATAAAATAAAATTATATATAGAAAAATGTCATTTTTTAAATAAATAAAAGTGTCATATATAGAAAAGTGTCATTTTTTAAAATAAATTTAAAACATGGAAATTTTCATATTATATTTTTTTTATTTTAAAAATAAGATGCTTTTCTAGATAATCAATTAAAAAAAATGAAACTTTTAAAAATGAAATATATTTTTAGTCTAAGTCAATTTAATAAATTGTTAGTGAAAATATTGGAAATTTTTTTAAAATTTATAATATGAAACCAAACATATAAATTTGCAAATGAAAACACAAACTGAAAATGTTATAATATTACTATATATTTTTATAAGACTATAATTATGATAAGCATAAAAATAAAAATATAATTATCCATATTTACAACTTACATAATATATAATTTTTTATTAATGGAATTACTCAAACAACATGGATGAATTTAAACCTTATATCTCTCCCATGTAAAAACAATAAAGTTAACAAGGTAATCCATGATTCAAAACTCATATTAAATTGTTAATTATGACTAGCATACATGAACAACATTAACTTCCCTTCACAACACCATTCAAATTTGCTATGTATTATCCCATAACATGTATTGGTTGACTTTATCATCATTTCTTATGTGATCTTCCATCACATCCAGTAGTTCCACAAGTAAGATAGATGGTTTTCCTATAGACACTTGACAAATACACTTTTCGCTAGCGTGGAGATATTTTTAACCTGCTAATCCTACCTTCCATACAACATAGACAGATGGGGACATCCAGTTGGTGCTAATGTTATGACATATCCTCTCTACTTGACTAGTGGTAAAATGGTTTCTTATGTGTTGACATAACATTAAGAGGTCAAAAACGTTACTCTATAATGACTCATACATCTTCAAAATATTATTACAATGGATTAGGGAGCATCATGGTGTGGTTATAATTACTTTTTTGTCAATAGATTAAGTGTATAACCTTATGGGTGTATGTGTTCTCTTAGGGGTTTAAACAAGCATGGTCTTCATTTCATGGCATTAACAATAATTTACCTGGCAATTTTTCATTTTATGCCATTTCACTAATCACTCCATTTACATCATGTCCCCCTTTCACAATATTAATCGTGTGTCATGTTCTAAAGTCTTTGCAAATTATTATTATGTATGGTGCTTAAATCATAATCAAAAGAGTCCAAGTACTTTAAGGGAAATAAAATTAAATGATGAATGTGAGCTATGCCCCCTTGAAAAAACCATGATCATATGTCCCAAATTATCAAAGCTAAATCCAAAGAAATGGACAAATATTGTAAAAAAAATAAAAATAAAAATGAGAGAAAAATAAAGAAGAAATAAATAAAAATGATCATAAAAAATTGTGCAAGGAAAGGGTAAATCAAGAAGAAATAATTCCCTTCCAAGGTATGTATATGAAGTAAACACAAAATCATTAACCCCTAGCTCTTGAAAGCTAAGGGGAAAACTTAGAACTTAGACACCTTCCCATGATAGTTAATTCACGAATTCCTTACCCCAACATTTCACTTAATTTATTCTTCATCACATTACAATCACTTCATTACCCTCACCTTGCGTAGAAACTTTGGAAGTTCACTTAGTATTATGGGTGTAACATGAAATCAAAATCAATTATGGTTACACAATGGTAGTTCTAAGGTGAATTAAATAGGTTTTTAGAAAAGTGCACATAATAGCTTTTTATGTTAATGTTTGCAATTAAAATTAAGTGTTTTTCCAAGCCATACTTTATAATGTGTAACACTTGGTTGATTTTCACTATATACATGTCTTCCTTCTCCTAGGAGCCCCCCCCCTTTCATGCCCAAATGGGGCTTGATGAGATACATTTCATCATCATTTAAAAGGGCCAACCATATTGGACCATTTGGATGAGTTGCCATGAGCTTTGGACCACCTTATTAATGAGTTGGTTAAGCATTTCGACCAATGCACAAAATTTGAGGAGTTGGTTCGAGGGGCGCTCCAATATTTAAGGCTTCATTCAACATGCTTGGACCACTCCTAAAGGGTGCATTCATCATTCTTGTACCATTCCTTGTCACACATGCCACTTTTGATTGAACTTGTTGGTGATTCATTTATTTGAGGATGACACACTTGCCCCTTTTTCATTACTTGGACCATTGGACTATTGTATTGTTAATGAAAAGTTACTTTTGATTTGTAAAGGATTTGAATAATGTGGTTCAGCCTTGTTACTTAGATCTTGGTCCATATATTATTATTTTGACCAACTCTTCTTGGGTGCCTTACTCTTGGAGATTATTTGCACTTCACATGTATTATTTTCCTCATATTTTAGTGGTGTGTGCACCTATGTTGACTTGTCAAGTTGTTTAAGAGGTTGATTTAGGGTTTTGTAGGTTAGGGATATTATTTTAGGATTTGCCAATTTAAAATTCAACAACTTTCTCATCTACTTAAGAGAGACTCACCTCACCTCACCTCAATGTGTTTGTAATACCCCCATTTTTTACCCTTAGAATGCATTGGCTTTACATGTAAATATTGTGTATATGCGATGTGTGATTCCTAGTGTGGATCTCAAGGCCAAGGACCTGCTAGTGAATTCTCAGGTTATAAGGGCAAGTATTTTATATTTTACTATCCATGTGCTAGTAAGCCATGGAAAATTGTAAAAGCATGTAAATAATTATAATGCAAATAAAAAGTCCAAGATCTGGCTATGGGAGCAACAAAAATGAGGGGGGCATGTGTATCCACTGAGGAGACGTGAGGGGTTGGGGGATTGAACCACGTGTTTCCAAATGTCATCTTGGGAACCCATCTTGACTTTCCTTGCTGACATTTATTCATGTTTTAAAATGGTAGCTGAGAAATTGACTCATGCATTAATGGAGAACGGGAAAACTTGGAAATTCGTATGGTGGGTATGGGCATGGCTTGATTGACCCATAAGTCATTCTTCCTCATGGGAATTCGTTTTCCATCCCTCCCCATTCCATCGTGGAAGAATGAGACTGCAATTCTGAGCATGGCATGTATTCCCAGTCGTGGAAAAACCCAAAATCGCAACTTGGAAAGAAGCCATGTTTTGGAATGCAAAAAATGCCTTTAAATTAATTGAGAAGTAAAATCTAGTGGGGAATCCATATATGTGAACCCTAGGGAGAATTTGAGAGAAACAACAACTAAAAATCCATAGGGAGACCTAGATTTACAAGGAAGTTGAATTTTGTGATTTACAGTCACGTGGCCAAATTGGGGGAAAATGTCCAAGATCAAATTGCAGTGGAAAAGAGTTCAAAGGTTGGAATTGCTTGACAAACCTAGTGAAGGCGAGAATATTTGAAGGTTTGGAAGCTTGGATCTTTCTATACCCACCCTAAAGAGCATTGGAGGGAAGGGGCGCTTAAGGGATTGTGTAGCAGAGAAGGGGACCTTCCTTGTGTTGGGTGTGGTAGGTATTGTGGGTTCCAAGGCTATATGAAAACAAATTGAGATGCTTGTAGCTCTGTGGTTGAGCTCACTGGCTTACCTATCTCATTCCTTGCCTTCCTACTTGCTTGAAAAACCCAACTATGTTGGCTTAGCATGACTATTTGTCCTTATGTCTGTGAGTGAGCCTAAGTAATTCCTCCTTAGTGGATACACAACCCAGCTCAGGGGTGGTCTCCCAGCTGAAAGAATATAGGATGGGTAGATACCTACGGTTGGGTGGAATGTTGCTCTTCCATAGCTAGTTGCTTGGAAAAATTCAATTAAAAGATAAGTGCTTATTGTGTTTTTAATTATGCCCAGTTTTTGTGCAGTTATGAATGTTTATTTATTCACGTCAATTTGAATGAAATGACCTGCTTGAATTATTCAGTAGGAGGCTTGTGCATAGCATGAGAATGAGATTAATTTTATGTGTTATTGTTTTATTAATATGCATGTAATAGAAATGTTGGTGGGTGCATGTTGTGCGTGCGTTGATAGAGTTTAATTCCACTGTGCATTTTAATTATGCATTGAACACATTTAAATAGTTTTTAATTTCATATTACGACCTGGGGGGTAAAAATTAGCACCCTCGCATACTATTCATGTTCCCTATGTGGGGTCGGATTGATGGGAGGGGATGTGATGGTTTCACTTTGCTAGAGGCCAAGGATAAAAACTTGAGCTTGAACTTGTGAATAAAAAAGACTTAATTGGGAAAAAAAATTGGTTATTTCTTGAGTTTGTGTAATGTGAAGATATTGGAGAAGAAAAAGAGGAAATTCAGAGTTAAATGTTGAATATCTGCCTTTGCTTCATGTGGATCCTCAACTTTGAGGTATATTTTTGCATTGCATTTTTATTTTTGTTGTTGTAGGTTTCATTTGAGAGTGTAGCATGCATCTCAACATTTGATTTTCTTGCACTTATTTGGTTTTATGGCAAGGGCTTTCAAGTATATTGCAAGTATATTGAGGATTCTGCACTAGAATCCCCTCCCTTGAGCTTTGGATGAGTGACTTAGCTATCAAGAAGAATAAAAAATTGATTGAACTCTTCAATGAATCCCTTCTTTTTAACCTCCAAACACCTTACTTTCTTCCTTTAGATTCCATTCTCCCAGATTATTTAACTAAGGCACTAATCAACACATTCATAAGCTACATAGCCACTTCTTTGAATTTCATTTCCTCACAAATTAGAATTTTGAATGTTAGTACTGTTTCAACAAGTTGTCTTTGTTATATGAGATAGATCAACGGTTATTTAGTTAATTTTATGAAGCAACCTTAATTTTTGTTGGAGTAGTTTTTTGGACTAGTTGTGGGAGTTTTGCATCGAAAGTGGACCGCACGACAAGTCATCCAAAGAACAAATACATGCAAAAAGCGGAATTAGTTAGGCACTCGTGTCCACATTATAATGGGCTCAACCCATTTTGAAATGTATAAATATGTAAGGGTTTTGGGGTAGAAAGGAGTAAGTGAATTGTTGTCATGATAGATTCGTTAATAATTGTTGTTATGTAATGTAATTATGGGGTTGAGAAAGAGGTCTAATGCGCACTGTGTAGATTTTATATGTTTGTTCAAGATGAGAATAATATGGAGGTGAATATGTGTTGGAGCAAATCTTTATGGTATTTGATGTGATGAGTAATTATGTTAAATGTGCACATGTGTGATTTGTTTTTGTTTTACTTTGAATATGTTATTTATTTTGTGCATAAAGTGAATGTATAGAAAGAATGAATGCCTCTTGTCTCTTCATCACTACATAAACTTGGTTCCTGCATTTCCCATAGGTTCCTTGGGTGAGACTTCATTTGCTTGCAAGTGATTTCAAAAGGGTCGATGTCTAAGGGTTTTATTGGTGAATTAATGTTAGAACCTAGGTCTTCCCACTACATGCTAACAAATGGTTCTGTTGTCGGGTCTTGGATCTTTGACTGAAGGGAAAGTGGAGGCTAGCTAATGGTTCCATGCATACCAATGAAAGAAGAGATAGACCATTGGTTAGAAGACAAGAAACTTGAATTTTCCAGAAACCATAAAAAACACCCACACTTAATGAAAGAGAGGGATGGGAAGGTAAGTATCTTCAGATCTACATTAAATTTTCTTTGTAGAATTTCCATTAATATTGGTAGAGTGACTATTGAGGTTATTTGTGTAGAACCCCAAGTTTCACGTTATTGCGCCAAGAGATTGGACCCCTAAATTGATCCAATAAGTAAATGTCGTAAGAAACCATATTTCACACACAATAGATTTTTAGATGGATAGTGTGTTGAAGGGTTATGATGTAGAATTTGCCTTAAAGTACAATTAGTCTTACAATATTGTTGAACGAATGTTATTTAAAGGTCCATGCAATGCATATTTGAGATATTTTTCCACTTGGATCAAGATTATGGTGTGTGATAAGGGGATTTTGACATTGGAATTTGATCACTAGGGGCCTTCACGTGCATATGGGGATTGAGGGATGACCAGGATAATATAAGAATATAGATGGGATGTTGAAGAGAATGCATAAAGAATGGATGAACTAAGAATGCTAAGAAACAATGAAGATCTTTTGGTAGACAAGATCAGTGTGTTACGTAGTGGAAAAATATTTCAGATCAATGGGAAGAGAACCATGGCTAATAGAGAATGGCAACACAACGAATTTGAAGAAAGAGACACTAGCTTAGACTTCTAGACCAGAGGAGTACTCCACAAAGAGAGACGGGAAGAGGATCCTCATCTTACTTCGGTAGGAGAGGATCCATTACATCCCAACAACAGTACTCAGGTTGTTCCCTATGTCGAACCTGTTAAGTCATGAATTTGTTTTCTTCAGTTTTATATTTTCTTTGTGTTTTTGAAGCTTGCTCATTTGCTTACTTCTAGGAAATTTTGGTTTAGAGCCCAATTTTGAGTTTATGCCATTAAGTTTTCATCATTTTTGTTTTTCCTATGTCCTGAAGGGTTCTATAGAGTATATTTTGATTAATGGTTTCATGAATAGCACTAAGATCAAGGTTTAATCATATAAACCTAGTTTTAAAGTTGGATTATTGATCAAATAACACAGATTAGATTTTTGAACTTTCTTGTAGCGCAAGGGTAAATTTAATGCACTGGACCGCTACAAGAAAGTCGCGAGTGCTCAATTTGTCATTTTTCACGCCGATTTCTTCAACGATTTCGTTCCTAGGGTGACTAATCACATCAATAAGCAGGTTTGATATGTGTCTTGCCAGGATAATCATGTAAACAAGTATTGGTCATCGTGTGAGGGAGATCGTGGCAGTTAGATGTAAATGCATTGCAAATCATGACAGAGAGTGGAATAAGGCGAGATTTTCAGGAAAGAGGTTCTCAAACTGAAGATTACGAAGCTGGTGGATGCCGGGGTGGAGACACATTGCTAAAAAAATGGAATTTGGCAGTTGAAGGAAGAATTAGGGTTTCTCAGTGTGACAGTTAGAGGTGAGTTGGAGAGTTGAAGACACCTGGAGCGCTCAATTCGACATCTAGCCAGTCCAGGAATCAACTTCTAACACCCGCATTAAGCTTTGAATGAGGTATCTCGCTTGACTTTGGTCATGACCTGTTAAAATTGGGGTTATTTCTGCTAAGCCTTATGGTGTCAAATTGTTAAAGGAAAACATGAATTTATTTATTCAACAAACTTCCAATGGTGAAATATTAGTCCAAAAGTCTAAACAAGCATAGTTTGATGTTAGTAAAGTTCAGAACAACACTGTTAGAGATTTCTGGTACTGTGTTTAACCCAAATTATTTAAAACTTGGCACAAAGCATTTCCTGAATTGGTGATAGAATAGACTATGTAAAATTGAGGACAGGAAGCCTGTGAGAGTTCAAAGGAAAATTGACTGCCAAGACTATGAAAACTTGAAGAAAATAGGTTGTGAAGTTACTAACAGGTTCTGAAAACCACACAGAAGATGAAGAGGAGTGGGAAGACTAATAGGGCCGATCCCACTGAGCTCAGTTGGATAGACAAATTTCCAGGATGTGCTGAACTCTTTGAAAATGCTGGATGGTTGAATTTTTTTAAAAGGATTGATGGATATAATGTTGAAGTCTCTCACAGGTTTGCTCAGTGTTATAACAAAGATATAGTATCATTTGATACTTTGAAGTTCAAATTGACTACAGATTTGGTGGCTGAAGCAACAGGGGTCAAAAATGAAGGAGAACTTTGGTTTAAGAAAGTGCCATTTACTTTCAATGCACAAAGGTATCTATTGCCTGGTATTGTTCCAGATTGGGGCAAGGGAGTGCCCATCCATAACTTCAGAGCTGAATGGGTAGAACCTATCAAGGTTCTATAAAGTTACATTACATGTGAAGGAAGGTATGCCTTTGTTTTCAAGTATCATTTCAGGTTCCTTCAACACCTTAGCGGTGAATCAAAGATGAATCTGCCTTTCTTCCTGCTAAAGAGCTTATAGAAGATGTCTAGCAGAATCAAAGAACACCAAGACCATTCTATACAGTCCATCTTTCACCATGGACTTATCAAACTTATTATTAACAATGTTCTGCAGAAAGAAGGAAAAACTTGGGAATACTTTCTCTTTTGGTCAGGGTTCCAAAATAGCCAAGAAGGACAGTCTACCAGAAAGCAAGTTGATAAGGGACAAACCTTGATCAGAAAATTAAGACAAAAAGTGAAGGTTGAAGATGAAGAATGTGTCAAATTAGAGGAAGTTGCAGAACCTACAAAAGAAGATTGTGAATCTAAGCAGCATCCAGATGACAGTGAGAACAAAATTTTTTTAATTTATTCACAAGGAGACTCAGCCTGTTCAGAATGAAGCACCAGCAGAAACATTCTTTGATGAAGAGATTATACTTACAGAGAAGATTTCAGGTGATGAAGAAAACACTAAAGTCCAAAATCAAAGTCCAATTACAGTCTTGTTTGAAGATGAAACATACTTGTTGGAAGAGGATAAGTTTACTGTCATTGATAATACTAGGGTTGGCACAAAAAATGAGTTTTACAGTCAGGAGGATAGGATAGCAGTACCAAAGAAAAAGAAGCTTAAAGTTAAGGAATTTGCCTCTGTCATCCATTAAGGCAAAATTTTAAAAATGGTAGGAGAGCTTGCTCCAGGCTGGAGACCCAAGACTAGACCCAGAAACAAATTAAGGCTAAACATGAAGAAATTACTGAACCCTAAGTTGAATACAGAAGGAATAACTGTGATTGATAATTCTTCCTCTGATGAAAAGATGGATTTTGGCAAGGGTGACAGCAAAAGGAAAAAACTATTGAAAACAGAAGAAGAATCTAGCCTCACTGAGACCAAATTGTCTACTATGTTTTTGGAAATATGAGGTCAAATGTTAAAGGAACAACAAAAAGATGAAATAGAGGTTTCTTATTCAGAAAACAAACTGTTGATTGATGAAAATGTTCCTGGTGAAACTGATACTCAAGAAAACCCAAGTTTTCATGATACTTCTACAGAGCTGCTGCCTGAAGATGAGGAAATCTTTAGAAAACTTAACATCCCATGGCTTCTTAATGAGCTGCAAAGTACAATAGGAAGCAAGGCATTTGACTCAGAGAAAGAAAATTTACAGAGAACTATCAAGTAGTATAAACATCAAGTAGAGTATATGCAAGAGATAAGTGATGGTTTGATTATAGCTAATAAGAGACTTAGAGAAGACCTAGAAGAGGTGAATAATCACTGTCAAGAACTAATTGCAGTCTCCAAAGAGGCCTTAAAAAGGAAAAGAAGTACAGAGTTACAATTTGCAAGATTAAAACATACTATCAGAGACCTACAACAACAAAATGAAGAGCTTACTAGAAGAATGACAGAGATGGAAGCAGAGCAGCAGAAAGCTAGGAGAAAGGCCCAAGCCTTAGAGGGGATAGCTTTGTTAGCAGAAGATGCTAAAGATCTATGAGCATTGTTAGCAAAACTAGTTACTTGTTATGTTTTGAAGAATATTTTACTTTTGTAATTACTATTTTGATAAAACCATTTCGATGAGTAGGCTGAAAAGTAGTTAGGGTTTAGCCTCTAACTGAATTTTGAAAGATAGTATTTAGGGATGTCACAAAGAGAACTAAGGGTTCGACTTTTGGCTGGCTAGAGGAGGTCTCCTGACTTGTTGATGAGCTAAGTATTTGACTCTCATGTGTATTTGAGGAACTGATTATGAAATATATGCTCCATTTTACCCTTCAATCTATTCTTTGGCTTCATTTCTAGCTTGTTTAGCTACACAATTAGTAATTTCATTGCTGGTTTATAGTTTTTATGCTTATAATGCTTGCCATTTGTGGATGAACTTCAATGTTATTTTCTGTTGGATACATGGTTATTATGTTATGCATCTCAGTTTTTATTTACTTGTGATTTAGTTCTTATTTGGGTTATGAATGTATTCCCTCTTGTCACCAAACTTCACAACCAGAAAACCTTTAAAAACCCTAAAAGCCTAGTTTTGTTTGATTGAATATTTGAGATTATGTTGGCTTGTTTTCTCGTAGTCTGGAAACAATTTCTGGCATAAACAGAACCCACAACGTTGTGCACGTCTTCAAGAACTGATGTAAGAAACAAAACTTTGTTGTGAACTCTTCTAGTTAGTACAAGAAGCAAAGGTAGTAGGTAAATCTAATCAAAGTAGTGAAAGTGAAGTGGATCTTGGATGATGATACAAAGAGTGTGTAGTTAGTAACCACATTAAGGGATCACATGTTGCATTGGTTTATGAAATATTAGTCCATTGTGCTTGCAAACCAACCCAGAACCTTAGATAACATCAAAGAAGCTTTGTTGAAGGAATTTAGAGCTATAGGAGATTAAACAATTACAAAATGAGTATGGGACTTTGATCAGAGGTTCAAACTTCAAAGTATTGATGTATATGCCATCCTTACAGATTCCCAGTGCACGACACAAGGAATGGTTTATTGCAGTACTGTTACTCCATATACATTTCCTTTTGACACAAATTAAGAGTACATCATAGTCAAACACAATGGATATTACTATAAAATTAGAAGCATCCTCCATGAGAGAGATTAGTGTAGGGATAGATCAAGTTTAGTCACGGTTAGCTGCACCGACGATCTAGTTGCAAGGCATTGCTAAAGGAAAGGACAAGAGAGAAGAGATATGGTTTGTCACATCCAGAATGGAATGAACTACACAAAGGAGTGCCCTACCCTTGGAGGAGCCCTGAATCTCTTTCCAATGGGAGGAGGGGTGTGGTGTGAGATATGCAGAGGGAATCAGTCTCCCACTACTTGTCCATTACTACATAAGTATGAGAGCATTCCTAGAAGTTTGTTTTGTAATTTTTGTAAATCGGTGGAATATGATGAGAAGGATTGTCGTGCACTAGATCTCATGCAAGAGCGCACTTCAGATGCATACATAGTCTAAGGGGAAGTTGCACCAAAAGTAGGGGTACCACAAAACAATGCTTTGACAAGAAGCTACAATCAAGGAGGAAGAGGTGGATTTCGAGTTCGTGGAAGAGGACCAATTATTCACTACAACTGTGCTCAACAAGGACATTTTGAGAGGGATTATCAAAACCTGTGTGCAACATGCACATACTACAGACAGATGGACCATGCGATGGAGGATTGTCCACTGTTAATCGCAAAGCAAAACGAGAGGAGAAATGGAATTAGAATAATTAGTAGAAGAGCACGACGGTTAGCCCATAATAGCAGTAATTACTTGCAACAGAGCAAGAATGGGGACTAGCGCAACAAAACAAGGAAGTAGAATTGAAAATAGCTCCACCTCCACCGTTTGATCCAAGGAGGGAGAAAGATACAAATAATAAGGAAATAAAGGATCTATTATAGTCAAAGTATAGATCGTCAATTTCATATGACCAACTCCCTGGATATGATATGCCTCTGATCTATGACTACACCACTTGAATACAGGCCAATGGCGTAGACAGGTACATTGAAATATTTTCTAAGGAGCTATTCAAATTTAATAAAATTTGAGATTGCATTAAACACACAGTGCAAAATGATAGATCACTGTGCATAAGGTGAATAAGCACTAGTAATACAACCCGCAGTGAACCAGTTGCAATGAAAAGAGGAGGAACAAAGAGTTTTGTTTGAGTGTGCAGATAGGAGATTATGACATGGACTGTATTGTATTAGATATAGGATATGATGTAAATGTTCTCCCAAGGAAGACATGGAAAATGATGGGAAAAGCATGGTTGAGAAGGTCAGCCATTCAGTTGAAGTTGACAAATCAACACAAGATTATTCCAAGTGGGAGACTGGTCGGATTGACTGTTGCCATTGATGGAGTAGGAAGTACAACAGACTTCGAAGTAATTGAGATCGTGGACAACAATAACCCCAACCCCAACCCCGCGATGCTTGGGTTGGAATGGGATTTTACCAACTAGGATATCATTGATTTGAAGAAAAGGCATATGATCTTTGAAGTAGATAACCTAAGAGTTACTACATTGTTGGATCCCACAGAAGGAAGAATATATGTGGAAGTAGTAAGGAATAAATATATGGATAATCTGTACAATATGATTGCCAAGATGGATGACTTTGTCAATCCTACTGCCGATGGAATACTTAGCTAGTGGAGTATTAGTTCATATGCATCAGACTCAGAAGCAGGCTTGGAAGATTGGCAGCAGAGGATGTATGAGATATCTACCAGGAGGTGTACACACATCACTTAATCCTTGCATTGGATTGGAACCGAGGTATGTGATCCCCCAAAGTATGATGGATTAACTGATATAAATTCATTTGTCAAAGAATTTGAAGTACAAATTCTGGAACATCAAAGGATGCTTGCCTTGGATGTCATGCTGAAAGCGACTCTAGTAAGATGGTGGGTTGTGCATAAAGACAATATATATATGATTGGCACCAATGAAAAATACTGTTGTAGGTCATATTTGGAACTGAATAAACTATATGGAAGTACATCAGGAAAATATTCTCCATGGATCATCTGATGCAGTGCATTGCGACATTTAGGGCAGTACCTAAGTAAGAATTGGCATACTTGTTTGTTCATATTTCAGATACAATTCCGAAGAATTGGTAGATAGAGTTAGAAATGTGCAAAGGAAAATGTAACTAGGAAGATTTTTCTTGAAACTTTAAGGTAACTTTTAGTTTTGAAGATGAAACTCCTTCAGTAGATGCACTGTTACAGGTTATCAAAGAGAATATCTTTGCACCAGAAGATGTGGAAGGGATAGTGCCACCATATAGCGTGCACTGATCAATTGCGATGGCTCAAGAAGTATTGGAGTGTTACAATGTCACTGAAGGAAACCATGAGGATGAGGAATTTAGAAACTTACAAATCCCATAAACTGAAGGAGAGCGCGTGGTAGAAGAACCCGACCTTAGATCTGTTAATTATACAAAACCATTGAAGACACACAAAGTGAACATTGGAACATAGGAGAATCCCAAATTTGCGACAGAATGGAGATGTTATCAATATACTTTTTTGTTGTTTGGGATGAAGAATGCACCAACAATATTCTCCAAAGTGGTGGTCACAGCCTTCAAAGAGTTCATCCATAAATTTCTGGAAGTCTACCTGGATGACTGGACAGTGTTCAATCTATTGAAGTATCATATTGAGGTACTACACTTAATATAGATGCAGATAGTTCCAAATTTCATTAAATTTGAAGAAGTGTATTTTTCGTGTTGTTATTACTGATTTGACGCCTCCTACATCATTGTGACAACTCTGCATAATGTTAGGTCATATAGGATACCCAGGAAGTTTATAAAGGGGTATGCACAAATTACAACCATGTTAGGAAAACTATTAAGAAGGAAGCCAAGATCCAGTGGAGTGAAAAATGTCAAAAGAGTTTGGATATGTTGAAGCAAAAGTTGGTAACTAAGTCAATTTTGGTATTTCCATATTAGAAAAAAGAGTTTCACATCCATGTGGATGTGTCGTCAATAGCGTTGGGAACAGTTCTAGATCAATGGGGAGAAGGAGACTTAGATCACCCCATTGCATTTGCAAGCATAAAATTGTCAACATTAGAACATAATTGCCCTAAACAAAGCTTGAAGGGTTGGCAATGGGGTATGCGCTACTTTTATCTATTGGGATCACGTTTCAAGATGTATATATACCATTATGTACCGAGATACTTGTTTAATAAGCGAGTGTTTGTGGGGAAGATATGCATATAGTTTTTATTGTTTTAGGAATATGATTTTGAAGTATTGGTGAAGCCAAAAAAGTTGAATTTAAGATCTAATCACTTGTTGCACATACTCACAAGAGGAGATGTTGGATATTTGGATGATAGTTTGGCAGATGCACACCTATTTGCAATACATATGGTTGATGACTATTTTACAGAGATTGCCCAATTTTTGCACACAATAGTAACTCCATCTAATTTTATAGTGACACAAAAGAAATAGTTGGTGGTTAAAGAAGTAGTTGGTGGTTAAGTTGACATACTATCAACGTATAACATGAAATTTGGACAAGCTAGGCACATATGGTATTCTACGACTACTAACGTGACATGATCTCCTCAGGTAAAAGAGCATTGCAAAATAAATGGATTTATAGGTTGAAGCAAGAAGAAAGAGGCATTAAGCAATATAAGGCTAGAGTTGTGGTAAAGGGGCTTGCACAAAAGAAAGGTATAGATTTTGATGAAATTTTTTTCCTTTTTTAAAATGATTTCAATTAGGACTATTTTCAGTCTAGTGGCGGTAGAAGATTTGTATCTTGAACAGTTAGATGTAAAAACAATCTTTCTCCATGGGGATTTGGAGAAAGAGATTTATATGCAACAACCACAGAGGTATGAGGTCAAAGGGAAGGAGAACTTGGTTTGTCGGTTGAAGAAGATCTTGTATGACTTGAAGCAAGCTTTAATGCAATGGTATTTAAAATTTGATAAGTTTATGACATAACAGGGTTATAGTAGATTCCCTTATGACCATTGGGTTTATTTCAAGAGGCAAGATAATGGAAGATATATTATCTTGTTATTGTATGTGGATGACATTCTTATTGCAGGGTCTAACATGCAGTATATAAATGTGCTAAAAAAGAAACTAGCTTAATCATTTGCGATAAAGGATTTGGGTGTTTTAAAGCAAATCGTTGGTATGAGAATAACAAGAGACAAGAAAAATTGCAAATTGACATCGTCTCAAGGTGAGTACATAGAAAATGTGTTAGAGAGACAAAACTAGTTAGTACACCTTTGGTTAGCCATTTCAAATTAAGTAAGGAGATGTGTCCCAAAACACATGAAGAGATAAAATGCATGTTCAAGGTTCCCTCTTCATTAGCAATTAGCAGCTTGATGTATGCCATGGTGTGCACAAGACCAGATATTGCATATGCAATGAGAGTTGTGATAGGTATATGAACTATCTAGGTAAAGAGCATTGGAAAACAATACAGTGGATTCTCAGGTATTTGAGAGGTACCACTTCTCATGCATTATGTTTTATAGGTTCGTACATTGTTTTACAAGGATATGTTGATGCAGATATGGCAGGTGATAAAGACAATAGGAGGAACACCATAGGGTATGTTTTTACTATAGGTGGAACAGCAATAAGTTGGATTTCAAAACTGAAAAAGGTTGTTGCACTTTCAACAACGAAAGTAGAGTATGTTGCTGCAACAGAGGCTAGTAAAGAGAAGATTTGGTTGCAAAGGTTCATGGAGGAATTGGGTAAGAATCATGAGAATAATAGGTTGTATAATGACAACCATAGTTCCATTCATCTTGCAAATAACTCATCCTTTGATTCAATGACTAAACAAATATATCTCAAGTACCATTTCATAAGATCTGTTCTGGAAGATGAACTGTTAAAGTTGGAAAAGATACATGCTAGCCAAAATCCTGCAGACATGTTGACAAAGGTAGTAACTAGAGAGAAACTATGTTCCTGCTTGGTTTCAGTTGGCCTTAAAACATGAAGGTGAATAAGAGAAATTTTCCAAGTCCAAGGTCTAGAGCATAGTCTAGCAAGTACAACAATGGTGTAGTTGTTGTGATTAGTCTCCAAGTGGGAGATTGTTGGTTGTGGAGTTTGATCTACCAGATTCAGAGTTGTTAATGTTCAGGCATGTTTGTATCCCAGTTTTACTGTACAATCGTCGCGACAAGGGGGTGCGGGGAGACATCGTCCTCCCGAAAGAGATTTTTGGGATGTTTGTTGGCCAACAGTGTATGGGCCCCATGGTATTGGGTGACCCATGGGACTTTCCCATGGTAATTCCACTATAAAAGGAAAGCATTGTAATACGAATGTTTATTGTATTGTAGCATTGTAAAAGTAATCTCTGTGATTGTGTGAGAGAGACTGTGAGAGAATGAAGAGGAAGTGCAACAGGGTTGCATCCTTTCATTTTGTTGAATAGTGCAATAATACAGGATTGACAATCTCTGTGTAGATGTAACCCATCTTGGGTGAACCACATTATATATGTGTTTCTCTTGTAATGTGTTTTAATATTTGCATCTTGTTTATTGTTATTGCTCTGCGGTCCTACTTTTCTAACATGGTTTTAACAATTTCCAAATAAAAATACGACACAAAAGCATCATTGACTTCTATATGTCCAAATCAACAATAATCATGACCCAATATATTGAAATTCTATTTGTTCTTGAATTCCTACATATCAATGGCTCATTTTAGATCTCTAATTGACTCTAATAATTAAAAGGTTGATTAGATAAAATAGAACTTAAGGAAGATTTATATTGACCTCCCCTCCCTCATTTTGCTAACGTTTTCTAATTGTTAAGAGATATACCTTCTTCGCCATGGCATCAATGCTTGAATTGAGTGATCTAAAGGTGTGGTAGACTTGAAGTTTGCCATACCTTCCACTATTTTTTGAATTCTCCAAAGCAACTCATTCATACATATTTCGATGCCTTGCTTCTTCATGATCTTGATTCATTGTTAAAAGGTTGAAGCTTTTGTATAGTTGTGTGTTGTTAAACCGTTTCCCCATACATATAGAGTTTAAGGGGGCATGGTTTAAAAATGAAGATAATAACATGCAACATGCATAATGAATTTTCAGTGTTTAATTCTTTTTAGACATGAATACATGAATGCAACCAAATACATAGGTTCAACTCTCTTCCAGCTACAAATAAGTGATCAAAATCATATACAAAGTCCACATTCATGGGATCCTCTAAAATGGGCATGTTTGATGGTTGTCCCTTAACATGTGATTTAGTGTTCACATAGTGAATCATTTTATTATTGTTGTTATTTTGTTTTTCAACTAATGATTGGAGTGTAAGGTTTTCTTTGTTTTTTTGTAAATGTATAAAGATGCCATGGCATGGTTATATTATTGGAGGATTAACAAATATGTTACTTTACAAAACATTGATAATATTAAAAATATTGTTACTTTTAAGTTTAAATGGAAAATATGAGATGTGAAATAATCACAGGTTAAAAGAAAAGTAAGATACCATAAAGAGGTCATTAACCATAATCTAGAAGATCAAAATTACCTCTATGTTTTAACTAGTTGGAAGTAGAAAATTAATATAGCCAAGATAAGAACGAATTCTCATGAGTTTCATAGTGAAACATAGCGTTGTACACTACATAAAACACCATGAGTGAAAATGATTTGTCATCTTTGTGACACTATGGGCATTGGTGATGAAAGTCACTTTCTCTTAGAATGCCTTGTGGATAGAATGCCTTGCGTATATCCACATTAGATCGTAGTTCCATAATCTTTGTTATAATACATACTTTCCTAACTTTCTAACTTGTCAAAACTACAATGACCTAGAAAGACTTCTTCTAAACTTTTCCAGTATAAAAAATAATTCCACTCTTTTTTCTAAAGATCTAACCAAAGTTGATCTCAATAAACTTTAACAATTATCATTATCATTATAATGTAATGTTTTTCCAATTTTGTATTGACTATTTATTTTCATTATTTTAATAGTGATAAAAACATGACCAGGGAAGAAATATATCTGAAAACAACACTGTTATATTATTATCTTGTAGTATCTTGAAATTGCATCTACAAGTATAAATCCTGTGTATTATTCACATTTTTGTGTGGGTGTTGGTCAAGAATGGCGTCTCTTACCACAAAGACAAAGTCACCCTTAAATATGATTGGAAAGAAATACCTGGCCATAAATGCCCCAAATGTAAAATTTGAACACACAAACATTAATTACTTGCAGTCTTGCATCAAAGCATAAAATGCTATCATATCAACATATCACCCCAATCCCCAGTGCTTTAGTCTGCAACAACATGGACGTAATGATCAATACTGGTGGTGTTGTACATAAACCCTTGTGTGTACTTCAATTACAGCGTCCAACTCCTCGCTTAGGTTCATTCTCCAACTGTACACCGCGCCTCCCCACAGTTACATGTGCATCAGCTACTGTAACAACAACAACAGACGTTCCTCATCCTCCAACTCTCAAGCACAAACGCCCACAAAACGTAGAGGGGAATTTTTACGTCAGTAAGTCTCCACATACACTGAATTAGCACTAGCTTTCCGAATTTAGAGTAAAATAAAACTGTTTACGGTTAAATTCCATCACAATTACCCCTCTAAAACTACTGATGCTCCAATTTGCAGACCACAAATGCATAGACTGCGATGTATGCCGGTGGATGGCCCCTGTAAGTGGAAATTTTCTACTATGAGAAATTTAACATATAGTTTAAATTCTGTAGTTTTTGTATATTTCCGGGGAGTTGACGTTTCAAGAATTGAGTTAATGTTTATATCAATATTTTGATTTCTTCTAGGGATTTGAGACTGAATCAATGGTTCCCTGTGCAGGAAACTTACAGAAGAGTCGATGGGCAGGCGGCAGTGTATAAGCAACCAGACTCTGCAGAAGAAAGAACAGCTGCCCTCCAGGTTTGTTCAAGTAGAAGTGTCAGGTTTTCGGTACATGTTCTCATGATATTATAATGTGGATGTTTGAACCTTGGCGTGTGCTACTTATTTAATTGGAGACGTGTTTTGTCTGGTCTTTTTATGGGGGTTACAGAGGCTCAGCAGATAGAGTCACATACCTTTTAATTATCTGGCAGCCTGCATACCTACATTGGGTTTGAAGAGGTTTTTGAAGGTCATTTACTTTGTAGGACTTCAGGTTTGTTCCTTTCCGGGCACGGAAGGTCTTGACCTTTTTTTAGAATGTTAAAAAGCTTTTTTTAGAAGGTTAAAAAGCTCTTGCTCAAGCCCATGTAAGGTCTTCACAGAAAGGTTAATCCAGAGAAGTCCTTGCCAACTTAGTAAGGTCTTGGTCAACCCAATAATGCCTTGGTCAACTTTCCAAAGGGTTGGTCTTGGTCCTTTCTAGGGGCATAAGGTCTCATCCTTATTAGATGGTTATGAAAGGTCTTACTTAAGCTTAAGTAAGGTCTTGACTAAGGGTGAACCCTTCAAAGTCCTTGTCAACCCAATAAGATCGTGGTTAACCCAATAAGGTTTTGGTTAATCCTACAAAGGGTTAGTCATGTTCCTTGCTAGGGGTAATAAAGTCTTGCCCTTTTTTAAAAGGTCATGAACTGACTAACTAGAGCTCAAGTCAAGTCTTGGTTGAAAGGGCAATCCATGAAAGTCCTTGTCAAACCAATTCAATCTTGGTCAATCCAATAAGATATTGCTAGTTAACCCTTTGAAGAATTGGCCCTAAACCTTTTTAGGGGCGGTATAGTCTTTCCTTTTCTTGAAGCATCTGAAAGGTCTTTCCTAAACTCATGTAAGGCCTTTAGTGAAATATCAATCGAATAAAGTCCTTAACAAACTAGTGAGATATGGGTCATCTCAATAAGGTTTAGGTCAACTCTTTGAAGGGTTTGTTCTAATCTTTTATGGGGTGTATTGACTAGGAAAAATGTCTGTGTCAACAACATGGGTTCTCCTTAGTGAAAAAACCAAAGTAGATTCCTCACCATTTGGAATAGGGAACCCATCCAGATTCTAACTCAACAACCATTACTATTTTAGGGTGTCACGACACCAAGGATTGACTCGAAACAGAGGTCGTGTTCCCTTCCTTGCACGTGCAAAACTGCCCAAAAACAACCCTTAGAAGCCAAACTGACCTCGATGTGTGCCCGACAGACTATGCCTAACCCACACACACCTTACCCATTTACTTGTTTTACTTAACTTAATCATTCTTAGACATTGGTTACATTAACACTTAGCTAAAAGAACATCAACACAAGAACAACAGATGTGCCCGACATCACCTCAATGGGGTGCACTCAATATATACTATATAGAAGAGAGTACAATATTGGGAGAGTGCCTGCAAGTTGCTTCTCTGGGAGTGCGCCCAAAACAGTTGCAACTCCACTTACATAAGGAACCCCAAGAATCTGCCCACACCACTTCTTGATGACAAGCTTCTTGTTCGTGGCTTACCCTATAGCTCCCACAGGTCTGCCTCCTATGGCACCTAATTGCTTCTCACTCAGACCACCATGCATTGAACTACGACTAGACTGTCTTCTGCCTAACTTGCGCCTGGTTCTTGTGCTTGGTGTGCCCATCTCCCTTGTGTGCTTTGACTTCTTCCCACTTCAGGAATCTGCCTCTAGGCCTGAACATGCCTGCGCCTTTATAAACTCCCAAGTTGTGTTATGAAATGCACCCAAGGGTCACACCTTGGGCCGAACTCCTTATACCTTGGATGCTTTACTTTGGGGTTGCTGGTTGGGCTCCTCCCTATGTCGGAATGCACAAGACTCAACGCCCTTTCCAAGGTGCATGCACCCATCTCGTGAGTCGTCATGCCTCTAGGATTTCCTCGATGAGGTTTCCATCCCACTCTGTTGAGTGCGCTTCCCATGGAGTGTCCTCATGCCCTCTTCATTGCACTCTTGCTGAAGCTCCTCGTCGTGCCATTGGGTCCACATGCCCACCAAGGTGCCTGGGTGTTTTGTCACTTGGTGTGGGTGTCTCACCACATGCCCCACTTCCTAGGTCCACTTGCCAACGGGAAAGCCTCTAGGATTTCAAGTCGGGTTCGCTTCGACTTCAAGTCTGCTTCTTTATTTTCTTGCGCCAAGACTATGACATAGGGCTTTATTGGTTGTGACCCGGCCCACCATTTAAGGTTTTAAAGATGATTTTAAATCATACAATGCTAAATGCAGATGTAGATGAGATTCTATACTACATACAAAGTGCAAATCTATGCTAAGGTTTCCTATCTAGGATAGAGTAACTAGCAATGTAAGCAAAGCACCAAACTTATAATTTGGTTCTATCTTTAGCAAGAAAGTTATTGAGTTAAAAAAACTAAGAAATATGAATAACTAGATGAAAAGCATTAGAATAGTTCAAAATAAAAAAACAAAAAATAATTCCAGTGGTATGCTTACTCCTTTAGGCAAACATTTGAGAAAGAAACATAAACAGGAATGCATTCTTTATACATGAGATTAATCTGCACTATGAAGAAATTCCATGCACTTTCATCATTAGAACTGAAGTCTTTCTCTCAAAATAGCTTGGAAAAATGGATTTTCCTCATTAAAGTTCTATAGAGAAGGTTTACAAAAAGTGAAATAGTCAAAAGACTTCCTCTGTTGGTTCTTATCCTATTTTTAAGTAGCCAAATAAGAATCGGTTACTGAAGTTCAACAGTTTCTTGAACTACTTGGTTCTTATCCTATTTTCAAGCAGCCAAATAAGAATCGGTTACTGAAGTTCAACAGTTTCTTGAACTACTTGGAGCATTGGGATCTTGTATAATTGCTTCTTTGTCATGAACATGACTATTGGAACGATTCATAGATTGGGGGTCTTTTTGTACAAAAAATAATCACCTTCATTGATATTTGCTCTATCATGAATAACTAGATGAAAAATATTAGAATAGGTTAAAACAAAAAAATAAAAAATAAGTACAGTGGTATGCTTACTCCTTTAGACAAACATTTGAGGGAGAAACATTAAACAGGAATGCATTCTTTATACATGTGAATAATCTGCACTGTGAAGAAATTCCATGCACTTCCAGCATCAATGTCTTTCTCACAAAATAGCTTGGCCAAAATGGGTTTTCCTCATTAAAGTTCTATAAATAAGGTTTAGAATAAGTGAAATAGTCAAAGCTTCCTCTGTTGGTTCTTATCCTATTTTTAAGTAGCCAAACAAGTTTCAGTTACTGAAGTTCAACAGTTTCTTGAACTACTTGGAGCATTGGGATCTTCTATAATTGCTTCTTTGTCATGAACATGACTATTGGAATAATTCGTAGATTGGGGGTCTTCTTGTACAAAACATAATCACCTTCATTGATTATTGCTCTATCATCTTGCCAGGTGTCCATTTATCATTTGCTCCTGACTTTGGTGGATGGGACCATGTACATTCTCGGAGAGTAAGAATCATTAACACTTGTGAAAACCACTTCAGAATTGAAAGGCAGTTTTCAGAGGCAAGAGTCATGGTTTTGAAAACCATATTTCAATCTCCACAATTCATGTGTTTGCACCATGTGTTATTGTGGTTTTAAAATGCGGAGGCCTACCTCCTTGTTAAAGTCCTGCATGTTTTCCCTCCATAATCAAGAGAGACCATTGATCCTTGGTCTATTCCCATTGTCAGATTTGCTAGATTCCAACCCAATTTTGACTTTGAATTGACATTTTGTTATTGCACCATCGTCATTAAGGTCCTACCTTGATTTGAGTCACATCTTGCTTGTGAATTCATGAAGCTCATCACTTCTTTTGACTAAGGATTTAGAGAGGGCCAAACTCAAAAATTGGGCCTAATCAAGGTATCGACACCTTTTGCGAATTGACCTAATCATTCAAAGGAAAAACCAAAATGGGTGAGTGCTCGATCAAGGGATTGAGACCAATTTTTGAATAGGTTGAAAACATCAAATTGCAATAGGAAAAATAGACCCAATAACAAGATCAAGCCTGATTTGAAAATCAGGAAGAAATTTTGGGAGGGAGATTAAAGGCCTCATCAAAAGATTGGGGAAAAGCACTTCGAATGATATAAAATGGTCTGATCAAATGATTGAGGGTGATTTCATAATTGGGAGAAAGAAAATTGAACAAGGGAATAAATAGAGGAAAATGGTGAAAGCGAAGCCTTGGAGGAGGAAGGAGGGAGGAACCACAGAGAGCTAGGGTTTGCAGGTTAGGTCATAGCTTTTGCAGACTTCTGTCAGAGGTAAGGTTTCTGACCGACCTCCTCTGACGGTGGAGGACAACATCGACATGGGGGATGCCATAGGTGGGGGGGTGTTGCCCCCTCCCCTAGTTTCGAATAAGGGGAAAGGCTCGAATACAGGGCTAGGTCCTGACCTCCAACTGGGGATGGGAGGAGAAGGGACGAGCGGGGTCATCAAGTTGACTCGGGAAGGAGGAGAAACCAAGAAACCAAGGCAGTGCGTGTCGAAAGCTCGAACGGTGCCCAAACGACAGATTTGTTCGGTCAGAGTCCGAGAGGATATCCAGTGCATGAAAGATCACGCCCTCATCGCTAAATTTGTTGGGATTTGGCTGATCGAGAAGGCTCTAGTCCGGTGGATAACCACAACCTGGAAACCCTAGGGCCACTATGACCTTCAACTCGGAGCCAAAGGTTTATTCACGATATTCTTTTTTAATGAGGCAGATCACACTCACATCTTTGATAATGGACCATACTTTTTTCATTCTACGGGGTTATACTTGCGCCCTTGGAAAGAACGTTTTAACCCTGATAAAGAAAATCTGACAATCGCCCCTGTTTGGCTTTGCCTATACTCCTTACCCTCTGAATACTAGAAGGAGGAAATCCTTACTGACATAGTTAACACCTTGGGAGTTTTTGTCAAGGTATCAAAGCAAACAAAAAAGATGAGTTACACTTCATATGCCCGAATTTGTTTTTATATGGATATTTCCCAAGATTTGCCAGAAGGGATTGAACTAACCTGGGAGGACAAGGAATGGTTCCAGGCGATCGACTATGAGCAGATTTCTTTTCGCTGCAGGTGTTGGCATGAGCATGGACATCTTTTTCGTGACTTCCCTCTCAACAAACAACCTGGAGTCACTCCTAATCAGGGAGGGAAAGACTCAGAAGGGTTTACCAAAGTAATAAACAAGAAGCACCTAGCTAAGAAAGGTGACGAACCTGAGATTCATAAGAAAGCCCAGACGCACAATTGGTTTGAAGTCTTGCAACCAGTGGCAGAGAAAGAGGAATTGGAGGAAGGTCAAATTCTAGAGACGCAGGCCAATGACAAAACCCTCACCCCTGGAAAAGTAACCCAAGATGCAGAATAGGTAGTGGTGATGGAGGACACCCCATGCCCGGGGAGGAAGGTGAGGAGATGGAATTTGGCGAACTTGACCTGGAGGGTATGGAGGTGGCTTGCTTAGAAAAAGTCTTGGATTCTATTCCGCTGCAACAAGTCTCCCTTCTGGAAAAAGCTATCATCAAAACAAAAGAAGTGAAATACTTGGGTATAGCCTCTGAGTCCCATAAGGAGACTAAAGGGAAAAAGAAAGGAAGAGCTGAGAAACAAGGAAGACACAGTAATATTCAGAGAATCCAAGTAGTTGGTGCAAAGTTGGTAGCCTTAGGCCAATACCCTACGATAGATGCAGCGCTCGCCTCCTCCCTCAAACAGTTATAAGATGCGGATAACATCATGGAATATTTGAGGTTGTAATAGCCCATTGAAGATACGTCTTCTGAGAAGGAAAATAGAGATTGAAAAACTGACCATAGTACTACTTCAAGAAACTAAATGCTCTGAAGCAGAGCTCAAAATCATAGGCAAGAAAGTCTGGACAACCTATGAGGCCATAGCAAGTGATGCCAGGGGAGTAGCTAGGGGGATAAGTATACTTTGGAATCCCAAGGAGCTCTGCCTCTCGGGCTTTATGGCCTCTCACTTTACCCTATCAACCTTTTGTCACGTGGCAGGCACAAGAATTTGTGGCTTTCTCTCCAATGTATATTGGTCCTCAATAGCCAATAAAAAACCTCCTTCCTAGATTCAATGCTCAACCTAAGGGTGGTGGCTGGTCCCTGTCCTTGGATCCTAGTCGGGGACTTCAACTTGTTTCGCATCTTGGAAGAGAAAAAAGGGGGTATTTGACAATTAAACCCCATCAGCAAACAATTTAATGAAGTTATAGAGGCCCTTGATTTGGTCGATGTCAGAATGTCCAATAATATCTTTACCTGGAATAATTAGCGGGTAGGGGACAAAAGCATAGCTTGTAGGTTAGACCGTTTCTTAGTTTCAGAGTCGGTAATGATGGGGGGAGGAGAGTTGTCAGCTGTTGTACTCCCATCGACGGGATCTGACCACTGGTCGATCATTCTGGAATGGCAAAGAATAGGGGCGAACCTTCAGAGACCCTTTGAGTTTGAGCAATTCTGGCTCCTCCATCTGGACTCCCCAGAGAAACTTCGTCAATGGTGGCAGGAATTGACACCCATAACGGGAACACTCATGTACCAATTTCAACAGAAACTTAAGGTCCTAAAAGGAAAAATTAAGCATTGGAATTTAGAATCCTTTGGGAACATTTTCCAAGGGAAAAAATAGCTGGATCATAAGATGAAAGAAGTTCAGCAGGCCGCCATGACCTCGGGTTTCTCCGAGGAGCTGCGGGCACAGGAACAACATCTTCTAAAAGAACTCAACCTCAAGGAACAACAGAAAGAGCTTCTTTGGAAACATAAATCCATAAATCGTTGGCTGAAAGAAGGGGAGCGCAACACGAAATTCTTCCACAAAGCAGCCATTCAACACTGACAGGGAAATCGAGTGGTGCGTCTAAAGAGAACAGATGGTACCTATGCCGAAACTCAAATAGAACTGGAGCAGACCTTCAATGGGTTCTATGTCGACCTTCTGGAGGAACCCGATATCAATCGTTAAGAGGCGCAGGAATAGGTGTTGAACCACATCCCTAAGGTGATTACGACCGATCACAACATTATGTTAATTAAACCAATCGACATGGATGAGTTGGAGGCAACGGTTAAGCAAATGGCAACGGATAAATCCCCAGGACTGGACGGGTTCACCACGAATTTCTTCCACTCTTGCTGGGATTGGCTGAAAGGTGAAGTGTTGGAGTTGGTAGAGGACTCAAGGAGAACGGGGAGCATTCTGAAATCCTTCAATGCTACTTCCCTTACGCTAATTCTGAAAGAAACAAGCATGGAAGATCTTGGTAAATTTAGACCGATCGCCCTCTGCAATGTCATCTACAAAATAATAACCAAGATATAGAAAATCAGTTGCGACCCCTCTTACCCATACTAATCTCCCCCTAGCAAGCTGGATTTGTAGAAGGACGGAAAATTCTAGACCACATCTTTTTGGTTCACGAAACTATCCATTCCTTGAAGATGGATAAGATTCCAGGTATGCTACTTAAACTTGACTTATCTGAAGCATACGATAAACTCAATTGGACCTTCTTAGCTGCAATACTAAGGACCTTTGGTTTTAATGAGCAATGGATCAAATGGGTGATGAGCCTTGTCTCTTCGGTTTTCTTCTCAATCTTGGTTAATGGAAATCCGTCACAGCCATTCTCAACCTCGAGGAGGATTCGTCAGGGGGACCCCTTATCTCCCTTCCTGTTCATTATTATTGCTGAAGGACTTGGTCGAATGCTCAAAGCTATGTAAGAAAGAAATCAAATTTGAGGTCTTACCCTTAGTGATGGGATGGATCCTCAAACCCATCAACATTTCGTTGATGATAACATGTTAATGGGCCCCTCCTTGGTCTAGGAATTCGGAGGTATCAAAAAGGGTTTAGACACCTTTCTAGAAGCTAGTGGATTAGAGATCAACAAAGACAAATCGAAAGTCTATTTTTTCAACACTTCGAAAGTCACGAGTAGGAATATTCTTTGTATTTTGGAATTTAAGGAAGGTCACCTCCCATCCATGTATTTGGGCGCTCCTTTGGCTGAATCAACTATTCGCCAAATCTCATGGAAGGATCTTCTCGACAAACTCAAGCGCAAGCTCGAGCAATGGACATTTAGAGCCCTCAATTTCCCAAGTCGTCTCATTATGGTAAAGTCGGTGTTGCAAGCAATGCCCCTCTACCTTTTCTTAGTTCTGACTGCTCCAAAATTGGTACTCAAGCAAATCCAAAACATACAGAGGAAATTTTCTGTGAGGAGGATCTCAAGGGCACTAGAAATGGGCCCTGATCGAATGGGATACCCTGTGTATGCCAAAGGAAGTAGGGGGTTTGGGACTGCGTGACCCGGTAAGTGTCAACAGGGTCATGGGAGCCAAAATTTGGTTGCGGTGGATCACCCACACCGAGGAGCCTTGGGCACTGTTATGGTACGACAAGTATGCCCCACACTGGCCTAAGCAGAATCTCATCAGGTTCAAGGACGACATACCGGGCTCTCATATTTCAAAAGCGGCACAACTGAATAGGGGATTAATTCAAAGGCACAGTTTCTGGGAGATACGAGATGGCGAGTTAGCCTCCTTTTTGCAGGATGCATGGCAATGATTACCTCGCCTAGTTGATAGAGAAGATATACAAGACCTAAATCTGTATATTTAGAGCAGTCCTCTGGAGCGGGTGCAAGACTTTTGGGAGACCATGCAGGAAGACATGCAATTCTGGGTGTGGAACTCTGTGCTCGAAGGATTCCCAAGGTGGATGGGTTGGACAAAGTCTGTTGGATGTACTCCAATACAGGTAATTTTAGTATCACAGAGGCGGTGGGATTACTTATGGAAACACACAGACTGCTGAAGAGGGGAAAATGGAGCAAGGTATGGAAGGGGAACCTATGGCCCAAAATTGCAACTTTTAGTTGGTTGTTACTACGTCGACGCATCCTAACCTGGGAAAATCTTCTGAAAAGAGGTATGATTGATCTCTCTCGATGCTATCTATGTTATAAAGAGGTCGAAGCCATTGATCACCTACTAGACAGTTGCCCAACGGTATCCTCCCTCTGGGATATGGGAGAGGAGAGGTTCAGAAAGAGCGCCAAGGTTAGGGGACACCCAGATCTTACCCTAGCCACGTGGCCATCTCAGGCCTTTACAAATGAGCTTCTCAACAGAATATGGGAAATATTCCCAGGGTTTGTGGTGTGGGAATTATGGAAAGAGAGAAATCGACAAATTTTTGAGGAAAAAATAGGACAACAGAGGCAGTTTGGCTGCTAATTGAACTTCACTTGAAGGAAACACTCACTATCACTCAATGGAATTCTGAAGCAATCAAAGCAGACAATGCAGAGAGGCAAATATTGAATGACTGGGGTATTTTTAGTTTACCTGTGAGCATTGGCAGTTCGCGCGCTCTGGTCGCCCCCCTACTAAGTCCTAACTCCTGGAAATGCTCGATGGTGGGCACCTTCAAACTCAACTTTGATGGGGTGACGAAAGGGAATCCTGGCTCAACTGGATATGGAGGGGTCATTTGCAATGATGAAGGCAGTGTGCTCAGTGTCTTCTGGGGAGACCTTGGAGAAACCACGAACAATGTTGCAGAATTGGGAGGCCTGGTTAGTGGCCTGAAGTGGGCATTGGAGCAGCTATGGACATCACTTCTGGTGGAGGGGGACTCAATGTTCATAATCTCCACGGCGGGACAAATCGAGTGGGGATCAGCCATTTCCAAAGTCTCTCAGAATTGGAAGTGGGAGAGCAAGTTGCTTGCGCTTCAATGTTTGTTGGCCACCACCCCTACCATCCAGTTCATGCACGTTCGAAGATAAGGGAATAAGGTGGCGGATGTGTTGGCGAACAAAGGGGTGGGAACACGTGTCCCCTCCCATGCAGGCCTGCTGGTGGACACCTGTGACCAAGTTGCGACAACGATGTATGGAACTCGCTGTCGTTGACATAGGCCAACTGGAAAGAGAACCAACAGGTGGAGGGGAAAGGCCAGTCAAGACAGCTGCCACGCGACATCAACGAGGTCAGGGAGATCCTTCCATACTTGACTCGTCATCCCTCACCAACTTACATCCGAGTAGAATCGTTACGAAAAGTGGAGACGGGGAGGAAAGGACGGATGGCAATCACCTCGTATATCATAAATGATGGTACAACAGTCTCGTCAAAGCTCGTTTTGAGCACAACGGAGGGAATGATATCTGTGCAGGCTACAACGAGTGGAAAAGGACGAAGCCGAAGCAGCTCTTGGTTCTTCGTAGAATTGAAGCATGTGGTACATGGGCAAGGGATGATCTGATTAAGATCAGTGAGTATGAAGGAATGAGTGTTTGTACTATGGACAATTTGGGGCAGGGGTTCGGTCCTTTAAAGTTGGTGACGTTTAGATTGAAGAAATTCAATGACATTTTTTCACTTACACATTATGTCAAACACTTGATCGAAATAGGGTTTACGATTAAAAATTACTTCTTTAATTTAAAATATAAACCACCAAGATCAAGAACTTTCCAAGGTTGAAGTAAATCATTCACACATGAATACACAGGAAATTTTGGTCAAAGACTGGGCAAAACCCCAACTCCTGGGGATAACCCTAAAAAGAGAAATTATCATTAAAGGAGAAACTCACAATTTTTCCAACAACATAGAAATTTTTTTCTTCTGACCCTTATAGAAAAAATTCCCAAAATCACTTCTATAGCAAATTACCTCGAATTATGTGCCATCCGTAGTGTATGATTTGTTGTACCTTCACAAATGCGAGTACAGACTGTACGGATCTGCCACATGTGTGGATTGTATGGATTGTACTCTTTGTACTTTTATGTTGCCTTAGGAATTGTGCCCAGCCTGCAATAATTGCCCCGTCAGACTGTTGTACGATGCTGCCTCGAAATCTGTACCTCACATGTGCTGTACGGATTTTGACAAGCTGCAATTAATGTGGATGTACCTTGCTGCTTGAATTGGGAATTATGCCCACTCTAGGGTATCTCTCTCTCTCCTTAAGTTTCAATCTTCTCTCTCTCTCATCATTAATGATGGTGTTTCTAATTTGTCCTCAACTCTCGTTTATACTTTAAATTCTATAACTACCTCATCTAACCAACTTAATCTTATGGTTGAGATGCTTTTACAAAATCTAGGGTCCTCACTTAATGCACTCTTATTTAATAATAATTCACTTTAATTATTAAATATCTTTTAAGTGAGACCCAATACAATAAAGTACAAAACATCATTTATTTATATATAACTCATCTTTTATACATAAATATACAAGGGACAAATTACATGCCCTCTTTATAACACAACACCAAAACTATAAAGAGGAGCTTCAGAGTTAACTTTTCAACACTCTCTCTTAACAAGGAAGGTCCGCAGCACTATCTCCATCTTTGACTCCTACAACAAATCCCTCCTGCTCTGGAATCAATCTCAGAAACAGATGCTCTACCTCGAATTGAAACTCTAAAGCCTGAGACTCGACTTGAGTCTCATCCAACTGTTCGTATGCACCATCACTTGATTGGTTGAGCCTTCTGTCAGTGCTCTAGAGAGAGTCACTCTCCTCTTCAGGACGATATCTATCGAATGCAGCATTATCCTAATCCTCTGACCCTAACAGCCACCCTCTCGATCCTGCTCCTGGTCCTACAATATGCCCTCTCAGGACATAGAGTCTATCCCTGCGATCACCCAATAGAATAGTGGTCCCAATTGGCTCATCTCTCCGATACAGGAAGACATGACCAAACCTAATCATATCCCATAGCCATCATCCTCGAAGGATGACACCAATGTTATCGGAACCGGACCGGTCATCGAACCGGTGAAGCCCAAAATGTGAACCGGACCGGAACCGGCAAAAAACCGGGTAAAAAACCGGCTGACTAAAAAATACATAAAATATTCATATTTTGTAAAAAACATATATATATTCATGTGCATACATATGAATCCAGACCATTAATACAAAAATATGCAAAGTTTCTCATATATATAGCAAATATGGGTGCAAATATCCAAAATAGCACCTAGTGCAATACATCTCTGAGGTTCTGAACCAAAGTACATTAACAAAGAGGCTCCAAAGTACATCAGCAAAGTTTTATTTTCTGGTTTTTAAAAAAAAAATTGAGTTTCCTGAGTCCCCAGTCCAGACCGGCCGGTTTTGACTAGTCCGGCCGGTTTTGGTCGGTTTTGGCCGGTTCCGGCCGATTCCATACCCGGTCTGGAAAAAAATCCGGTTTTTTGAAGTTGTTTTGCTGACCGGACCGGCCAACCCTGTAAACCGGTCAGACCGGCTGGTTTTGCCGGTTCCAATAACACTGGATGACACTGAGAGTTTGCTTACTCTCATCCCAGGTACAAACAATACTCCGTGAATATCCACGAACTCTCCAAGGTCCAGTTGGAACCTGATTGTTCCAACCCCTCATATCACAATATGGGGACTATCAACATCTGTCTGGATGAAATGTCCTAGCCCTAACAAACTGATCATCTGAAAGGAATCATAGACTCCAGTCATATCTCTGGTTGCATCACTGTCAACAACCTAAACATTCTCAAAGGTAGAGCTCCCTACATTGGAATTAATTGAGACAAGAGAAAACTCTTGCTCAAACTTCATGGCATATTCTTCTACTGCTGCAGAGGCTGCCACATCTCTTTCAGTCTTCACAATCTTTTCTCAGGACATTTCGAGGCATAATGCCCCATCTAATCACAATGGTAGCACCTGATCTGACTAAGGTCTTTCTTTTTCTTGTTTATCTTTGCTGCAAGAGCCACACTATGCTCCACCTCTTCACTGACTTTCCCACCCAAAGCCCCCTCTCGAATCTCCTCTTAGGTGAAATCATCCCACAACCTGGACCAGTCCAGAAGTTTCTCTCTGCCAACAATGCATTTGACAAAAACCTCCCATCTCTTGGTGAATCCCTTCAGAGCTATTCTTACCAACTCTAAGTCTGAGATAGTTTCTCCTACCGCTGCTAATGTGTCTTTGACTTGAGCCACTCGAGTCAAGTAGGAGGTTACACTTTCATATTTTGTCATCTTTACATTGTGTAACTTGTCCTTCAGAGCCATCTTTTGACTCTCGTTCTTTGCCTCGATCAACTACTTCAAGACATCCCACATATCATTGGCACTCTTTTTCTCTGCCAAATGAGGGATAAGATGATCCTTCACCCCATATAGGATCACCCTCTGAGCTCTGGCTTCTAGGGCTTCAAATTCTTCTAAGTCAACCTTGTCTGTGGGCTTCGTCATCTTGGTGTTTGCAAAGCTCCATATCTTCCATTCTTTGAGCACTGTAGTTATGCTCACTTTCCATGGAAGATAGTTGGATATGCCATCCAACCTATCTTCATACCGAATGCTCATCATCTGGAAAATATATCACAACAAATTTTCTAAACTAAAAGATAACACAATTCAGTTCTATGATTCAAAACTTGAATACTACTTCAACCTCGCTCTGATACCATGAAGAAATTCAGTGACATTTTTTCACTTACACATTATGTCAAACACTTGATCATACTAGGGTTTATGATTAAAAATTACTTCTTTAATTTAAAATATAAACCACCAAGATCAAGAACTTTCCAAGACTGAAGTAAATCATTCACACATGAATATGCAGGAAATTTTGGTCAAAGACCGAGCAAAACCCCAACTCCTGGGTAAAACCCTAGAAAAAGAAATTATCATTAAAGGAGAAACTCAGAAATTTTCCAACAACACAGAAAATTTTTCTTCTGACCCTTACAAACAAAATTCCCAAAATCACTTCTACAACAAATTACCTCGAATTATGTACCAACCGTAATGTACGGTCTGTTGTACCTTCACACGTGCGAGTACAGACTGTACGGATCTACCACACGTGTGGACTGTACGGACTATACTTTTTGTGCTTGTCTGTTGCCTCGGGAATCGTTCCTAGCCTGCAATAAATGCGCTGCTAGACTATTGTACAATACTGCCTCGAAATATGTGCCTCACGTGTTGTACGGATTCTGATAGGCTGCAATTAATGTGGTTGTATCTTGTTGTTGCTACATTGGGAATTGTGCCCACTCTAGGGTATCTCTCTCTCCTTCAGTCTTCTCTCTCTCTTCTCATTAATGATGGTGTTTCTAATTTGTCCTCAACCCTAGTTTTATACTTTAAATTCTGTAACTACCTCATCTAACCAACTTAATCTTATGGTTGAGATGCTTTTACAAAAGGGTCCTCACTTAATGCACTCTTATTTAATAATAATTTACTTTAATTATTAAATATCTTTTAAGTGTGACCCAATACAATAAAGTACAAAACATCATTTATTTATATATAACTCATCTTTTATACATAAATACACAAGGGACAAATTACATGCCCTCTTTATTACACAACACCAAAGCTATAAAGAGGATCTTCAGAGTTAACTTTTCAACAAAGATACCCAATGCCGGCCCAAAACCGTATAAGTGCTCGCTCTCCTAGATTGATAGTCATGTGGTTTTTTATGCATTACCAGAATTGTTGGCTTCAGTTAGTAGGCGGCGGTATCTCTTTCACCTCGGGCACCCTTGTCCTGTGTATCATGGCCCCCAGGTGGCGCATGCGTAGCAGGAGAGGCTCTCGACAAAGTACTGGGGAGAGGGTTCACTTAGGGGAGGAAGGGACTTCGGAGCAAGGGATGAGGGTGACGAAGGATCTCCCCCCTTTGGAATTTAATTGGGAAGCTCAGTACATCGCGGAGACCCTGGCGGCCACCGAGGCTCAGATAGCACATAAGGAGGTTTCCCTCCTAAGGGAACTAGAGACCCAGTAGGGATGAAAGATCGCTGCTAATCTGTTTTGGGTAGTAAGAACCCCCTGGCAAGAGAACTTCAAGCCCGAGACCATATGGTGAAGGAAATCAAAGAGGCCACCGCGGCGATCAAGCGCGACTGATAGACCAACTTTGATGGAGCGCGTACATTGGAAGTTGCATTTGCGGGGTATCTCGCCCAAGCAACCAAGGATATGGGGGATGGCGCTGCTAGGGCCACCAGTGATCCGTTAGCTCCTTGAGCTGAAGGGAGATTGATGTTGCGGGTAGTTTGTGCTGCGACCCTTTATTTTTGCAATTTGATGCCAGTTGATTTTTGTTATCATACTCAATATTTGCGTAGACATAGTAAATCCAGGGGGGAAACTTGTTGTTTTGGGGGTCATCAAGCCAATGCTTGGTTATATTTTGGATGTATTATCTTGTGTAGAACTTCAATGATCGGGTCCCTGTTCGGGTACACAGGGTACTCCCAAAAGACCGAACACCTTCAGCAACCGCTTCACACAAATAGATCACAGATCAACACACCGATGTTTGTCACGTGGTTAAAACCCTCGAAAGGGAAACAGTCCACGGCCCCAGCCAAATAGCTACTTGGAGCAATTTATTATGCAAAAGAAAGAAAGTTACATATGAGCTTCTCATAATTGATCAACTAGCCAAGGACCCTCTATGCTCTTTAAATAGAGATCATAGACCGATCGGGTGTTAAGCCACGGATCAATGGTAGGTATGATCTAAGAGAAGTTGAACCGTCAGATCACTCTATGTCTAGAACATATCGTGACCGTCGGATTAGAATATTTACAAATGCATACTAATGCATACTAAAGAGACACACTTTTACCTAACGGATATATTACACAAGTTGATCTTAACTAACTCCTAAGTGTCTAAATATCCTAACATCCCCCCTTAAGAACAACGTGGGATAGGATTGAAGGATTTACAAAAGTGACACTATTAGGAGAAGGAAGGAGGCATTAGAGTTTATCCCCCCTTAAGGACACATTCTTGAACTCCTAACATAGACCAAAGTTTAGAAAACTTCGTTTCTGTAAGAGACTTGGTGAAGATGTCTGCAACTTGATCATCTGTAGGGCAATAGAGCACTTCAATAATACGATCATGAACAAGATTTCTGATGAAGTGCATGTGTAGCTCAATGTGTTTGCTTCACTGATGTAGAACTGGAGCTTTGGCAAGCTTGATGGCACTTTGATCGTCGCACCAAAGTGGATTAGGCTGCTGCTGCTTGAATCCAAACTCTGAAAGGATCTGTCGAAGCCATAAAGCTTCCTGACTGGCATTAACTGCGGCTCGATATTCTACTTCTGCTGAAGAAAGAGCAAGAGCTTATTGTTTCTTACAAGCCCAAGTGACAGGTCCAGATCCCAGACTGAAAACATAACCTGCAGTAGACTGTCGATCATCCGGATCATCGGCCCAATCTGAATCAGTGAAACCAACCAACAAAGGTTTCCCCCCTGTACTGTAATGAATCCCAAACTGAATTGTACCTCGAATATATCGAAGTATTCATTTTGCTGCTTTCTAGTGACTTTCATGAGGAGTTTGCATATAACGGACAACACGACCAATGGCAAAGGAAAGGTCAGGACGGGAATGAGTCTAGTATAAAAGACTACCAACAAGCTAACGATACAAGGTGGCATCTACTTTAGGGGAAGTACAAGTGGCAGAAAGTTTGACTCCAGACTGGAAGGGAGAAGGGGCTGGTTTACAATCTTCCATGTGGAAGCGACGAAGAAGGTCACAAGCATACTTAGACTATGAAAGAAAGATTTCTTCTTTGGTTTGCAAGACTTGGAGACCAAGAAAATAATGCAAATGTCCTAAGTCTGACATTTCAAAATTTTGCTTAAGACTGGATTTCACATGGGTTATAAGTTTAGGGTCACTACCAGTAAGGATAAGATCATCAACATAAAGAACAAATATGATGAGATGGTTTCCTACGTTCTTGGTATAGACATTGGGGTCAGAATGGCATCTAGAAAAACCAGTGTCAAGGAGAAAGCTATCCATTTTGGCATACCAAGCTCTAGGAGCTTGCTTAAGGCCATATAAGGATTTCTTAAGGAGACAAACAAGGCTAGAGTTATTCTGAACATATTTAGGAGGTTGTTCCATGTAAATTTCCTCATGTAAATCACCATGTAAGAAGGAAGACTTGACATCCATTTGATGGACTTCCTAGTTATGTAAGGCTGCAAGGAAAAGAACAAGGCAGATGGAGTTCATTTTTGCTACAGGGGCAAAGGTTTCATTGTAGTTAATCCCTTCAACTTGGGAAAAACCTTTGGCAACTAACCTTGCCTTAAGTCTTTCAACACTTCCATCTGATGCATACTTAGTTCTGTAGACCCATTTACATCTGACAAGTTTTCTTCCTTTTGGAAGAGGAACGAGATCCCAAGTATCGTTCGCCACTAAGGAACGATATTCTTCATCCATAGTTGCATCCCAATCTGGATTTCTTGAAGCTTCTGCAAAAGTTTATGGATCATGATTCTCGGAAACTTGAGCCAAAAGAGAAGAGGCTCGCTGAAACTGAGAACGTGTTCAACGTTGATCTCTAGGATCATCGGCAAGATCACCAGCTGCTTCACATGTTGAACGGACCCATCGAGGAAGTATTGGTGCTGGTGCAATTGGAGGAACATGAGCAGGCGGAGGTGGATTTTCATCCTCACTATCATCATCAGAAACTGGACTTGGAAACCTGTCAAGGAAGCTGGAAGAAGAAGAAGAAGGCACAATCGTCAAATAGGGCTCGCAGGCCAAAGATGGCACACCCGCCAAGTTAGGCTCATAGGCTAAGAGATTTTCATCAAATTTAACATTTCTTCGAATGATTATATCATGAGAATGTGGCTAAAGAAGTCTATAACCTTTTACATCTTCAGAATATCCAACAAATATGCACTTTTCACTTTTAGGCTGCAATGCTTTCTGTTTTTCATCCGGAATGTGAGCCCATGCTTCACAACCAAACACACGAAAGTGACTTACATCTGGTTTAATTTTACTCCGTGCTTCTTTCGGTGTTATATCCTGTAAAACTTTAGTGGGTGTGCGATTAACTATGTAATTTGCACAATTTATGGCCTCAGCCCAATATTGAAGACTTAGTCCCTTAGATTGGATCATACAATTAGCCATTTCTTTTAAAGTGCGGTTCTTCCGTTCAGCTACACCATTTTGTTGTGGTGTATATGGAACAGTGTGCTGTTGTTGGATTCCTTGTTCAGTGCAAAAAGTAGTGAACTTGTTGTTAACATATTCTCCTCCATTGTCAGATCTTAACTTAATAATTTGATGACCAGATTGTTTTTCAACAAGAGCCTTGTAGGCCAAGAACATGTTAAATACTTCGCTCTTAAGTTTTAGGAAGTAAACCCAAGTGCGTCTAGAGTAGTCATCAATGAAAGTTAAGAAATATTTGAAATCAGAAAAGGAAGCAAATAGAAGAGGGCCACACAAGTCACTATGCACAAGCTCCAAGGGAACCAAGGCGTGCCAAGAGGAACGTTTGTCAAAACTGTCCCGATGATGTTTTCCGAGTACACAACCGAAACAAACACCATCCTTGCAAGATACCAGCGGAAGACCAGTCACCATATTGTCTTTACATAGTTGTTGCAATGAGCGATAATTTAAGTGACCAAATCGCTCATGCCAAAGTTTGCTCAAGTTATCACTATGAGCAACAAAAACTGAAGGAAAAGGTGATGACCCAAAGTTGTTAAATTTGTACAACCTGGTAATATCATCAACAGTTCCAGTAGCAAGGATTTTTAAAATCCTTGATTACAACTTGGTGAGGTGTAAACGTCACAGTTTTACCTTCACCTGAATGAGTAATTTGATAGACTGATAACAAATTGCAGGAAATTTTTGGAACACATAGTACATCACTGAAATGACAATTTTCTACTGGAACTATTCCAAATCCTACAACACTTAGAGATCTATCATCACCAACAAATATTTGTTTGGTGTTACATTTATGCATATTAAAAAAGATGGCTTTATTCTTAGCCATATGATAAGATGCTCCAGAATCAATGAGCCATTCAATTGAAGTAGAAGAAGAAGATGCAGTATAAGAGTAACCAGAAGCACAAAGTGCATGTCCATGAGAGGTAAATTCTGAAGACGAATCTAGGCTGAAGTGGTGCTTCTTCATTACTGCTTCTAAGGCTGCCATCTTCTTAAAACACTTAGATTCATCATGATTATCTTTCCCACAAAAATTGCAATGACGCTCAGTCTTCTTTCCTTTTTGCTTGGATCCTTTGTCATTTTTTAAAGAAGGAGCTTATTGAGAGGGTTTGGGACCCTTATTGTTTTGCTTATTATTGCGAAAATTCTATTTCTTGGGAGACTTGGTCTTTTCTTTCTGTTGGGACAATAAGGCTTTCCCAGATGTATCTGCATTGTTAATTATTCCAAGATGAATGAGCTTATCTTGCTCTCTAATTAAGGAATCACAAAAGGATTCAAGGGTAGGCTCTTGACAGCTAGTTGCAGTCAAGGATTCTTTCATGGAGTAGAATGTAGATACAAAAACAGAATATGCAGATCCAAGTTTTGAAAGAATATGATAAATACATTGTTTGTCTTCTTCTTAATCTTGCATTCTGTACATAATAGTCTAAGAGTTTTATACTTAGATAAATAGTTTTGAATGCATGAAAAATCATTTGGATTCAAGGAAAGCAACTCATTCTCAAGTTGATGACCCCGAATTTCATTGTGTTTACCAAACACAGATTCCAACTTTTCCCAAACGAGATTAGGTTCATCAATTTCAGATATGTGGAATCGTAAATCAGTAGAGATTGACATCCCAATCAATCCACGAGCTTCATCACATCTATTTGCCCATTTAATTTTCTTATCATCATTAGTGGGTTTTGTTTCTTTCCTTGAGGTTATCCTGAAAAGTCTCCTACTTCGCAGAACATCCTCCATATGAGATTTCCATGAGAAATAGTTAGAACTTGTAAGTATAATATCACAAGGGGCGGCCATATTATAAAATAATGTCTGAAAGAACAGAAACTAACTATCTAGATGCAAAGAGGTCGAAAAAATATGCGGTTTAAAAAAAAAAGGCACTTAAAACTGATTCTGGATGATGAAGTTATGCTTGATCAAAGAAAATGTTGAAGATGTCATCAATAGTGACGTGGCAGATATTAACTTTGATCAACTAAAAAAAGAAGCCCCCTCTTCCCAAGATCAACCTTTGACAATCACTTTTTACAATAAAGTTGTTTTGAAGTGAATCACTTTTGTAGAATAAGTGATGTTCACTTTTACAATAATGTGACTTTTAAATAGTGCGGCAATAAATTAAAAGACTTAAGTGACTCACTTTTATTTTATTTTATTTATGTGAGATGCACTTTTACAATAAAATAACTTGAAAATAGAAATTGCATGCACTAAAAAGTAGCTTAATAAGACTTGAACTCAAGACCTATTAAGTAATAAAGCAACTTTAGACCAAGTAAACTTAAGTTTAAAAGGTACGTAAAATAATGGAAAAAGGAAGAGGGCTTTTTTTTTACTCTTCTCTCTCGTTCTCCGTTCTTGCTTTCTTTTCCTGCAAATCACAAAAAAACGAAAAACAAAAACAAAACAAAAAAATTTCCACACAATGGAGTTAGATCTTGGTTAGCTTACCTGGAAAGTCTACGTTTTTAAGTTTTCTTATTGTTTCTGATTTGCCGTGATCGCACAAGATGCACGGCAAAGAGCATACGTAGCCGAAAAGACAAGGAAAAAAAAAAAACTTTCCCTTACTGTTTCTGATTCGCCGCGATCGCGCAAGGTGCACGACAAAGAGCATACGCAGTCAGGGAAAGCAACAGTCCGAGACTAAAATAAAAAAAATCTAATAATAAACTGATAAAATATGAGAGATTAAAAAAAAACAAATCCGTCACTGTAACATTATACCTTTAGATTTGCCGAAATGGGTGTTTCTGGAGCAAACGGAAACGGTTTTCGGTGAAACGAAAACTATTTCCCAATGGAAACATCGCTCTGGACGCAACGGAATAGCTCCCATAGGCCAAAAATACACAGAAAATCCAGAAACAAAAACCCTTTCAAACTTTCAGCAACATCGGTTCCAGATCTTGATCAAAACCGAAAGCGACTCTTCATAAAAGCTCTGATACCATGTTCGGGTACACAAGGTACTCCCAAAAGACCGAACACCTTCAGCAACCGCTTCACACATATAGATCACAGATCAACACACTGATGTTTGTCACGTGGTTAAAACCCTCGAGAGGGAAACAGTCCACGGCCCCAGCCAAATAGCTACTTGGAGCAATTTACTATGCAAAATAAAGAAAGTTACATATGAACTTCTCATAATCGATCAACTAGCCAAGGACCCTCTATGCTCTTTAAATAGAGATCATAGATCAATCGGGTGTTAAGCCACGGATCAATGGTAAGTATGATCTAAGAGAAGTTGAACCGTCGGATCACTCTATGTCTATAACATATTGTGACCGTCGGATTAGTATATTTACAAATGCATACTAAAGAGACACACTTTTACCTAACAGATATATTACACAAGTTGATGTTAACTAACTCCTAAGTGTCTAAATATCCTAACAGTTCCCTAGTATGGGACGGGCTGTGGTTAGGCTGTATGCCTCACGAAACTCTGTAATTTGCATTGTAATTATCCTTATTATACATCGTTAATAGAAGGTACCGATGCTTACAAAAAAAATAGAGGAAAATGGTGCCAATTAAAAAATCGAAAATAGAGGGAAATGGTGCCAATTAAAAAATCAATCCCGACTTCGTAATCGAGATGAAGACAAAAATTCAAATGGATTAAAGGGGCCAAGTTTGAGGATTGAGGAGGAAACATTCGAATGGAGAAAACCAATAGGGGATTGATTGACAAAGTTGGACCAATTTGAAGATTGGTCTTGAACTTCGAAAATTCGTAAGAAAACAAAGAGGCCCCATTCGCAAACTAGGCTTGATTGTGGATTGGGAACAAAGAAAATTTAAATGCCAAAAAGAGGCCTAATTCATAGATTGTGATCAAGAGATTGGGGGGGAAAGAGGATTCAAAAACAAATCGAAATAAATAATAGGTGTTCCAATTCAATTATCGAGATGAAGAACGATAAAAGAAAAGGGCTTAGATGAAAGTGGCCTAATTAGGAGATTGGGCCCGCTTTTATTGTCAAGAAAGAAAATGGTTTGAAAGATAAAAAGGGGGCCCAATCAAAGGATGGAGCCCAATTAAAAAATTAGGCAAATAAATTCAATCAAAGAAAAGTAGAAGGGAAAGGGCTTGATTCAAAGATGGGTCCTACAAGGTAAAAAGTACGTAAATAAAGCTTGATTAGACTATTAGGGGGCAATGAAAAATAACTCTTTTTAGAGGAAAATTGAAACAAAGCCTTATGTTGAAAAGATAGAAGTCAAAGAACTCAACAAAGCAAAAGCTTCCGAATATTGATAAAGGTTCAAACAGATAACAAAGGCAAAGCTTTCGAATATTGATAAAGGTTCAAATAGATAGAGAAATTGGATAAGTGTGAAAACCCTCGAGTATTTAAAGATAAGGCTTGAATTCGAATGTAATTTGCCATGAAAACGAAAAGAAAGACCAAAACCTCAAGGAAATGGGTAAAAAAGAGGTCCCCAAGTTTTGTGAACTTGGGGTAGTTGTTGAGGGCTCAATAGGGTGGTAAGTTATTACTCTTTTTAGAAGGTTGTACAAGATCTTAGATGGGCTTAGCTAAGGTCTAGATTGAAAGGTCAATTGAATAAATTCCTTATCAACCTAGTGATACCAAACTAAACCTATAATATCGGTCATCCTTTTAAAGTCTTGGTCCTACTTTTCTCTGGGGAAGATGATGTCTTTCCCTTTTAAAGAGTCTTAAAAGGTTTTACCTGAGCTTAAGCGAGGTCTAGATTGAAAGTTCAACTCAACAAAGTCCTTTTCAAGCTATTAAGATCCTAGGGAACCCAATAAGCTTGTAAGGATCCCTTGTAGAATTAGAGATATACTTTAGAGTAACAAATGAATCCAACACAATTAGGGACACAAGATTATAAAGAATGCCCTTAAGGTAGGGAAACAGCTTCAATTACTCCTTATGGAAGGAATAACTCCACAAGCTATACTTGTTACAATATAAACTCCAACTTGCATGTGTATATATACTATCTCACGAGTATTCCTAGGGGCTTATGCCAACTAACCATATTACATCTATTACCCACCAATTATGTGATACCCCAGTTTTGACCCCATGGTATTTAATTGTGCATGATGTAAATATTGTATGAAAATCATGGCGAGGAGCTCAAGGCCAAGGCCCTGCCATTGATTGATATTTGTGGA